>JADRCH010000009.1:17779221-18241387 GCA_019843965.1 Rhynchomys soricoides
CCTCCACATTAGATTATAAAGTATCACACTGACATACTGATGCTAATCTTTACATTATTGGACTTTACATTTTGACAACCATTACATGTTTTTAAAACATACTTTATAATCATGCCTTTTTTCTTTTTTAAAGATTTTTATTTGTTTTATGTATGAGAATACACCATTGCAGACTTCAGACACACCAGAAGTGGGAGGGCATCCGATTCCATTACAGATGGCTGTGAGCTACCAAGTGGTTGCTGGGAATTGAACTCAGGACCTCTGGAAGAACAGTCAGTGCTCTTAATCTCTGAGCCATCTCTCCTGCTCTGTCTTTTTATTTGCTTCCAAATCCAAAGTACAGTTTTCCTAGCTCATGTTATCATTTCTGTAATTCTTCCAGGAGAAGCTAAAAACTAGCAGTTGATCTTCTTCAGATGATTTTGCTATGGAGAGTTAAATTTAATGTTAGAACTACTATTTTAGGCTATGCTGAGAATTTCATTTTAGGAATCATTTTAATGATTCCTACCATTAGTATGCTTTTCCTGTTATTACTAAATATGTATAATAATCACTAGGTATTTTCCCACTTTTTAAACAGATCTCTGCAGAACAACAAAGATGTTCTGTCTTGTAGTGATGCTATATAAACCAATGATTTCTTAATTCTTAATGATTATACTCTAAGAAATCCTAAAATTATATAATTATTAAGCTCTTATTCAATAGTACTGCGATTAAGTACCTTTTGATGTCAAAACTGCATTGTGAACTCTGTCAGTCTTCAATTGTCACAAGATAATTATTTTTGAGATATCAAGAAGGCTTTTACAACTTAGAGCACATTCCAAGAGGTAACAAAACCATTAACCAAATATCATAAAAAGGGAACTAACATTTTACCATACCTGCAAGTACAGAAGATAAAATATTGACTGGGTTTAATCTATAAAAATCTTCATTAATATCTTACTTACAAAACTTATGTTTTTTTAAATCTTCTACAAACCTGTTGAGCTTGTAACAGATGATGAATGTTTAGCCAGATAATTACTTTTTTTTTCTTTTTTCATTTTTAGTGGTTGTTTATTTATTTACATTTCAAATGTTAGCCCCCTTCCTTGTTTTCTCTCCACAAATCCTCTATCCCTTCTCCCTTCCTGCCTGCTTCTATACGGGTGCTTGATCCACACACATTCACCCACTTGAGCCTCACTGCCCTAGCATTCCTCTACATTTGGGCATCTATCCTCCATCAGACAAATGGCCTCCCCTCCCAGTGATGTCAGATAAGTCCATCCTCTGCTACATATGCAGCTGGAGCTATGAAACTCTCCATGTGTACTTGTTGGTTGTTGGTTTAATCCCTGGGAGCTCTGGAGGGTCTGATTGGTTGATACTGTTATTATAACTATGGGGTTGCAAACCACTTCAGCACCTTCAGTCCTTCCCCTAACTCCTCCATCGAGGTCCCTGTGCTAAGTTCAATGACTAACTGAAAGTATGTGCATCTTTATTGGTCAGGCTCTGGCAGAGCCTTTCAAGAGACAACTACATCAGACTCCTGACAGTAAGCACTTCTTGCCTTCAGCAATAGTGTGTGGGTTTGGTGTCTGCAAATGGGATGGATACTTGGGGGGGGGGGTGTGTCTCAGTCTCTGGATCATTTTTCCTTAAGTCTGTGCTCTACTCTTTGTCCCTGTATTTCCTTTAGACAAGAGCAATTCTGGGCTAATATTTTACAGATAGGTGGGTGGTCCCATCCGTCAACTGGGGTCCATTCCTAACCTCTGGATATAATTTCTACAGGTATTCTTTTTTTATTATTTTTTATTTGCATTTTTTTGATATTTTATTGACATTTCAAATGTTTCCCTCTTTCCAGATCTCCCCTTTGGAACCTTCCCATTCCCTGCTCCCTCATCCTGCCACTATGGGGGTATTCCCACACACACCTACCCACCCATTCTCATCATCCCTCCTTGGCATTCTCCTAACCGGGAGGATCTAACACCCTCAGACCCAAGGGCCTCTCCTCCCCCTGATGGCTAACAAGACCCTCTTCTGCCACATATGTGGCCAACACCATGGGTTCCTCTATGTATATTCTTTGGTTGGTGATCCAGTCTCCAGGAGCATTGAGGGGTCAGGCCAGTTGCCACTGTTGCTCTCTCCATGGGGCTGCAAACTTCCTAAGCTCCTTTGTCCCTTTTCCAAGTCCTCCATCTGGGACCTCACACTCAGCCCTACAGTTGCTGTGAAGTGACTCTTGGGTATTCTGAACTTTTGGGCTAATATCCACTTATCAGTGAGTATATAATGTGTTCATTCTTTTCTGACTATGTTACCTCACTCAGGATGACATTTTCAAGTTCCATCCATTTGTCTGTGAATGTCATGAAGTCATTTTTTTTTAATAGCTGTGTACTATTCCATTGTGTAATTGTACCACATTTTCTCTATCCATTTTCTGTTGCTGGACATCTGGGTTAACCTAGGATAGCAAAACCTATTCTCAACAATAAAAGGACTTCTGGCAAAATCAGCATCCCTGACCTCTGTAGCTGTACTACAGAGCAGTAGTGATAAAAACTGCATGGTTTTGGTACAGTGACAGGCAGATAGATCAATGGAATCGAATTGAAGATCTAGAAATGAAACCACACATTTACAGTCACTTGATTTTTGACAAAGGAGCTAAAGCCATCCAGTGGAAAAAAGAAAGCACCTTCGACAAACGGTGCTGGTTCAACTAGCGGTCTACATGTAGAAGCTTGCAAATTGATCCATTCCCATCTCCCTGTACAAAGCTCAAGTCCAAGTGGATCAAGGACCTCCACATAAAACCAGATACACTGAATCTAATAGAAGAGAAAGTGAGGAAATGTCTCGAACACATGGGCACAGGGGGAACTTTCCAGAACAGAACACCAATGGCTTGTGCTCTAAGATCAAATATCGACAAATGGGACTTAATGAAATCTACAGGTATTCTATCCCCTTTGTTGGATATTTCAGCTAATGTCATCCCTGTTGGGTCCTGGGAGCCTCTTATTTTCCTGGCATCTGGAACTTTCTAGTGGCTACCCCCAGTGCTACATCCCCCACTGCTATACAACTCCATTCAAATTCCTAACCCTCTCTATTCTTTCCAGTCTTCCATACCTGACCCTTCCCCCATTTTTCCTCCTACTTCTCTCTCCCTCACAGATCCCTCCCTCCCTCTAACTCCTATTATTGTTTTATTACTTCCTATAAGTAGGATTGAAGCATCCATACCTTGGTCTTCCTTCCTCTTGACCTTCATATGGTCTGTCAGTTGTATTGTGAGTATTCCAAGCTTTTTGCCTAATATCCATCTATCAGGGAGTACATACCATGTCTATTCTTTTGTGACTGTGTTACTTCTGTCAGGATAGTATTTTCTACTTTCATCCATTTGCCTGTGAATTTCATGAAGTTCTTACTTTTTAAATTGCTGGGTAGTACTCCATTGTGTAAATGTGCTACATTTTCTGTATCCATTCCTATGTTGAGGGATATCTGGGTTGTTTCCAGCTTCTGGCTATTATAAATAAGGCTGCTATGATCTAAACTAACCTGGGATTCTACCTCACACCAGTCAGAATAGATGAGATCAAAAACCTATGTGACAACATAGGTTGTCACATAGGTTCCTATGGCAAGGATGTGGAACACCCCTCCATTGCTGGTGGGATTGCAAGCTGGTGCAGCCATTCTGGAACTCAGCTTAGAAATTACTCAGAAAATTGGACATAGTACTACCTGAGGACCCAGCTATACCACTCCTGGGCATATACCCAAAAGATGCTCCAGCATGTAATATGGACATATGTTCCACTATGTTCATAGCAAATCATTACTCTTAATTGATATGCATGTAAATATACCTGGTTGTAAATTTCTTTTTCAATATATTATTTGAATTTTTGAATAAACTTTTTGTGAACATTTTGTTTCAAGAGATCATATATCTAAAAGATGTATAACTACTGAAAACAAAAAGAGAACAACCCCCTGATCACCTTTTCTTAGAGAACTATCATAGGAAATATTTTAGGGAGAACTTAGGAATAAATATTATAATTACTTTTCAAAGTATCAGTTTTTTCTTCCTAAAACATCAACTAGCAGGCTGGGAGAGCATCCCAGGTCCTCATGAGATAGAATAAAGGTTACATTACCTAATGCTCTGCTATCAGGCTACAGGTGTTAATCCCCTAAAGCAGTGTTTTTTAACCCAAAGAATGAATAAGAATGTTTTGAGGACTTTTTAAAAGTTATCAACAATCATTCAGTATACTTAGAGAGCTAGAATGTCTGGATACCATCAGTCTTTATTGCTATACCTGCATCAGACTCTGTGTCTTGCTTTAACCCATTCAAGGCCTGCAAACCCCCAACACAAGTATGTTTTAGTAAAAAAAAAAAGATGAATATTGTGATAGGCAAGATGGAATGTGTTTGATTTATTGTAGTTTCTAGGTTTACCTATAGTTACAAGGCAACTATGAAACATTGATAAAATTATTTCAAATACATATATAAATAAATATATATAATTACTTCATGTATATGATATATATGCAGATATACACACACATACATATATATGTAGTTATATATTTATCTCACATATGTATATATATCTATATTATATCATATACCATATATCATATGTCATATGTAACATGTCATATGCCATGCTTAACATGGCATATGCCATATTTGTCACAAGTCACATGTCATATATCACATATCATGAATCATATATCATATATTATGTCTCACATATATCATGAATTATGTATCATATATCACACATATATACTATATAAGGCAATATGAAATATATTACCTTAATTTATAATATTATATGATATATGTAATATATATCTCAAAAGTCTAAACTATACCTCCTGATAGACTAACACAATATACTTGATGTGTGTTTTGTAACCTTGGACCAGCAGATAACATTGTACAAAAGACAAACTTTTAATGTGTTTTCTTGGTTATATACACATATATTGCACCAGTAGAGAATAGGTTTTGCTTTGTTTTTGTTTATTGTTTCTCTTTTGTTTTTGAAACGGCAGCTTTAATTATTCCCACAGTGATATGAAGTATTTAAAAACTAAAAAGTGTTAAATTATTCAATAAATATTCATATGTATCTATATGTAGACTTTATTCTTCTTTGTGTTTGTTTTCTTATGGCACTGGCAATCAAAACAATGCTTGACACCAATCCCAAGACGTTGGGATTGCTAGGCAAGCACTCTACTTTTGAACAGTATCCCAAGCAGTATTATTTATTCCACTTTTGAATATGGTTTGGTCCTCTATGCAGTAAAGACAATTAAGTAACATTCTTAGACTAGCCAGGCACCTGTGAACTACCAGTGTGTAGAGTTTGCTTGTTGATTAAAAGGACTCTTAGTTCTTGAAGAACTGGTTTGGTATCCAGAACCCAACCCAGCTTCTCACAAATGCTTCTAACATAACTCCAAGAAATACAATGCCCTTTTCTGGTCTCCACAGGCATCAGCACACAATTCCAATTAGAGTCCATATATAAAGTCTGGCTCTGGGTCTCTGCACCTGCTTCCACTTGTTGCCAGAGGAAGCCTCTCTGATGATGAACGGGCAAGGCATCTATCTATGAGAATATTAAAATAATCATTAGGAAACATAGCTTCAATTTTTGTTTTACCATTCATGCTTCATTCTACCCGAGGTCTCTGAGATATTAAGTATCCAGTTCCTGGCTATCCAGGCAGTGTTATTGTGATAGTAATCAAGTTCTTATCAAGAGTGGTTCATGATACTCACTTTATTGAAATTAAGACATTTTATAGCTAAGGCTATAAAATTTTTTAGTAATCGACTATAAGAGGTATCAAACTGCAACACACAAAAAAAATTAAGTCATGAAAAAACAAACAAAATATTCAAAAAAATCACCTGAACATTCCAAAATCATGTGGGCTTCAATTTAACACTGTCTCCATAATTTCACCTTTGTTTTCTAATATTCAGTCCAGAAGAAATTAACTGGGCTTTATCCAAAGTTCATAGACAGAAACAAGACTTGTATCTTAAATCAGTAAGCACCTCAACCTTCAACTGTCTATGCAGTGGAAAATCATTAAGGAATTACATGCTTATTGCTATTCCATCTAGGACTGATTATCTAAGACTTGTAAACAGATGTTCAGTGGCAAGGAACTTTATAAGAATATTGATCAAATTTCACAGTCCTGTGCTTCTTGTACTGTTAATAATCCTAAGGGAAATAAACCTTCCCCCTACTGACTTTAGTTGAGTGGAGTGATCATTATCCAGATGAATATTGGCAAAAATCTTTTATCTAATTTCTTCCTCATGAAGAATTCAAATAATTATTTTTTGTGGTTCTTTATACATTCAACAAAACTCTATTTAAGAGGGGTAGCAAAGTACCCAAAGTCTTTTTCCGGGAGAGTATTTTTCAATCTGGCTGCCCAAGATTACTTAAAAGCAATAATAATCTTATCTTAATTTTTCAGATCAAACAGTTTATAACTAAGTATCTAGTAATGGCATATTATCTTTGTTCATTCCAGAGAAACACAGTAATCAAACATCAAAATTACTTATTAAATGTTATTCCCAGAGGCTTGCATTAACTGTAGGGCAAAAGTATCAATAGTTCTACTTAGAATCTCTTTGACATCCTCAGACCTTATGTCTTTTTAAGGCACATTATGAACAGCCATCCCTATGTTCAATTTGTTTCATAAATGATAAAACCCAATCTTTAAGCCAATATGCCCCTGAACTAAGTTTTAGAAGATAATTTTAAGACTGCCAAATTTGTCATGAATAACCATGGACTACATGTGTGTATGTGTGTGTGTGTGTGTACATATATATATATATATATATATATATATATATATATATATATACTCATATGAACGTACACACACTCTCACACAAATGTGCACAAACACAATTTTATTAAAAATAAATATTTCATACAATATATTCTTATTAGACTTCTGCCTTTCCAACTCTTATTTTGGCCTCTTTTCCATCTATGTAATTCCCAGTCATTATTCTATTCCTCTTTAGAAAACAAAGGGAAAAAAGCCACAGAATTATAAAAACAAACAAAAATTATAACACATGCATATATACATACATACGTATGTACACACAAAGACACAAAGACTCAAAAACAAATCCATAAAAAACTCTAAATGTGAAACCATAATATACAAAATCCTATTTCTTAACCAAGAGTACAGCTGCTATTTACCACTTACTGGGAGTCTGTGTTGGTAATATCAGTGTTAACAACACCCTTTGGAAAATCTCTCTTTTCATTCCTGTCTTCCTTTACAGCCATCAAGAGAGAATTGCCAGCTAAATTCATCACTTATGGGACTCAGTCATACAAGGAGGTCCTCAAGAACCAACATCACCCATAGGCTCTTGCTAGCTTGGCAGTAACTACATATCTAAATGAGCAGATATATGGAAGTTTTACTGGTGGCTTGTTCATTGTTGTGATGCCATGCCTTCTGTCTGGATTCAGTCCTGAACAACCAGTGACTCAGCCTTCATATTCCCATGTTGCACATATAGCAATCAAGACAAATGAAGATCTGAGGAATAAAAACTATTTCCAGTGCTTCTAGAGTTCAGTTTTGGCTATCTGTATCTTTGAGGAATGATTTGAGTAAAGTAAAACAGCACACTAGTAATAACACAATTATTTTTCAGTAGTCTTAATTCAACCTAAAATCAAAAGGAAAATGACAATTGCTTTTAATAAGAGGAGATAATATAAAACTATAGAGAAATATTTAGCTTTTTTCCTGAGGTATTTTCCCACCTAAAAAGAATGACTTCATGAAATTCGCAGGCAAATGGATGGAACTAGAAAATATCATCCTGGGTGAGGTAACCCAGATACAAAAGAATATATATTATTTATACTCACTGATAAGTAGATATCAGCCTAAAAGCTCAGAATATCCATGATACAACCCACAAACCCTTTGGTTCTTAAAAAGAAGGAAGACCAAAGTGTAAATGCTGAAATCCTACAGAAAAGGGGGAAAAATAATCACAGAAGGTAGAGGGAGGGAGGGACATGAGAGGTATAGAGGAAGGGGAAGGGAAAAGGGGACAGGATCAGTTATTGAAAGGGACAGGAGAGAAATACAGAGAGTCAGGAAATCAAATGGAAATATGTAGCACTGGGGGAAGAAGAACTGGAAATAGTCTGTCGAATGTCCCAGATCCCAGGGAAGTGAGAGACTCCCAGAACTCAATGGGGGTGAATTTATCCAAAATATATAACAAAGGGGAGTTAGAACATGTAGGAACCACCTTCAGTAGATAGGCATTGACCCAAGTTGGGGGATGGAGCAGAGACTGAAGGAAAGGCCATCTGGGGACCATCCCACCCTGGGATCCACCCATCTGCACACACCAACCTCGGACATTATTGTTGATGGTGAGAAGAGCTTGCTGACAGGAACTTGGTATGGCCTAAGAATTTCTGACAGCACCTCACCAATACAGATGTAGATATTCACAACCAACCATTGTACTGAGTATACGGACCCCAGTGAAGAGCTAGGGGAAGAACTGAAGAAGCTGAAGGGGATTGTAACCCCATAGGAAGAACAATATCAAATATCCAGACCATCCAGACCTCCCAGAGCCTAAACCACCAACCAAAGAGTACATATTCAAGAATCTATGGCTCCATACATATATAGCAGAGGCTGGCCTTATCTGACATCAATGGGAAGGAATGCCTTTGGTCCTGTGGAGACTTGATGTCCAGTGAAGGAAGACAGCAGAGTGGTGAGGCAGGAGTGGGTGAGTGGATGGAGGAGTAACCTCCTAAAGTCAAAGAGGAGGGGCAGTTGGGGAGAAGGGGTGGGGTGTTTGCGGATGGGTAACCAGGTAGAACAATATCATTTGAAATCTAAATGAATAAATTGATAAATATTTAAAAGAAGAAAAATAACAACAACCAAAAAAAGAAAAATCACATAGAAATTGAATGGATATTTCCAAATGTAGAAGAAATATGCATAAATGGATCCAAAAGAGATTACCTATGTTAGCACCATTGTGCTGAGTACAACAAAATCTTCACTACTCAATATCACCCTAATGATATTGATACTTAGACAGATATTTCTTTATTTACATCAAAACATCAATATCTTTCATTTGCCTTAATAACTCTTTTTTCATTCACTAACTTTAAATTTGTCTGAAGTTCAGAATTCTGAAAGCCTGTTAGACAGTTACCCAAAGTTCTGTAGCACTAAACCTTGGTATTAGTTACTGCCCAGATATATTAGGAAAAGTTCTTTTTTTTTTTTTTTAACCTTTTAACTCTTCTTTTTTTTCCATACTTTATTTACATTTCAAATGTTTCCCCCTTTCCAGATCTCCCCTTTAGAACCTCCCCATTCCCTCCCCCTGCCACTATGTGGGTATTTCCCCACCCACTCACCCATCCACTCTCATCTTCCCTCCTTGGCATTCTCCTATACTCGGGGATCTAACACCCTCAGGCCCAAGGGCCTCTCCTCCCCCTGATGTCTAACAAGACCCTCCTCTGCTGCATATGTGGCCAGCACCATGGGTTCCTCCATGTGTATTCTTTGGTTGGTGATTCAGTCTCGGGGAGTATTGAGGGGTCAGGCCAGTTGCCACTGTTGCTCCCTCCCAGGGGCTACAAACTCCCTTAGCTCCTTCAGTCCCTTCTCCAAGTCCTCCAACTGGGACCTCACACTCAGCCCTACTGTTGCTGTGAAGTGACTCTTGGGCATTTCGAACCTTTGGGCTAATAACAACTTATCAGTGAGTACATACCATATTCATTCTTTTGTGACTGCGTTACCATGCTCAGGATGATATTTTCAAGTTCCATCCATTTGCCTGCGAATTTCATGAAGTCATTGTTTTTAATACCTGAGTAGTATTCCATTGTGTAAATGTACCACATTTTCTGTATCCATTCCTCTGTGCAGGGGCATCTGGGTTGTTTCCAGTTTCTGGCTATTATAAATATGGCTGCTATATCTTCTGTGTATATGCCCAGGAGTGGAATAGCTGGGTCCTCAGGTAGTATTATGCTCATTTTTCTGTCGTCTGCCAAATTGATTTCCAGAAAGCTTGTATCAGATTGCAATCCTACCAGCAATGGAGGAGTGTTCTTTACTACCTCATATAGATATAGAGGCAGCAAGTAGAAACTATATATCACTCCGTTAATGTATCTATAACACATCAGAGTTTCCCATTAGTATAATCACATAACTCCTTTTTTTTTCATCTTAGCACATCATATCACAAATGATATTGTTTGGTACAGTCAAACCCATACTCATATACTAAGTATCTCTCAATGACAATTTAGGAAATTTCTCTTAAATCTAACAACCAAATTCTAAGAAAAAAAGATTTGGAGATAATTATATTACCTTAGATATATTCATTATTATTTTAGGATTTTTGCACTATTTTGAAGTTTCAATATTTTTATTTTTATTACTTCTGATATTTACTGTCTTGCTTTATATGATCTAAAACCTCAGATTCAGACTATTTCAGATAACAAATAAAACTTCTCTTAACAAATAACTTCAGAGTCGGACCTATATTTTCTTGGTGGAAGTGAATTTTGTCTTTTATAAACTTAGAACTAGTCATAGTTAACTGGTCTTGATTTAATCTCATTTGCAGTTCAGCCACCCTCAGTTGGTCCCATGACTAGTATTCTTGGTGATTGTTTTCTATGTAAAGCCAGAGCATTTATTTAATCTTGCAAATCAATTATCCACATTTTAGTTCACCTAACATATATAATCTTCTAATATTTAATCAAATAGGGAGGGATATTCAACACTTCTGAATTACCATACTACTTATTTTGTACTAAATCAGATTTGTATTTAAAAGTACTTGTTTCTTTTGCTATTCAGTATTTTATTTTATTTTTTATTAATTATTTTATTCATTTTCATTTCAAATTATATCCCCCTTCTTGGTTACCCCTCCACAAACCCTTCATCCCATTCCCCCTCTCCCTTTCCCCATTGTCTCCTGAGGGTGATCCTTCACCCACTCACCCATTTCTGCCTCATCCACTCTAGCATTCCCTTGTGCTTGATCTCCCTGGGCATCACTGTTCAAGGAGTAGTATTAATAATGTATGATGGTCTTATTTCTTCTTACATACAAGGCAATGATCTATAAAAGATTATATATATAATCTTTTATATATACACTTGTATAGACAAAGCCTGACTGAAATGTAAACAAATGACATGGACATTTAGAGAAGAAATATAGACATGTGTCTACTCACAAGCAAGTTAAGCCTGAACAGTTCAAATGATGCAGTAACATTTTTATAATTTAATACAAATCTCACATTTATTGAATTCTGAGTATGTGCTTTCATTTCTTTAAGGATTTTTTTCTATTTCTGTTATCATAGATGAATTTCAATGCAAAGTTATTTATGAGAATTTTTTCAAATCAAGAAGTAATCTATCTTGGGGCAGAATCTGAAATTGTTAGATATGTGTCACATTTGTAGACGTGATAACAAAATGCACTGTTCTTGGACACTAGAGGAGAAATTTGCCCCAAACGCTTTAGTATTAGAAGTAAATTCACATAATTTATACAATGTATAAATATATGAATCTATAAAATCATTATCCAAATATAGGACACTTTTTAAACAAATTTCAAACTGTAGAATGTGCTCAGGAAGGAGAATATTCAAGCCAGTAGAGAAAGAAGGTTTTAATGATTTAATAACAATCATCATTTTAAATCAAAAGGTTATTATCTATATGAGGATGCTTAAAGTACCTTGGAGTTAAAAAAAATAAAGTATATTGATATCAACAGCCTGATCCCTATCCTCACATTGATCTTAAGAAATGAAAGGTAGTGTTCATTCTAAACAGCTAGGCACCTTGCAGGAACTGGATGAGGCATTGAATTTCCTGTTCTTATGGAAGGAAAACTCTCAGTCCAACAGGCAAAAAATAAGTCTGGTCATAATTTACCCTTTTGGTAATTAATTAACCACATGGTTCTGCTCTCTATCATTTTCCATCTTTGCTGCAAATTGCCAGATAAGTGTTCAAGCGGTCTTGTGTAAACACAGACTTTTCCACCCATGCCCAGCTTCCCCAAATAATGACTGTGAGATGATATCTATTGAATAAATGCCTATGCCAAAAGCTTTGACTTATTTCTGCTGGTATATAACTCAATTGCCCTGTTTATTCTAGTTTTCATCTCACTATGTGGTTGGTTACTTCTCCCCAAGTTCAAGCAACTGCCTTCCCCATGCCTGACTCTGTCCCTGAAATCCTTGCTCTGTACTGGAATTTCCATTGCCCTGGTTCCTGCATCAGCTAATAGGCCAACAACATGTGATGCTTCTACATATTGTATAAGAGGCTTTTCTTAGAGCCTTGTGGTTTAACTGATTGTCCTATCTTGGTATTTACATTTCACAATTCCTAATATGGGATGTGGTAGTTTGGCTTAGAGATTAAAGATTTTTTTTAAATAAATTAACTAATACCTATGATGTTATGAAGATGGTTTTTAAAGTAGTGAAAGAAAATTCTCTCTCATTTTATGGTGTGTATATCCTATAACTTAACACATTGCAAATCCAGGGAAGGTTCAACTGCAGATGGATGAAGCATAACATCTCAGAAAGGAACAAGAGCCAATTTCAATGCAAACAAAGGACATTTCTAGAAGCCTGGAAGAAATACCTATTTTTTAATAAGATCTATGGAAGTATTAACAAGTAATGCATTCTTCGTTGCAATTTTAATATTTTAAATTTAATTTTAATGTTATATGATTATAGCTCTACTGTGACTTTTTCTATATGTGTGTAATGATCAAATCAGGCTACTTACAAGCATTGTCTCCTTAAGAACCTCTGAAATTTTCAATAACAAAACATATTTTTATTAACAAAAATATTGCATAGACATACAAGGAATTATTTGTTAATTCAGTGTAGGAATAGAGCAATAGGAACTGAGTCAAGTCATTACAATTATCTACATATAAGTATTTTGTATCTGTTTGCTCAGAACTCATTTCTTATAGTTACACAGACAATGCAGTAATTTTATGCAAACATGAAAATTTAACGTTAGTATATTACAAATAAATATGCACAGCCAAGATTATCATTATAGTGTTATGCTATAACACTAACAGATATGATTTATTCAGATGCCTGTCAGTGTATAGAAGTATATATAAAATATCCAGGGAAGGAGTGTGTGTGTGTGTGTGTGTGTGTGTGTGTGTGTGTTTGTGTTTTATGAGTATGCGTAACTTAGCAATAAATTCCTGAGTCTTTTCACCAGAGGAACCTCCTTCCTGGTATGACTGGTATGACTATGACACAGATGGGATTTATAAAGTAGAGTATAAATCAGATATAAACTAATATTATCCTTTCATTACAGAAATATGGATTGAGGCAATGAATATTAGGTTAAGTAAAAAGATACAAAGAATAAAAGAGAGATGTTTTATACCTTATAGTCTTATTTAGAGACTTGAAAATGAGCTAGACACAGGCACCTGAGTTCTGAGCTGCATTGGGTTGGCATGAGTGCCTAGTACCTACTTTGAAGCAGTACCACAGCCAGCCCAGTGGTACCTGTCAGATTGCCCATTGCTGGTGCAGAATTTATAGTTTATTATGTTTTATAAGCCTAAAATTATATGAAGTCTCAAGTAAAATCAAGTTTTAAAGTTTTCAAAATCCACATCAGCAGAGAATATGGCAGAGGTGAACTCTAACTGAATACAACAAAAGAGACATCAGATATAACACTAGGCAGGATCACTATTTACAGCAAAGAAAATATTAAAGATGCTCATCAATGAATTACGCTTTTTTTATATTGCAACGAGGATCATTGTAGTTAAAGCTTTCCCAGAAGGTCAAGCTAAAGAAGTGGAGTAAATGTACTATCAGTATTAAGCCCACTGGTATGATTACCAATATTTGTAATGTAAGGCCACAAAGCTACAAAAATAGATCTGACATAAAAATTTAAATATTACAGATGTGCATGATGATAAGAGGGGAAAGAAATGAATACAATGTAATCAATATTGAACCCAAAAAGTAGTTAATTATCTCTTTTCACAATTTTTCCAGAACATGCTTTTGTCAGATTTAAAATCAAGCAGGGACTGCCATTTTCAGGTAGAAAATGATTCGTTTTTCCCCAGCAGTGGTATCTAATGCCTTTAATCTTAGCACTAGGATGGCAAGTGGACCTTTGAATTGGAGTCCATCTTGGCCTACAATGTGAGTTCCAGGAAATCTAGAGCTACAGAGAGAAACACTGTCTAAAAGAAAAAAAAGAAAGAGAGAGAGAAAGAGAGAGAGAGAGAGAGAGAGAGAGAGAGAGAGAGAGAGAGTCAGGAAGGAAGGCAGGAAGGAAGGAAGGAAGGAAGGAAGAAAAATTTAGAAGAAAAATGGAGGAAGATTTGTAAAAAAGGAAGAATTAAAGGTGAAAGAAAAGGACTAATCAAGGATAAATGGAAGGATGGATGGATCCAAAGGAAGGAGGAAGGAACAGAGAAAGGAAGAGAAAGAAAGTCAGAGAGTGAGTGGGAGGGAGATACTTTTACTTTTTCTTGTTCATTGCGTATAAAACTAAGATGTTTCTTTAAGATCCTAATCAGGTTTAATTGGACATTTAAAATGAACAAGGACCTTGTGGGTTTATGGTCACTCAGAGTTAATAATTCTGTTTTTCAGGACTCACTAGACACACAAAATATGTGATATTTCAAGTCATGGAGAGAGCTGAGAATGTGGCATAACTAATATCTAATTGATCAAGTGAAATAATGTCTGTGTTCAAAGGTAGCTACAAAGGTGAATAGGGAAAATCAATTTCCTGTTGTGTTTTGCCCCTGGCCAAAGATGCTCTGTGCAACAAGATCGCTAGAATTGCTGAGCCTGGGTTAATTATCTATGGACTTTATCATAATTTTATAAACCTAACTGCTGGATATTGGATCTAATAGTTGGAACATACTCTATATCTCGTATCTTATGTGGATTACAACATAATGGATAAAAAAAAAATCAAAGTGTGTTTCTTCAGATTGTGCCTGATTTAGAGTACACATGCTTTAATACCTAACAAATTAATAATAAGATAAAAAGAAGCATTTTATGCCACTGAATTACTTTTTACACCCTTCATTTTTGATGTAGGACTGATATTTTGGCATAGATAACTCAAACAATGGCACAATATCAGAAATTTATTTCTTTATGATTTGAGGTATATGCTTTGAGTTGTCCTATATTTTTCACCATTTTATTCTTGGAACTGAAGATCAGTGACTTACCAGTTTCCCTGTAATGAAGCTTTATGTGTTGTCTCCCACACCCACCACCAATGTGAAAAACTACCTATACTTTATCTTGCCCAGTACTTTAAAACATTTTACAGAATCAATTTTAATTCTTCATAAACTATCAACAAGCCTCAGATCAATGGAGACTAGGGTTTGCACATACCTCAGTATTAGTTTACCTAAAAGTTGGAGCTGATTTGTCCTAAATAATGTGTGCCTACCTGTAGAGACTAAAATGGATCTTTAGTTTAGCAGGCTTTAGTATATTTTCTTTAAAAAATTCCAGGTTTGGTTAGAAATTTTAACTTAAATAATTGTTCCCCAAGGTTCACAATGTGCAATATCACATTGATGACAGATGTAGTTGGAAAGAAGTTTAATAAAACAGCCCACCCCTGACAGGGCACACATTTTGTCCCTTTCAAAACAATGCTTTTTTCTTCTGCCTCTAATAGGTTGTACTAGAGACTGCCTTAGGTAAAACAGAAGTGTTGAAAAGGGACTTGACACATTTATTCCTGTACCAAGTTTGAATCATGTACACACAGATAATTTTTCATAATTTCCAAATCTAATTCATACTTCATTTAGATTGTAGTCACAGATCATATAATTGAAAAGTTTTGTATTTGTGGGGACTGCTTTTTATTAAAGAAAAAAAATTATGAATGTCTTTTGAAAACTGATACTGTTACATCATCTCTTTCTCATGAATCTTTTTCACTATCTGCTCATGATATGAAACAGAAAAGTCTATAGCTCTAATAGGCTATATCAGAATATTCAGTACATGGCATTCTGGAGGTTAAAGTACAAAGTATGGTCCAAGTGTTTTCTGCAGAATGAAGTGTATCACGAATACTGATAAAACTGGAAAACTTGCATTCTTCTACATGGAGACTGCCAGTTGAACCAGCACTATTTTTTGAAAATACATTTTTTTGTTTACATTTATATTTTTTTACAAGCCAGTCTTTACCCCCTCTAGGTTCGCCACCTTCCCACAGTTCATCATCCCATTCTTTCTCTCCTATCTCCAAGAAGGTATAACCTCCCTGTCACCCACAAGGCCTCCCCATTCCTGGGGCCTCAAGTCTCTTCAGGGTTTGGCACATCTTCTCTCACTGAGGCCAGACTAGGCATTCCTTCTGCTATATATGTGTCAGGGACCACAGACCAGCTTGAGCATGCTTCCTAATTGGTGGCTCATTGTCTGAGAAATCTTGGGGGCCCAGGTTAGTTGAGACTGCTGGACTTCCAATGGGGCTGCCCTTCTCCTCAGCTTCTATCTGTCTTTTCCTAACTCAACAACAGGGGTCCCTGACTTCAGTACATTGGATGGGTATAACTATCTTCATCTCTATCAGTCAGATGATTGGTGTGCCTCTCATAGGATGGCCATGCAAGGCTCCTGTCATTAAGTACACCATAGCATCAGTAATATTATCAGGCATTGGAGCCTCCCCTTGAGATGGATCCCAAGTTGGGCAAGTCACTGAAGCTTTTCACCCTCAATTTCTTCTCCATTTTTTAAAGACAGGAACAATTCTGGGTCAGTGTTTTTGACTGTGGAATGGCTACCCCATCCCTCCACTTGATGCCCTGTCTTTCAACTGGAGATGAACTCTACAAGATCCCTTTCCCCATTATTGGGCATTTCATCTAAGGCCCCTCCCTTTGAGTCCTGAAGATCTCTTACCTCCCAGGTTTCTGGTACATTCTAGAGAGTCCTCTCTTATCCTCTAAGTTTGCATATTTCCATTCATTCTGCTGGCCTTCAGGGGTTCTCACCTTCCTCCCCCCATATGTGATCCTGTTCCCCCTTTCCCCTCCTCTTCCCTCTCTTACCCAGTCCAAGGGGATCAAAGACCTCCAAATAAAACCAGATACAGTAAATCTAATAAGAGAGAAAGTGGGGAAGAACCTAGAACAAATTTGCACAGGGGAAATTTTATTGAACAGAATACCAATGGCTCAAGCTTTAATATCAACAATTAACAAATGTGACCTGATAAAATTTCAAAGCTTCTGTAAGGCAAAGGACAGTGTTAATAGGACAAAATGGTAACCTACAAATTGGGAAATGATCTTTACAAACACTACATCTGATAGAGGGCTAATATTCAAAATATATAAAGAACTCAAGAACTTAGACTCCAGAAAACCAAATAACCCAATTAAAGTGAGGTACAGAGATAAACAAATAATTCTCAACTAAGGAATCTCAAATGGATGAGGAGCACCTAAAGAAATGTTCTACATTCTTAGTCATTAGAAAAATGCAAATAAAAACTACCCTCAAATTCCTTCTTACACCAATTAGAATGGTTAAGATCAAAAACTCAGGTGACAGCAGATGCTGGCAAGGATTTAGAGAAAGAGGAACACTCCTCCATTGCTTGTGGAATTGAAAATTGGTACAGTCACTCTAGAAATCAGTCTGGTGGCTTCTAAGAAAATTGAAAATAGTTCTACCTGAAGACCTACGTATACAGATCCCAAGCATATACTCAAAAGATCATCAATCATACCACAAGGAGTCATGCTCCACTCTGTTCATAACAGCCTTTTTTGTAACAGTGAGAAGCTGAAAACAAGCCAGATGGCCCCAAAACAAAGAATGGATTCAGAAAATGTGGTTCATTCACACAATGGATTACTATTCAGTTATTAAAAACAAGGACATTATTAATTTGGCAGGCAAATGGATGAATCTAGAAAATATCCTGAGTAAAGTAACCCAAAAGTAAAATGACATGCATGGTATGTAGTCACTGTTAAGTTGGTATTAGCTTAAAAGTACAGAATACTCATGACACAACCCACAGACCATGATGTTTAACAAGAAAATCCCAAGGGTGGATGTTTTAATACCATTTTTGAAGGGAACAATATATTCATGGAAGGCAGAGGACGGAAGGGACAAAAGGAGAGAGGGGAGGAAGAGGGAAAGGGAGGACAGGACAAGGTATGGGGAGAGATAGGAGAGAAATCCAGAGGGTCAGGAGAATTAATGGAGATATATAGCTGAGGGGGACAGGTGCCAAGGAGAATTCCCAGAGACCTGGGTTGTGAGAGGCTCCCAAGGCATAATAGGAGTGATCTTGACCTCTAACTTGTAATCATGCTACTTCTGTCCCCTTTGGCAAATCTTATCAGCATATGTCAGCCACAACAAATGACCTCTAAACATCTAGAAATGAGAACTTAAGTAAATCTCTTTACTTTATTAAAAAAGGAAGCAAATAAAAAAGACAAGAATAAAGTAAACTAAAATCACAGAAAAAATATTAAAAAAGAGTGCAAGAAACACATATGCACAGACACAAACACAAATAGACACACTCACACACATAGAAAACAAAACATAAAATCAGAAACTGTATGTGCAAATACCTGTGAGATAAAGGAACAAAAATGCATAAATTAATATGAGAAAAAATTCTTCCAAAATCATTTGTGTCCCTTTGTATCTGATATTGATATTGATATTGATATTGATGAACAAGAGGGTCTGTCCTTAAGTGTGATTTGTGTGTTCAATGGGATGTTCTCAGAGATGCAATTTTTTCTTTGAATGTTGCTGTTAATTGGAAAGAGCTGTTTGGTTGGGGATTGAGCTCATGTCTATTTTGCCATCTCAATCTGGTTTAAATATATGCTGGAACTTTGCATGCTGTCCCAGTCCCAGAGAGGACAGACATGCATCAGTCCTTTTTGGTTCAGACTCTGTTTCCTTAGTACAATCCATTCCTGCTTGATCTTAACAATCTTTCCATCTCCTTTTCAACATAATGCCCTAAGCCTTGAGGGGAAGATTTTGATGAAGATGTCTAATTTAAGACTGTCTAAAGGTCTCCCACTCTCTGCACATTATACAGGTCTCTCTATTAGTTTCCACTTCTTGCAGGAGGAAGATTCTCTAATGATGGTTGGGTGAGACATTGTCCTCTGTATAACAGGTTGTCATTCAGTGTCAATTTATTGCTTTTTCTTTAGCAGAAAAAAATAGTTTTTCAACTATGCTTGTGTCTTACCCAATCTCAGATTCTTGGCCACATAGGAGTGATGGGTTACATCTAATGGAGTTACCAGTACTATTAATCACATAATGGTTGGTTACTCTACAACATGAATCATCATTGCACCAGTTTATTTATCCAAAGAGGTCACCAAAGTAGATCCAGCAGTACTTAAGTATCTATTTTCAGACTGACTTTGGAGGGATTAAACCTTGATATCAGTTATACAATTAGTTATAAGTCCTTTCAAACTTTTATGCCAGCATTGTCAATGTTGTATCTGGTGTTCTAGATTGCCATCTATTCCACTTTGAATTGATTCAGTTCTAGATCAACATTCTGCCCAAGTAGATTGCCATGTTCATCAATATTCTAGATACCCCTTTATGCAGGTTGTCCCATAGCTTAAATCCACTTCATATTCTTATACATGCCTGTTTGTGACATCATGCCTCTTCAAACCTGCTCTTCCACAATGGCCACGTTTCTTACTTGTGATAAGGAAAGTAAAATTTCTGCATGGTTAAATATGGAAAAAGTAACACAAATCACAAATGTATGAAATAGATGAGTCAACAAATAGAGCAAATATATAAAAAGTAGGTCAGTGGGAGGTGGGGATATCAATGATTTCTACCCACATAATTCCTTACTTTGGGTCCAAATGCTAAGATAGCTAAAACCCATAAAACAACAAAGATGACCTCAAGTAGAGAAATTTCCTTCCTTTTAAGACCTGTGGTATCTAAGAGGGTACTGCCTAATTTTCTCCATTGTTCATTCATATTCTACTCACTTATGTTCATATTCACTTAAAATATATTCGAAAATTTGTCCATATCTTTAAATCATATTTATCATCATAGAAGCTACATGAATAATGACTTATCAAATCTATATCATAGAATCACATCTTCATAATGGCTTATTTGAAATTATTAACTTAAATGATCCATGTAGATCTACCTACTGCTGTATGCAGTATATATTTAATTTAAAGCATTTGGCTCTTTCTTTTAAACATGATGGAACAATTAGAGTGAACAATGGAAAGACATGACATTTGACATCATGATCAACACATTCTGCATACATGAAAAGAAATGTCATATAGAATATTCAATGTGAGCAGTTAATGCATTATAACAAAAAGTTATAAATATAACGTGATTAGAACTAACACTTGGGATATGGGCTTAGTGTGGTTATGTAATATTTGTACTTGATTTTCTTCAAAAACTGAGGATTATGATGCTTTCTGTATAAAAATAAACATTATCTTCCAGGAACTTTAAAAATTTATGTTTTTAATTTTGTAAACAACATTTATGTTGTAATAAGTACTTCGAAAATAATTAAAAAAATGTTTCTTATGCTGTCTTACTATCTTGAAATTGGTCCAGTGTTTTCTACTCTCAGCAAGTGCAGACCCATCCATTCACTGATAATATTCTGTTAACACTGCAACCATGGTTGCAATAATTCATCAGAACTTACATTTTTTAGTAAATTATCAATTGTTTGTTTTTATTATCAATTACAGCATATTTTTGTAATTGCATGATATCGAATTGAATATATGTCAGAATAAATAGTTTCAAAAATCTCTGTTAACCATTCAATAATCATTTTAATTCTCATAGGTCTTAAGTCATGCAGAACATTTGAGAATACAGATAATGATAAAGAAATACCTAACAAGAAAATAGAAATACAAATACCTAACAACAAAATACAAATTCTTAAATGGGATAAATATTTGAAATCCATATTTCAGGAACTATATAATTTTAGATATATTATTGAGAATCAGTAGATCATTCTCTGTAATTCTGTGGTATTTTATTTCCATGAGGTATCACAAAATTCACCCTCTACTTTAGAGCTATGAGATAAGTATCTTGTCAAAGTTGTGGTTACACAAAAACCTGCTCTGCTACATTGTATCAGTCTCAAATGCACTAAAAAGCACTTGCACCTAAGAATTCTGCTCTAATTGCTGGGGAAACACTTAAAGAAATGTTCAACATTCTTAGTAATCAGGGAAATGCATATCAAAACTTTTCTGAGATTGGATCCATCAGAATCACCAAGATCAAAATCTCAAGTGACAGCACATGCTGGTGAGGATGTCAAAACTGCTCCATTGCTAGTGGGAATTCAAACTTGTACCACCACTCTTAAAATCAAGTCTGTTGTTTTCCCAGAAAATTGGGAATAGATCTACCTCAAGACGCAGCTACACTGCTGCTGAGCATATACCCAAAAAATGATCCTCTAGGACATACACTCCATTGTGCTCATAGCAGCTTTATTTGTAATAGCCAGAAACTACAACCTAGATGTCCCTCTACCAATTACAAGATACAGAAAAATGTAATACATTTACACAATAAAATACTACTCTGTTTGTAAAAACAGAGACTTCATGCAATTTGCATGCTAGAAAATATCCTGATTGATATAACCCAGACTCAGAAAGACACACATGGTATGTTTTCACTTGTAGGTGTATATTAGCATCAACTACATGTTAAACATGCTACAATTCACTGACCCAAAGAAGCTAAGTATTAGGGAGAGCTCAAGGGAGTATGATTGAATCTCAGTCAGAAGGAGAAACGAAATAGAAGTGGGTAGAACGAATGAACTGGGAGGAAGGGAATAGGTAACAGAATAGGATGGTGATCAAGCTTATAGCCAAGAGGGATAAGGCTGGGAGGGAAAAGGGAAATTGTTGGGGGGTGGCATCTCTGGAAAACGCCTGAGAATTGATATAGGAGAGGATCCCAGGAATCTATGGGGTTGCCCGTATCTGAGACTCATAGCAGCACAAAATAAGGAGACTGAATTAGCCACTTCCTGTAGCTAGACATTCCTTCCAGTACAGAGAGGTCCATCACCCATCCACAGAAACTTTGACTCCAAATTCATCCTGCCTGTAAGAAGTGTAGGGACAAAGATGAAGCAGAGACTGAGGGAATGGCTAACTTGAGTTCCATCCAACGGACAAGAACCAATTCCAGATACTCTCAATGATACTCTGCTATGGCTATAGACAGGAACCTAGCACAACTATCCTATGAGAGGCTCCACCCATCATCTGACAGAAACAGATGCAAAAACCCACAGCCAAACATTAGATAGGACTCAGGAAATCTTATGGAAGAGTTAGGGAAAGAACTAAGGGACACAGAATTCATGAATACTTAACAGACTCATCTAAACTGGACCCCTGGGAGCTCCCAGAGACTGAACCACCAACCAAAGAGGATATATGGACTGAACTTAGTTTTTGCTGCACATATGTAGCAGCTATATGTGGTCTTCATGCAGGTTGGTCTTCATGCAGATTCCCCAATTGGAATATGGTCATTTCTGATTCTGTTGCTTGTCTATTGATTCTGTTTCCCTAACTGGGCTGCCTTGTTTGGTCTCAGTTGGAGTGGCTGTGCCCAGTTCTGTAGTGACTTGGTGTGCCAGGGTTAGTTGATACCCAGGGGGTTGCTCCCATTCTCAGAGGTACAAGGGAAAAAGGGATTGGGGAGTTCTCTGTGAAGAGGATACAGGGAGAACAGGGGGAGGCCTCAATGGAGATTTAAAGTGAATATGTAAGTAAATAAATAAATTAATAAATAAATAAACAAACAGGAAAAAAGAATACTGCATTTGATATTCACTGGATAACTATATTTGGGCTCTGATATTGAGCCAAATGTTATTAATTTATAATATTTAAATAATAAAAGGGATGAGGTTTTCATGACAATATAGGAAATTGTAGCTTTTCAATTTGGGTTTTTGTGGTGATATACTACAACATTTGTTCATTGATTTTAGCTCAACAATTCTAATCACATCTATCTATAGATCTGTTCCTTTTACATATATTCATAAAAGTTTCCATGTAACTCTTAAATTATACCTCATGTACAATTTAAGGTACATTATCTGTTTAAGACCATCTAAGATAAACTGTATAGAGTCATCCTGTAAATGTATACACACACACACACACACACACACATATAAATTTGATCAAAGAATAATTCTCATTTTAAAAATGCATCAGAATTATTTTCTAATAATATTTAATTTGCCATATTCTCATGCTTTTTCCTCCATTTAACACATTTTGTTTAAATAGTTTTATAAAAATTCTTCTTTAGTTTTATTCAAATCCTAAAGTATCAGTAATATATCATTTCATATCATAAATTGAAGTAAACATTATTTGTCAAAATACGCTAATTTGTAAAAAACACATTGTTTTTAATTACACACGTTTTCTTGACTAAAAGAAAAAAGTTAACATGGCAGATGGTAGGTGGGTGTATTGCATGTTGGCCCAGATGATCCTGATAAAATAGATGCTCTGAAGAGAAATTTGGAATATGTTGATAGTGGGCTGAATTGATTAGAGGAAAAATTAAAAAGGAAAAGCTCATGTAATCAGTAATTGTATTCCAATATAATCACACCAAATACTGTTTCTGATCAGTGTACTAGTACTGATTTCAAAAGGAAAATTGAATCAGATACTACCATATATCTAGTTAATCTATTTACTATATGTACTGCCTGATTTTGTTTAAACTTGA
This sequence comes from Rhynchomys soricoides, assembly GCA_019843965.1. NCBI lineage: Eukaryota > Metazoa > Chordata > Mammalia > Rodentia > Muridae > Rhynchomys > Rhynchomys soricoides. The sequence continues at coordinate 17,803,322 of JADRCH010000009.1, forward strand.
CACAAGCTGGAGTTATCACAGAGGAAGGAGTTTCAGTTGAGAAAATGCCTCCATGAGATCCAGCTGTAAGGCATTTTCTCAATTACTGATCAAGGGGGAGGGACCATTGTGGGTGGTACCATCTGTGGGCTGGTAGTCTTGGGCTCTATATGAAAGCCAGCTAAGCAAGCCAGGAGAAACAAGCCAGTCAGGAACATCCCTCCATGGCCTCTGCATCAGCTCCTGATCCCTGACCTGTTTGAGTTCCAGTCCTGGCTTCCTCTGATAATGAACAGCAGTGTGGAAGTATAAGTTAAATAAACCCTTTCCTCCCCAACTTGCTTTGCTTCTTGGTCATGATGTCTGTGCAGGAATAGAAACCCTGACTAAGACAAATTTATACCAGCATAGTGGGGTATTCCTGTGACAACCTTACCATGTTTTGGGGAGGACTGTGGTGGGTCTTTGGAACTTTGAGCTAGAAGAGTCATTGGGATGTTAAGAGCTCTGTGGAATGTTCTATAGGAGCTTTGAAGATAATGTCGATAACAGTGAAGATGATGGAGATCTCGACTGTGATATTTCAGAGGGAATATTAAAGACTCTTATCATGGTTGTTGCTATTTTGACTGTGAAGATTCTGTGGGTTTGGTTAGCTGGGGCTGAAGGATAATCTGTTATTAACAAAATACTAGAACTACTAAAGCAAAATCGTTGCATTACAGGGACTATTGATGCTGGTTAGCAAGAGCTGGGAAATTGGCCTTGATTGGGAAGGACCAGTATGGATGAGAAATCTTCTGAGAAGTGTTTTCTGAGAGCAAAGAAGCTTCGTTCCAGAGATAGCCAGGGTTGTACCTTGTGCTTTGGCTGGACTTGGTAATGTGTAAGAGTCACCCAGTTGGTGCTGGTTTTGAAGGCAGGAAGGAGTCATGAAGAACAGCTGAGGCTTGGGCACTGTGAGAGGTCTCAGAAGGCCATTGGTGAAGGTGCAACCTCAGTTGCAATTGATGACCCAGGGATCGTGCAAAGGAGGTCAGGCTTGGCACCATGAAAAGAACTTATGTGAGGCTTTTGGTAAAGCCTAGTTGCAACAGAAGACAGCAGTGTTTTGGAGAGGTCAGTACCATGAGATGACCACCAAGAAAAGCAGCAACAGTGGAGGACAGGCATCTGGAGCATAGAAGATAAGGTGTGCTACCAATGGCAGAGCTGGAGAAGTGACTCAAGTGCTTGGAGAAATCCAGAAGATCATGAGTAGTTCCCAGATATTGGACAGTTGGAGTTTGATTTTGATTTTGATTGTGACTGTGCCCTGATATATTTTACACCCTGAAAGAAGAAGGTATTTTAGTGGAGCCCAGTTAAGAGACTTTTGATGGTTAAAAGACTGAATTCTAAAAGATTGAATATGTTTAAAGGGATTGAAATTTTGATATGTAAGAATTTGCAAAGACTGAGGGACTTTTAAAGTTATTTAGATCTTGGGGATGAATAGGAAATTAAGGGTTGAGGATTAATAGTGAAGTATTTGTGTGTCAACTTGACACAAGCTGAAGTTATCACTTCAGTTGAGAAAATGCCTCCATGAGATCCAGCTATAAGTCATTTTCTTAATTAGTGATCAAGGAGGAGGGCCCTTGATGGAGTGGTACCATCTGTGGGCTGGTAGTCTTGGGTTCTATAAAAAAGCCAGCTGAGCAAGTCAGGAGAAACAAGCCAGTAAAACACATCCCTCCATAGCCTATGCATCAGATCCTGATCCCTGACCTGCTTGAGTTCCAGTTCCTGCTTCCTCTGGTGATGAACAGCAATGTGGAAATGTAAGCTGAATAAACCTTTTTCTCCCCAATTTGCTTTGCTTCTTGGTCATGATGTTTGTCCAGGAATATAAACCCTGACTAATACACTATATATTTAAATTTGTATGAGATTAATATCTAAGAAGCAAGATATCTCAACATTTTCAATTTGTTATTGAAGACTTGAAATATAGAAGGCAACCAAGGAACAAATAAAGGAAACAAAGGAACAAATAAAGGAATGAAAGCAGCAATTTTCCCTATACCTTCCTCTTTTGGGGCAATCATATGGTGCCAATTATTCTGTTAACTAATCTTTCCTCAGTTAACCTTTGGAAAGAAATCCCCCTTAAACCACTGGGGGTCATGTTGATTAGTTGATCCCCGTTCAACTACATTGACAAACAAGATTAATGATGTCAAGCATATTCTTCCATCTCATACATAAATTTTACTAAAGAAGACATTTGATACAAAAGTGTTTCAATGTTATAAAAGAGATAATATGAAGGTGTATATGTATTTATAAACAAATGTCAATTTTATATTATTTCTAATTATAAATAATTGTAAATATGCTGTGGCAACTAATCTGGGTATCTTCATAAAAATATGGCTCTTGAATAAACACCCTTTAATATTCCTTTGTTAAATTATTTTTAATCTTATCATAATTATTCAATTTCTCTATATAGTTGTTTATAAGAGGAAGATACAAGCATTGCATAAATCATAATAACTTCTAGTGAATATCAAATAAAATAACCTATGTAAAGATGAACATTCAGTAATTTTCTGGTATACATGTTCAGCTTGTTTTAATTATAATTATAGTAGTTATCAATATTAAAATATATATTATGTTTATCTGCCTACAGTGATTTGAGTTTAAATATTCTCATATTTAACCTGAGTGATTATATTGAATGTTTCCTTAGAATAATACAATAAACAGTCATTAAGTCCTAACCACTCAAACTTGGAAATAAAGTTTTCTACTTTTAACAATTATTACCTCAGGAATTGCATAATTTTAGTGTAGATATATTATGTATCATTAATAACAATCTTGTATAGGTTAATTTACCTTCTAAATCACTGCTCCTTTTTCTCAAATATAAAGTGATAATAATGATAAAAATTTATGCATTAGTATGTCATAACATATTCTTATGTCATTTTATCGATTGATTTGCTAGAAATCTATCAAAAGCCTTCTCTTGGAAAAATTTTGATTTGTTGTGTAATATCACAGAAATCAGAAGCAGACAGAAGATAGTGTAATAGTCAATAAAATTTGAGTTACAATTCCTTTGTAACAACAATGTTTGTGAGCTGCCATGTGGAGCTAGAAATCAATTCTTGGTTCTTTTGTGGAAGAGCAAGTTCTCCTATCTGTGGAGCCATCTCTCCAGTCACAACTCTTCTTAACGTTTTTATACTTGGAGAATTTCAGACATGATTATAGTGTGCCTTGATTCAGCCCTTGTCCCAAGCCCTCTCCTTTATTTACATCTATATCTTCCTACCAATATTTCCCCAAATCTCTTCACTGTTGCCACCCTGTGTATGGATGTAGGGCAATGGAAGACAATCAGCCTAGATGTCCATCCCTTACTGCAATTATAATAAAAATGTGTTACTTTTATACAATGGAGTGTTCCTTATCTGTTAAGAAACACAAAGTTATGATATTTTTTTGATAAAGTAATAGAGTTAGAAATAATCATTAAGGTAACCAAGTTCCAAAAATTGTTTGGTTTTAGATATGGATGCTTAGATCTGAAATTTTAGATCTGTATATTTAGAATGGAGTCCCAGGCAGGTCAGAAAATTTTCTGAAATAGTAAAATTCTGTAGTTAAGCAGTCACATTTTGAAAAGAATTGATTTCAAAACATAATACCTAAAGTCAATGTAAAAGTTACCTCATCATAATAGAATTGATGGTATGATCACATATCTATCAGAAGCCTACCATGAAACATCAATAGCTAAATTTTTAGAAATAATACAGCAGAATCACATCCACCCAGTCAAACAAATGTTTCAACGTTATATAAAACATGATTATATATATATATATATATATATATATATATATATATATAATCTATATCTATCTATCTATCTATCTTTTTTCTCTCTATCAGATTTCATAATTGTATAGACTAGGTCACTGGTTACTTTAAAAGATAGGAAAACCCATCATGAGGCATGTGACAACACTGTTCAAATGTGAACTACGTGGACTAAGTAATTAATCAGGAGAAATATGACTAGTTAAAAATTACTGTTTCAAGGGAAATACAAGTTAGTACAAGAGAAAATATGTACATATTTTTTTTCTGAGAAGTATTCTCATAACCTTGTCTCTTGACTCTTTAAACCATTCCTGAGATGGATGTGATAACGTGCATTCATCTATCTGGTGAGTTGTTATACATGGCATTCTAACTTATCAAATGTCAGGCACAAGCTTATAGCCACATACATCTGCTAATAAATATTGTGCTTGGTGTGCTTACTGAAAATACTGAATAGCTTGTAAGATTTACATTTTGAGTTCTCAGCATCCAATTTAAAATGTTCAGTCTGCAAACTTGAAAAAATAGGAACGTGATCCCTTTGACTCTGGTTCAAGACTCTATATACTCCCTAAAAACATGAACAAATTTAGGGAGGAAGCCTTAACTGTGAAGCAGAGATCTAGAAAATGAACTCTCTGAAATATTCACTGAGTCCTATACCAGAGTGACTCTCTTCAATTTGTTGTTGTGGTTTGTGGTGCAAATGTCTTCTAGGGATTCCTGTTGGGGGCTTCATCTAGAGTGGTTCAGGGCTCATGAGCAGGAACCTTAGAAGGTGCTGGTTTTGGAGGGTTCTGACAACATCATAGAATTTTCCATTCACAGATTCATACTGCTATTGAATTTGGTGCCATATTATGAACACAAGCTGTCTCTTCCTCTGCTGGAACTTCATTTCTAAAGTCTATTCTTATAAACTTTGATTTTATTAATGAATCTTAAAATATTCTTTATTAAAATCTATCCATAACACAATGTTGCTCAAATGTTAGCTAAAGAAACAAAGAGAAAATCCTCCCATTACTGTGAACCATCAAAATAAAAGAATGTCTTCTCAAATTTTATTCTGATCCATATAGATGACAAATTACATTGAAAATGATTTAGACATACACATAGAGGAGAAAGCAAAAGTGAGATCCCTGTGATAGGCACTGCTTAAAGGTCATTTTAAAGATAAGCTTAGGAAGGGATAGGAACAGGTACCTAGACAAGACCAATGTGGGAAAGTAGATGAATCAGAGAACCTAAACAATCAACTGCAGAGTTTTCTTAATGAACTCCAAGCTTTAGAGTCCCTCTCCTCGAAAGGAAATAAGGTGTTAGTTTTACTCTCGATTCCTGCCTCTGTCATTACAGAGATTTCAATTATTTATCTGTCCCAAGGAACATGCTAGGAAATCCCCTAGATAATCACCAGCATTCACTCTTGTTACAGTTCTGGGAGTTCATGTTTAGGATTTGAGATTGCCACAGTCATAATTATTAATGTCTTCCAATAAAAGCCCCTCTCCCCTTCTTATATTTAAGCTTAGTAATCTTCATTATATTTAATTATGCAAGGGAATACTTTCCTGTAATAAATGCTCAGTTAAAAATTATTTTATTATTACATCAGCTAAATTGAGAAATACTACTTTAATATTAAACTTATTTTTAGTAATGAACTGTACATAATATGAAGTCTGAAATGTAATATTGATAAGTGTATATGTAATGTAAGTATGGATTTTAAATGTGAAAAAATATATCTGAATCTAAATCCACCTCAGATCCAGCTGGAATCTCATATGCCACCATGGCAATTTCATTTGTAGATCATGTCATACAATGTGAGCTATTAATGAAGAATATTTAATTAAGATATTTAAGAGATAATTAAATGTTTATATAAAGAAATATGCTACTAATTTCTTAAATATGCTCAAGGACAGAAATCTTGTAATATCAATAGAGACAGAATACACTTTTGTTAAGATTCCAAATTTTAAATGTTAAAATTTCTGACCAAGTTTGAAATAATATACAAACTTGGCATTGTACAGCTTAAATATGGTAATCCTATGACAGGTATTATATTAAATTGGGGAAATTTCAAAGTATTTCCTTAAAATCTGGTACAAAATAGGTGTATCTACTTTGTCCACTTCTATTCAATACTGTAGTCATGTCTTCAATAGAGAAATAAGAAATAAAAAAAAAATAAAAGCAAGACAAATAAGAAATAAAGAAGTCAAAGTAACTTCAGATTACATGAGTCTATACAAAGACCCTAGAGACTCAACCATAAGACATTTGAAAATGATCAGTACGTTCAACAAAATGGCAAGATGTGAAATCATCACACATATATTCAAATAACATGAACACATACACACACACACACAAACACACACACACAAATATTAAATTCCCTGTATAGCAGAGACAAACACACCAAGAATGATATCTGTCAAGCAATTCTATTCACAAGAGTCTTAAACAAAACAAACAGTTGTATAAATATCTTGAAATAAATCTAACCAAGGACATGAAAGATCTCTACAATGAAAACTTCAAAGCACTGAGAAACAACAAACAGTAGGATAATATGGAAATGTTCTATGCTAATGGGTCAGATCAATATTGTGAAATGGCTATTCTATCAAAACAATCTACAAGTGCAACACAACACCAATAAAAATTCAACTGACATTCTTCTTAGAAATAGAAAACAAAATTTTAAAATTCATACAGGAACACCAAAGTCCCCAGACAGCAAAAGCAATCTTCAGCATAAAAAATACTGTGGGAGTTATCAACATAACCGATTTTATGTTACATTACAGGGACATAGTAATAAAAGGAACATGTTACCATCACACACACACATACACACACACACACACACACACACAAATAGGTGGAATAATAGAGGATCCAATATATGGTCACAGAGAGTAGCCAACTGATTTCTGACAAAAATTCTAAAAATGTGCATTGGAGGAAAGACATCATCTTAGGTAAAGGATTCTGGGAGAGTTAGAGAGCTACAAATAGAAAAATGTAACTGTAAATCCCCTTTCTCTCTCTTTGCACAAAAGTCAACTCCAAATGTATTAAAGAACTTGACATAAGACCTAAAACCCTGAATGTAGTATGGAGAATGCGTTAATTCACAGGTGTAGTTAGTGACTTTTGTAAAGGACTCCAATGGCTTCCAAAATCAGACAAATTACTGAGGAAAATGATATCATAAGTTACAATCATTGTATACAGCAGAAGAAACTGTCAGTCAAGTCACGGGAAGCCTAAAGACCTGAATAAAATTTCTGTTAGTGATACATCCAACAGATGATGAAAATGATATTGAATATAAAATAAACTATATTTTTTTAAATAGGAAAACAAATATCCCAGTGGTAAAAGTAGTCTATAGAACTGAATATATCTTAAAACAACAACAAGCAATAACAAACAAAAACAAAAAAACAATAAAACTAATGAACAAAGTGAAAACTATTCAATATAATTAGCAATTAGGCAAATACAAATTAGAAATATTTTGAAATTCCATCACACCCCAATCAAAATGGGTAGAAACAGAAACAATTGACAACAAATGTTGATACCTGTATGCTGTTGACAACAGTATGGATAAGGTATTTACTGTTGTTACAACTGGACACTGGGAATTAAACATCAGAATTTAGTGTGAATGTTCCTGAAAAATGAAAATTATACCAAGTGCAGGAACCAACTATTGTACTCCTAACAAGGTATCTACAGGACTCTGTATCCTATCACAGATGTGCTAGCTCCTCCACTGCAACTCTATCGAAAGCAGCTAGGAAATGGAATCTGCCTAGATGCCCATCAACACTGTATAAAGTATGTGCTGTGTATGAACCAAACAAAAATTTTCAGTTGTAAACAAAATTAAAGTAATAAAATTTCTGTTTAAAAAGTGATGGAATTGTGAAATATACCTAGTGAGACAACCCAGGCCCAGTAAGCTCAACTCTGTTCTTTCTCATACATCAACCTGAATGTTGGGATTTTTACATTTGTATGTTTATGCTGTCGGGAGAACAAAATTGTCATAGGAGGAAGAGAATTATAGGATACATGTAAGATTGAAGTATGAGAAACCTGTGATGGGTGTTAAAAGCTTATGTAGGGAATGGAAAATCAAGCATAAGGAGAGAAGAGGATGTGAAGTAGCTTAAATTCATGGAAACACCTTGTGGACACCCACCGCATTGAAAGGTAATTTTAAAATATACTTAAAAGATTTTTTTTTTAGATGAAAATACTGTAATTTAGTGGAGAATGTGTCTTCAGTAGACCAAGTTAGTAAGTAAAAATCACAGTGCCTGGTGGAAGATATCTCCTTCCAAGTTATTATGTAGAGAAGACTGTTGTGTTGCAAACAGTTCCCGATGAGATGCTACACAGGTCTACTCACACCAGACAGGGAACTCTAAATGTGAATACCATCTGTCTGAGTCAGTGTTTCTATTCCTGCACATCATGACCAAGAAGCAAGTTTGAGAGAAAGAGTTTATTCAGCTTATACCTCCACACTGCTGTTCATCACTAAATGAAGTCAGGACTGGAACTCAAGCAGGTCAGGAAACAGGAGCTGATGTAGAGGTCATGGAAGAATGTTACATGGAAGAATGTTATTCCTGTCTTGCTCAGCTTGCTTTCTTATAGAACTGAAGACTACAAGCCCAGGGTTGGTACCACCCACACTGGGCACTCCCCCTTTATCACTAATTGAGAAAATGCCTTAAACCTGGATCTCATGGAGGCATTTTCTCAACTGGAGCTCCTTTCTCTGTGATAACTGCAGCTCATGTCAAGTTGACACACAAAACAAGCTAGTACACCATCCAAGCCCAGGTTTGTGAACCATGAGTTATGTGGGAGTTACTGGAATATGGGTGAGGGATTAGAAAAACTGAAATGACTCAGTCGCATCATCAAAGCCCACATAACATGAGTGACAGCAAACAAAACCTGGGAGCAATCAGCACATTGGACAACAAGCAGGTAGAAGAGCAAGATGCGGAGTATCTATTCTAAGTGACTCAGTTGGCCTAAACATCTTCCAGGTAGCTGGTCTATTTTCAGAGTCTTCTTTAGAATTAGATTGTCTGAGGGTTTTCTTTGCAACTTGAACCATTAGACAGTCTCTCAGGATTTAGTGTTTTATGTTTTTCTTATTGAAAGGGGAGACTGGTAAGTCTGATCAGTTTCAGGGACTTCCTGAAACTATTTTGAGATGTTAATCTTCCTGTTGAAGGAGCTTCCTTCATGATGTGATTTTTCAATATCTGTGGATATTTTTACACAAGGAACAAGTGATCCTAAAGCAGAATAGTGTATTTATATGTTCATTTCCCATCATAACTGAACGATAAGACCTACTTGATGAAAGCACCATACTTTATTGGAGATTGTGAAGAAATGATGCTGGTAATGACCTGTAAGCTTTCTCCTTGCTGATGGGCTCTCATAGTGCTGTGGGAGTTTGTAAAAATATATAGTTTGTTTTGTTGCTATTTTTAAATAGAGCTATGTTGATTCAAGCTATATTTTTCTACCTTTTTATATATCAATGTACAGCTTATGAATGGAACTTACTGATAACTATCCAAATGCTAACATGAAAATTTTTTTAAAATCTATTTTTTATTAATTCTACTGTTATAAGACTTCAAAGAAACTTTCTATTCTTCAAAGATTGATGCTGGAATGTGATCATATAATATGGTGCATAAAGTTATTAACTACAATTTCACTAGAATATTACTTCAAATTGCTAATATATAGTGCTTAAAATTTCACCAGAATAATTTTAAATTTTGATTTAAAATTCCATAACGTGAATCTACTATATAGATAATATTTAAGTAAATGCAGATTTAAAACAAATTCACTCTCATTTAAATTGTATTTTAATGCATGCCTTAAATCAATGGAATATTTAAAGATACTTTCAAGTACATTATGCAAAGAAAACATAATCTAGTAATTTTGTATATTTATGTTGTTTTATTTTTCCTATCAATGTCTCATGTCTCGCTTATTGTCCTTTGTGCAACATAATGGAACAAAAAGTAAAATCATTATTGTTGGGTTCAGGAAGGAAGCTGAGAAAACTCAATTCAAAGACAGAGGCTTTAAAACAAAAGCTGTATTTTCTGTGTGCTCAGGGAGATGGCCAGAGCAGGATTTGAACTGAGTTCCAGAAGGAAAGTTGTATTTCATTTTTTGACAGGCAAAACTGCAAAGGGAGGACCTTGGTTGAATGTGGGGGTCACTCAATCAAGATTAGACATTAAGGGTTAAGCACAGGGGTGTTTGTTGAAGACTTGTCTTCCCCTAGGACACCTGGTTTCAAGACCCTTAATTTACCCCTCTAGACATTCTTTCTGGAATTTAAGACCCTTAAATTATCCTCTTATACATTGTGTTGAGAACTCAAGATGAAAAGAAAACAAAGTAACAGGTCAGCTCCATGTAGTTAGTGAGGGCATGTCAGTCATCAGATGCATATTTTTCCAACTTATATACCTTAGTTAAGACAACAGCAAGTTTTACATTCTCTTACCAGACTAACAGACAAATAAGGGAATGTTTGGAGGGGAAGGGTTGGAACAGGTCCCTGATCTTGGAAATGTGAATCTGGCATGACCCTGTTAGCAAAACAGAGGAACAAAAATTAGGAGTGTTGCCACTGAGTCGGGCTGGATTCTGATGTTCCATCTTACTTTATTAGTTATAACCGTAACTGGTACCATATTCAGTTCTATTTTCGCATTCCAAATGTTTTAAAAGAGTTTTCTTTATCCTCCTATACTCTGGATTCAGTTCTTTATAATATTCATAGCACTTATTTTTCAATTTAAATTAATTCATCATTCAGATTCAGTGCAACTTTAAAATAACACCCATGATTCTAAAGTAGAGAATGAAATAAAGGAGAAGGCGAGTTTAAATGATGACTGAGTGGGAAGAAGGTTTAGGAAAGGGGATCTCAAAAAGTCAACAAGCAAACTAGCAGAAAAAGGTGTGAGGAACCAAGATGGGAGCCTATTACTTTATAACCAAATGTTTAAAACTTAAAACAAGCTTTTGTTTTATTAGAGCCATCACTTCAGACTTCATTTCCTCACTTTGTATCTATTATTAATACTTTCTTACATTTCTAGGAATGTTTACTACCAACTTCTCCAGTTTTTGCAGAAGATTAAATTGAAATTGTTTTAGTTTTCTTTTTAAATAATACAAAAGATGTATATATGTCAGAATATAGAAGCCCAGTTATGTGTCTAGTGTTCATATGTTGTGTTACTCCAATGTTCTCTCCAAAGTCTAGCTTCTCAAATTAGGAGTGAAGATTCATTACCTGTGATACCTTCAGAGCCTATGTGGTTAATAGATGAAACACTGAAACATCTAGTAAATTGAAATGGATAAGTGAATTGCATTTATATATTTAGAAATATCTTATTTTACTGATACCAAAATCAAACATTTATTTCATGTGAAAGATTTCCAAATGTAGACATTCATGTGTTAGCTAGAAGCATAATTAGGAATCAATGCTCTACAGATATATTTTCCAATTTTTCTAGTAATCAATTTATATTGAAACTACTGTGAAACAAGCTTTAATAATTTTATATCAATAAGTGTAAGATTATAGAATATTTCATAATGAACTATTTTGTATTTACAAATTGCCTCCAAAAATAAACTTTCAATATTTATTTAGTGATACCCATATAGTCTCATCAACCTGACTGCCTAATTTTGAGCTGAATATGAACAATAGTAGACATTCCAAAATGAATGGTGAAAACCAAGAGCCCCCAACCCTATATAAAGAAAAAATGTAACTCAGTATGCTGAGAGTGAGAAAAACAATCTTTTCCAGTGAAGAGAACACCAATTGATTATCTAATACCAGATGTACAGCCATGAAGACATACACAGATTTAACATTACACTGAATAAATAGGTTGTTTTAGGAATGTGTGTGTGTCTGTGTGTGTGTGTGTCTGTGTGAATGTAAAATCAATTTTTGAATTAAGAGCCCATGAGTGTGAAAGAAAACAAGGAGGGATATATGGGGAGTTTGAAAAGGGGAAAAGTTAGAAAAATATGTAATTATATAGCTTTTTCAAAAGTTAAAAAGAAATATAAATATTATTTTTAAAAAATATCAAGAATTGACAAATACTTAATTATCTCACACAAATTTATTAGCCTGATAAACAGAGGATGCACATAAATGCAGTGAAAAGCATGATACCACAGAAGCCTACCTCCAAATTACTCTATTAAGTTGTTCAAGAAAAATTTGGTATTATCCTGTCAATCTAAATCTTACTGTTTATAATCAAATAATATATGCTGTCATCATAATGCAAAGTCGTTTACCTGAAAGCAACCACAGCATTACTCAATTTAGGACCTTGATGATAGAAGATTTTTCCTAAATTCAGTAGATAAGTTGATATTATTAAAGTGTCTATCTCCTTATGTTTCAGAGTCATAAGTGTACATATCTTTAAGAAATGTAACTGTGTATACATGTGTGAGTATGTGTGTGTGTGTATGTGTGTGTGTGTGTATATGTATGATCAAACGAGAGATGAGAGAGAAGAGAAATTTGTTCTTTGCTATGAATATTTTTAAAAAAACCTTTGTATTATTAATAATAAAAAGTATGCAAATAAATACTTTTGAAATTTATATATAATTAAATGTAATATTTCACTGTGGTCAAAATTACAATGGTAAACAATAATTGTCATATCATGTGTGGGTTAAAGTTGACAGGCAGTTAAAAACTTTTGTTTATCAAACTCTAATCATTTATTAGTAGTGATTACTCAGGATATGAGTAGGTACAAAATTCACAGTTTCTGAAAGGACTAAGAACTTTAGTTAACCCTAAGTTAAATTCATTAAGGTTAGAGAAAGTACAAATTACAATTTCTGCTATCTTAAAACAGAGAACATGTTCAGTCAACCACTCCCTTTCCAAACTCACGTTCAAAACACACAGACAGACACAGACACAGACACACAAACACACACTAAATGCATGGGCTTTGAAAATGTCTTTAAAGTCTAAATAGATCATAAATTATTATAAATACTCATAAAAGTGTATATTAATTTCTAGTTTATTTCATTGTAGATAAGGGTGAGAATTTAGCTTATATAATATATTTATAAAACGATTCATATGAATGAATACTGTCATTGAAGATTATATTATTTCTATGTCAATAGAAAATAGCTGATAATATGCAGAAATATCAACGTTAGATTGAAGCTATCATGTTTCTTGATAAAATACAATATTTGAGAATAATATAGATGTCATAAAAGATAATGATGCATGTATAATCATGAGATAATACATCATAGTATTTTTATTCAAACCGCTATAGGTCAGAAATAAAAGCATAATAGATGTTGTAAAAAAAAAACACAGATAAAATAGGATTATAATAGGTAAATTTGATTATTTTGTTTTCTTTTTCTTAAAAGAAATGTTATTTAAAACTGAAAACCTAAGGATCACTTGGATGTAGGAAACAATGTCTTCAGTGTACCATAAATTTGAGAAAGCTTTGGAAGAGATAAGGCAAATGGGGACAGATGGAAGACATGATTCAAGCAGAAAAGATTGTGATTTGGCTCCTGCAAAAGGGGAACACCAGGAAAAATAAATGACCAGGTTTCTCACACAGAGAGGTAGGTACCACTAAATCCTGTAACAAAAGAAAATACAAACAAGAAATGCTGGGTAGTAAGACAGACACTGCAGGAATTTAAACTCTAAGATTTTATTCCCACCTAAAATGTCCCATATAAACTTCCTTTCCAAGGATTACTTTAAAATGAGATAATAGATATAGCACTGAAATTTGTGAATTCAATCAAAGACAAAGGGAAGATACAAAGCAAACTCTGTTACCATTAATGACATACAAAAGAGAAAAAAGTCAAAGTAACACAAACCATTGTATATTTGTTTTCCTGTTTTTACTGGTAACTAATACTGTAGTTGGACACTAACACCCCAAACCATCATAGATTTTAAAGATTTGGACATCTCTGTAAGAAATGTGATCAGTGATACAATAGTAAGGATCCCTTTCAAGGACCACCAGCCAGAGAAGCTGTGAATTCAACATTTATTTTGCATAAGAAGTGATGGAATCCCATTATTCTATTAAGAGACTTCATAGGCACATTCCTGACAGAGTATGAACTGGTGAAATACTGGCAAATAAATCAAAATTATTCTATCCATACACCATCCCCATGGATAACTAACACAATCGAAATTCTGCTTGAGCAATACCACTGACATTCAATTTGATATTTAGTAAGAAATGTGGATGCAAAAAAGTCATGAAAGATTTATGAGCATTACCTCTTTGGTTTCCTCATATCCTAGCTACTTCCATTTGTCCATAAAACTCTGTTCTCACTCTCTCTCTCTCTCTCTCTCTCTCTCTCTCTCAGGCATAAATAATAATAGATGAATACATAAATTAATAAAAGGTAACATACAAGCAAGAGACTAGTAAGATTACAAGAGGAACAAAAATATCCAAAAAACACCATTGAGCTGTTGTTGTTGTTGTTGTTGTTGTTGTTGTTGTTTGCCATCTACTGCCATGCAGAAGTCCTGACTGTCACTGGGTGTTTTATACACCCAGTGAGTTCTAACTTTTAGTTTGTGTCCGCTTGCTCCTCTTCCTGCTGGAACACTGTCTGGTTTGAAGCTGTGTGTGCTGCCACAGTTTTTGTGACATAACTTGTGATGCCAGATAGAAGACACTGTTTCCTTGGTGTCATCCATCTACTCTGACTCTTACAATCTTCCCACCTTCTCTTATTCATGTTTCCTGAGCCCTTAGGGAAAAGGTTTAAGGCAGACATCTCATTTAAGACTGAGTCTTCCAAGGTCTGTAACTCTGCACATTGTGAAGTTTTGGATCTCTGTGTTAGTTACCATCTTCTGTAAGAGACAGATTCATTGACTCTGGCTGAGTGAGACAGCAATATATGAGTATTAAGTGCATATTTTTTCTCTAATTCATGTTTCAGATGCTTATTTAGAGCTCCTTCTAACTTTGCACACCAATATAATGACTTATGGACCCTTATAGCTGCCATTTCATCAGAGTGATGACAAGAATGGAAATGGTTAAAATGCTTAAAATTGATAATGAAGGCTGGAGAGATGGATCAGCTGTTAATGTCTAGGCTAACAACAAGAAGTTCATGAAAGCAGAGTTGAAATTCTATGGAAATACATTCAAATTTAAGTAAAATATTCATTTATATATATAATTTTGAAATTGTATGTTTTGATAAAAACTGAACTTGAGAAAAATGCTGCTAATACTGACATAGAGGAAAGGTATCCCTTTCACTTTAAAAGTTAAGAAATTTATAAAAATCTCAAAATATCAACTGAGTGTATGCTAGAATATACAACGAATGCTATAGCTTTTTACCTTGACAAGTTTGAATTCTGCTCGTTATACAAGGATATTCTCCATTTCTGTCCTCTGTAAATAAATTTACCACTGATGAAGCCCTTTAATACTCAATTGATTATACAGTAAGTAGCTACCAGAAAAGGTAATTTTAATAAAACTAATCATTGAATATTTAAGAAAGGCAAATTAACTTGATTCAAATTCATGCAGGTGTGATAATAAATATCCATTTAACCAACTATTAAAACTAATATGCTTCTTCTATATATTTCCAGTATTAAGTTTGCCAGTGGGATTAAGTATAAACTTCCTCAGGAGTAGAGTAAAATATAATGCAAGCTTTCCTAAAAGTTGTCTAACTTCAAAGCATCTACTGGTAGTTATTTATTTTCAGGTCATTTCACATGTTATTACTATTTGCTGTAAGTTTATAGCTTCAGAATGTTTTAACTTGGCTCCAGGCAAAATATTGCCTTATGGAATATAAAATCTAAATCAGGAAACAGATTTTCTTAATGCCTACCAAAGTGAAAGTATTTGAAGTAAATTTTATCCAAAGCACAATATAAAAGCCTATTGCAGAATCCTGACATTTATGGAGAAATAAATGGTGATAATCTAGCTTAAGAATTTTCACTATTAAAATATTTAAATTGCTAAATACTGCAAAAAGCATATTTCCTCCTATAATGGTTACTTTATCTTCTTAAAATATTTTATTTTTATTTGTTTTTTGACTGTAGATATGTCTGTGCACCAGTAACAAACCTGATACTCATAGAGAGCAGAAGAGGATACTTCTTGGTCTACTGGAACTGGAGTAAAAAAAGATTATGATCCATTTTGGGGGGGGGGGTTCTGAGAATCAAATCCCAGTCGTTTCGAAGAGTGGCCTGTTTCTTTTCATAATAGAGTATTATCTCCTTCTCCCACTCTCCTGGATTTATTGTATTTCTTTGTGATAAAATACAAACACAATATGTGACTCATGGATGAAACTACTTTGGTGTATTGTTCTAGAAGGGGTTCCATAATGGTGAGAGGGCGTGGCATCTGGCAGCTAGAGCTTAGAGAGCACAGGTCAATAGCACATACAGGGACCACAGGATGGGAGCTGGGAGTGGTGTGAGGCTGAGGCTGTAACTCTCAAAGGCCACCCCAGTGGCATACTTCATTTGCCAAGGCTCCACTTGTCAATTATTTTGTAATTTCCCTAAACAATAACACCAACTGGGAATGAGTGTTCAGATGCACGAACCCGTGGGGAGCATTTCAAGTATAAACCATCACTCTTCTCTCCTTAAAATCTTCTCAAGACAATCTGTAAAGAGGATTGCATTTTCAAGAGTAACTTTCACATAGAACCACAAAAAAAAAAAAAAAAAGAAAGAAAAAAAGGAAAAAATGCTTTCATAATGTCAATAGTTAAGAAAACTACCAATCAATTTTGAAAGGGATTACAAGAACTTTATTTGCATCAAATAGAGTTGGAGAAACCTATTATAAGATTTTCAACTTTGGGCGCTGTAACAAAATCTGATTTTGATTATATTTGCAATTTCAAAATATAAAAGATATGACACATTTCTTTCTTTGCTGATATTTACCTGTCTAATTTGGTGAACTGCTATTTAAATTATCTTGCCTAGATTTCATATTTGTTTTATTAATTTTGAAGTTTATATAATTATGACAGAATTTATAGTATAACAATACTGTTTATTTAAGTAACTTCTTACTTATTTATTTAAGATCAAACCTACACAACTTATTTAATTCAGAAAGTTGGGTCTGATAGAATTCATTCATTGAATTGTATTCAGTACCTATTTGGAGTAACTAGATGTTGGTTCATGTTCTTCTGGAAAAAAAAGCATCACAATACAATATTGTTTATCTTTTTAGTTTCTTTTCCATGTGAGATATTGTAGGGTATGAGTGTTTCACAGATATGCTAAAATTTAAGAAAAATAACTAATATAATTTAAAGGGGTATCATGCATTGTACTTGCATGAGCAAAACCTGTTTTACAGATCATTGCCAAGATTTTAAAGCAACATTTCATTTCATTTTCACTTGTATAGAGGAATTTTAATCCAGAAACATGACTGCTTTGTCAATGGAGCCCCTTCAAAGACCTACATCTCTGTGATCTCAAACAAATCTTTAATACTAAACAATGGAGGTAACTTAGCTTTTCAGAAGGAAGAAGCCATGTTTGAAAGTGATGTAAAAATGAGGCGCAGAAAAAGTATAAATAATCTGATTAAGATTTGACAGTACATGTCAGACAAAGGATATGGCTGACTCTCCTGAGAAACAAAGGAAAGAGAAGCTATTTAAGAGCAGAGCATGCAGATTCTGTAAATTGGGTTCAATGCAATGGGTGCAGTACAGTTGAATTCAAGCAGTGCAGTTGAGTTCAGTTGTAATTTCCAGCAGTTCCATCCAGCTCTGTTCAGTTTGTGCAGTCAGTGCAGTCAGCTTAATTCAGTTTGCAGAATTCCAAGGCAGTTTTCCCAAGCAGAACAATTCACCAAGAAGCCAAGAGAGAGAAGACTGGGTGAGTCATGTGGCTTGGAGAATTCTGAGCCAGAACACTTGAATTGAATCAGTCAGCCAAATTCAAAAAGAACTGGAATAGGTAAAACCTTTTTAGTTCTAAGTCTCTGAGATGACAATTATATTTCACAAATAGAAGTCAGTTTCACACATTTGCTTATATTTATTTTTCTATTTACATATCTCTGATTTAATTTGAACTTTCTGTAATTCTATATTTTTCCCAAATTTGAAATTTTATGTCAATTACCTAACTTAAAAAATTATGGCAATTCTTTCTCTTTTCTCTCTCTGAAAGATAAAATCCCATAAACTAGACACTAATCATTTATCTTATTCATATTAAATGCTTTGCTTATTAAATACTTAGCTTATGGATATACTAAATTTTATATTACTTCATATTTGTCTATACTAATAATGTTTCATATTATATAATTATACACATACTAATTATATTTCATTTGAAATTTTGCTTTGTGTTTATAAGTTTTTTATAATTTCCTGTATTTGTAATCCACACTTAATCTTTGGTATAGTTTGAATTTTATTTTTTCACTTATACATTTGTGTGTGTATACGTGTGTGTGAATGTGTATGCATTTATGCGTGTGTGTGTGTGTGTGTGTGTTTGTGTAGCCAGCATTTCAATTTTGATGAATTTCCTCATATTCTGAAGTATTTGCATATTGTAAGATATATTTTTATTTGCTTAATACTTAAACAGGAAGGGTTATATATTTAAAATTGAAGTCTACGTTTACTCTACATTTGTGCATGACAATTCTTGTGGCCATGTTTTACTTTAGTGACTATAAAACTTGTAATGAGTAATTAATGATTTGTGTTGCTTTTATAATACTTTAAAACTAAATTTTCATGGCAATTTCTTCTCTTTCACAAAATGGATTTAAGTGATACATCCATAACAGAGTTAGCATTAGATAAGGAGCCCACTGATTTCATATTTCAATATAAATCTGTAATCATACTATATTTTATATTGTTTTGATTAGTACAGAATGATGTCATTATTTGCAACCTTGATTTTTCCAGCATGAGATTAAATGGCAATTTAAACATGCTTTCTTAGATTAATGTACTAGTTTCATTTCTGTTGTTATAACAAATACCCTGACAGAAGTCAACATCAGGAAGAGAAGCACATTTTTTGGCTTACAAATGCTAGTTACAGTAGAGTGTTTCACAGAAGGGAAGGTAGACACTTAGTCTGTCACAGTATATCCCCAGTTACTATAAACAGAATGAATACATCCTACTTGTTTTCAACTAGTTTCTTCATATCCTTGTACTGTGCTGGACCACCTACCTAGATAATGGTGCTCCCAAAATGAGCTGAATCTCTCTATAGCAATTGTCAATTAAGACAGTCCCCTATAGGCATGTTCACAGGTATTATATAGATAAGTCCTTATTATCACTCATTGCATGAGACTCTAGCTTGTTTGAAGATGTCAGTTAAAATTATATAGCTCACTTAATGATGTCATATTCATTTTAATACCATGGGACAATGCTACACACACACACACACACACACACACACACACACACACACATATATATTAGGGTAATATTCCTATTAACAAACCTTTAATACCAATCACATGAAACTGAACACAAAATTATATGTAGCATAAAGAAATTGATTGTGATGATTATGCTTCTTCTTTTTTTTAACATCTAAACCAGAGTTTCCCTCTCCTTATCCTCCCAGTTCTTTTGACCCCACTCCCTCTCCATTTTTCTTCAGAAAAGGGAAGGCCTCCTAGGGATATCAACCAAAGATGATATCAAGTTGCAGTAAAACTAAGCACAACAGCTTCTTTTAAGGCTAGATGAGGCAATTCAGTAGGAGTAAAGGATCCCAAAGGCAACAAAGTCAAGAACTTCATCTACTCCCACTGTTAAGCGACATTGTATTCCCACAGGAATACCAAACTACACAACTGTAGCATATATGCAGAGGGCCTATGTTAACTCCATTCTAATTCTCTTTTGGCAGTTCAATTTCTCTGAACCCCTATGAGCCCAGATTATTTGATTGTGTGGGTTTTCTTGTGGTGTCCTTGATCTCTCTGGCTCCTACATTCCTTCATCCCTTTCTTCCACAAAATTGCACAAGTTTAGCCTAATGTTTGGTTGAACTGTCTATATCTGTGTCTATCAGTTGCTAGGTAAACCTCTCTGATGACAACTGAACTAGGTGCCAATTTATTAGTATAGTAGAATATCATTAGGAATCATTTAATTTGACTTTTTTTTCTATTTGTATTTGGTTCTATCATGGATTTCTAGACTATCCATGTTCTAGGTTCTAGACCTCTAGACAGGGACAGTAGTCTGCTCCTTCTCACAGACTGATTGTTTCCACTTTCTGGATATTACAAACAAAGCTGCTATAAACATGGTTGAGCAAGTATCCTTACAGTATGGTGGAGCATCTTTTGGGTATATTCCCAGGATTGGAATGGCTGGTCTTGAGGTATATCTTTTTTCTAATTTTCAGAAAAACTCCAATATTGATTTTCAGCATTCTCAAGCTAGACCAGTCATTGGTTGACCACTCCTATAATTTCTGGACCACTTATACCCCTGCACATTGTAGGTTGAAAGTTAGGTGGCTATGTTGGTGTTCTAATCTTTCCTCTGGAATTCTTGCCTAGTTATAGTAAATGGCCAGTTTAGTCTCACACATTGCCAGGAGTTGTTACTACAATTACCATCATAGATCCCCAGGATTTTCTATTGTGCAAGTTTTCTAGCTTGTCTCGGAGACTCCTCTGTTTCAGTTTACCATCCCAGTACTCCTTTCCCTCCATCGTCCCATGACATGATCCATCCCATTTCCAACCTCTCCAATCCAGATTTCCTCCCTCTGTCTACTCACAATGTCTAGTTTATTTTCCCTTCATAGTGAAATTCATGTGTGCTCCTTTGAGTCCTCTTTGTTACATAGCTTCTTTGTGAATGTGTTTTGTATCATGGTTATCCTTTATGGCTAATATCCACTCATAACTGAGGACATATCATGTTTGTTTTTCTGGGCCTAGGTTACATCACTCAGGATGATCTTTTCTAGTTCCATCCATTTTCCTGCAAATTTCATGATGTCGTTGTTTCTAACAGCTGAGTAATACTCCATTGTGTAAATGTTCTACATTTTCTTTACGCATTCTTCAGTTAAGAGACACCTAGGTTGTTTCTGTTTTCTGGCTATTACAAATGAAACTGCTATGGACATGGTTAAGCAAGTGTCCTTGTAGTATGCTGGAGCATTGTTTGGGTATATTCCCAGGACTGGCATGGTTGGTCTTAAGGTAGATTTTTTCCTAATTTTCAGAAAACCACAATATTGATTTCCAATGTGGCTGTACAAGTTTGTACTCCTAACAGACGAGGCTACATTTTACATGTGTATTATTCTATATTTCCATATTAGATTATACTATGGTCTTTCTATCTTTAACAAAAGTTTATTGTAATATGAAGTACAATATTTCACAGGGAGCAGTCTCAAATCTCCCTCAATTACTGAGTCTTCATTCCATACCTTGGGGAAGCTAAGTGATTGGCTTTCTCCACATTTCTGTCAGCATACTCTATTTCTTTTACTTCATAACAAAGTTGAATAAAAATGCATTACATGGAGTAGTCTCTCTAAGTATGTCATTTACAGTCTTGCTAAATAAATATTGGAATTAATCATGTAGATTTCATAATTTTATGCTTTGAATATTATGCAATGCTCAAGTTTGTGTTTAGCTGTTTATTATTGGTTTTAGTAGAATATGTTACCAGATATTTCTTCCTAGAGATAACATAGGTTGCAATACTTTTTTTTTTTGTATTAAAATTTGAAGTTACTTAGTTACAACTTTGGTAATAAATCCAGTGCTGTCTATAAATATTTCTCCTGGAGTTGATTCTAAGCTACAGAAGTTGAAAGTTGTTATCATATTCATTAGAAAAAGCTATGTTGTCTCTGGTCATTTTATATTCTAAAACTACCAGTTGGCAGAAAAATCATATCTAGGTTTTCTCTGGTTTCTTCTCTGTAGCCTGTTGAAGAGGCTGAACTACACACCTCTCTGTAGTAATTAGTCTTCCAAGGCCATGTTGGTTCTTTCTTTGTCTGCAATTCCTTTGTCAATAGGATTGACTCTCTTGTTATGAGTTCGGGGAAAATATGCTGCTTTGTTTTCTTCCTCAATACTTGAAAAATCTGGGAAGGTATCAAAGCGCTATCCAAGCCCTACCATGAATTTTCTTTTCCTGTAGGTCATATTTCAAGTACAACATGTGTGTTGTGAAGAGACTCTATTTTTGAAAACTTGAAGTAAGAGAAGCTTTTACATTAAGACACACAGACTATTCATCATTGAATGTGAGGGTTCTATAGAATTTCTGTACTGAAACACATAAACTGTTGAATGGTTCATTGTTTAGGTTTTTTTAGATGACTTGACAGCAAATTAAAGTAGTAGTTTGTTTAACTGTTAAAAAAAGACTTTTGATCTTGAAATAATTCATTTGGCTTGTAGTACATTCATTTGTAAAACTTAGCTTACTAAATAAACCATATAAAATTCTATCAATGAAATTTAAAAAGATAGGCTTATAGGTTGTTTTGGGCAAAACTCTATCCACCATAATTTTTACTATGGCTAGAGTAGAACAACAGCATTACTTACAAATATTTCTATATTTTACTTATAATGGGATATTTTATTAGAACTATTTATCAGAGAGTTCTCAAAGGATTATCTAAGAGAATTGATAAATCATGAATATAAACTTGCTAATTATTAAAATTTATGTGTAGAATTATTGGGATATATTGATGTCTAAAGTAAGAGAAAGATGTCTCTAACTGATTGATTTACAAGGTATTACTTTTCTTCTCTACATATTTTTAAATATTCTAAGTAAGATATACCGTCAGTCTCTCTGCTATTGGAGGAACAGAATTTTTCTCGCCATTGTCTGGATGCTAAGAATCAAACCTGGGAACCTCTGCAAGAGCTGCCATTGTCCTTAACTGCTGAGATAGTCTTACAGCTTCTTGTTTTAGATATTTTTGGTTTGGAGAAAAAATTAAAAACATTTGAAATGCTTATATTCCATTTTAAAAATGTCTTGGTTCATTTATGAATGGCTACATAAATAAAAAATAGACAAATAGGCAATAATGTTATTGTTGCTTTACTTTGTACTTTTTTCTATTTTGTTCTTTGTACATCTGATATACTTCCCACTCCCATCCATTCTTCTCTCCAGAAAATAGCAAGCTTATAAAAACAAACAAACAGAAAAACAAAAACAAAAACAACAACAACAAAAATAACAAAACTGTGAGACAACCAAATAGAAGCAAAGTGTCTGAAGAAGAAACAAAAGAGTCAGAGACAACCCTACTCCCACTGTTAGGAGTTCCACAAAAATACTAAGCTAAACAACCATAACATATATTAACATATATTCAGAGGATAAGCATAGACTCGTGCATGCTTGGTGATTGCTGCTTCAGTCTTAATGAGACCCATTGCCACCTAGTTGAAATTTGTGAGCCTTGTTCTCCTAATTTCCTCTACCCCCTGGCTCCTACATATCTACAGCCCCATCTTCAATAGATTATATTGAGCTCCCAGGCAAACGACATATTAGAGATCTCCAATTTGGGTCCTTTGTCCCTGATGTTGGTCTGTGGGTCTCTGCATCTGCTCCCATCCATTGCCCTTGGTAATCTCTTTGATGACTATACCAGTAGGAATCAATCATTAAACTCATCATAGGTTGGGCACTCCCATATGCAAAGCTCTTCCGTTTTCCCAGTATATCATGCATATAGAATAGATTATAGGTGAGGAATTTTGTGGCTACATTGGTGTCACAGTCCCCCCTCTTGAAGCACTGCATGGTTACAGAGGATGGCCAGGTGAAGACTATAGTCTTCAGTTACTAGGTTTCCTTACTAAGGTCACATCTTAGAATCATGAGAGTTCCTACGAGATTAGTTTTCCATGTTGACCACCTTAAATACTCTCTAATTCTAGTCATCTCTCTGCTTAACCATTTTCTCCATTGACCCTACCTCAACTATCATTCTGTCCCCATCCCCATCTGCTCCCATTTCACTGCAGTATCTATTCTATCTCCTTTTCCGAGGGAGACCCATGATACCCCCTTAGATCCCTCCCTGTTATTTAGCCTTTCTGGGTCTGTAAATTGTGGCATGATTATCATTACTTAACTGCCAATATCTACTTTTAAGTGAGTTCATAGCATATTTGTCTTTCTGGGTCTGAGTTACTTCACTTAGGATCAGTTTTTTCTACTTCTATTCATTTGCCTACAAATCTCATGTTGTCATTTTTTTTTTTAAACAGCTGAGTAATACTCTATCTTGTAAATGTACCACATCTTTACCTTTTAGTTCAGGGACATCAAGATTGTTTCCATGTTCTAACTGTTATAAATAAAGCCACCATGAACATAGTTGATCAATAAAACCATTATAATCATATTTGAACAAGAGTCTTTGAAGTAGAATGGAAAATCCTTAGGGTAAATGTTGCCCTTGCTCCATATCCTAGCCAGCATGAACCATCATTGATGGTATTGATCTTAGCCATCTGACAGGTATAAGATGAAATTTCAAAGTGAGTTTGATTTCTATTTCTTAATGGCTAGGACTGTTGCCATTTCTTTTAGTGTTTCTCAGTAATTTGATGTTTGTATATCAAGAATTCTCTGTTAAACCATTTTATAAATTGGATTTTTTTGGTTCCTTGATAACTAGTTTCTTGAATTCCATATATATTTTGGATACTAGATCTATATCTGATTTGAAGTTGATGAAAATCTTTTCTCATTATATAGGTTATCATTTTGTCCTATTGACAGTGTCCTTTAACATATAGAAGCTTTTGAGTTTATTAATGCCTGATCCACTTGGACTTGAGTTTGTGAAGGGTGGTAAATATAGCTCTATTTGCATTCATCTAAATGAAGATATCTAGTTAGACAACATTACTTGTTGAATATACTTTTGGGTTTTTTTTGTTTGTTTTTTTTTTTCATTTTTTCTAGTTCCATTTTCAAAAATCTTGTGTCCCAAAGTGTATGGAATTATGATTGGGCCTGCAATTCAATTCTATTGATAAATATATCTGTTTTTACGCCAATATCATAATTTTATTACTGTAGCTCTGTAATAAAGCTTGAAATTAGAGATCCTTATAGCTATCAAGGGTTTTTAGGTTAAGCATATGAAATTGCATATTATTATTTCAAGTAAAGAATTTTGTTAGAATTTTGAGGAGGATTGAAATGAATAAATATATTACTTCTTGTAGGATAGCCATTTATACTGTATTGATCCTGTTGATTCATGAGCATGGGACATCTTTCCATCTTCTGATATCTTTTTTCAATTTCTTTCCAGAAATATTTAAAGTTTCTGTCATAAGTCTATCACTTGCTTGGTTAGAGTGACCCCAACATATTATATTTAATTTGTGAATGTTGTACAGGTTGTTGTTTCCATAATTTCTTTCTTTGTTTATCATTTGTTTGTAGTAAGGCTATAAATATTTTAAGTTAATCTCATATCTAGCCACTTCTCAGAAGTTGTATTATCAGTTGTATAAGTTCTCTGTTACAGATATTGAAGTCATTTATGTGTGTCATCTTCAAATGACAGGTTAATTTATTCCTATCCAAATTGTATCCTCTTGACCCCTTTCAGTTGTCTTATTTCTCTAGCTAGAAATTCAAGTGATATATTGAATAGACAGGGAGAATATGAATAGCTTTGTTTTGATCCTGGTATTAGTGGAATTGCTTTGAGTTTCTTTTCATTTAATTGGGTTGGCTGTAGGCTTGCTATAAATTGTAAAGACTCTATTGAAGTTTATGCCCTGTATCTCTCTCTACTCACTCTAAGATGTTTACCATGAAAGGTGGTTGAATAGTTTCAAGATATTTTTTCATATTTAATGAGATGATCAGGTGTTTATTTAATTTTGTTTATATTATGGATTGTGTTGACTGATTTTCATATTTTGAAGCTTCCCTATATCTCTGAGTTAAAGCCTACTTGGTTATGGTAGGTGATAGTTTTAATTCAATCTGTAAGTATTTTATTGAGTATTTTTTCATTTATGTTCATAAGGAAACTTGGTCTGTAACTCTCTGTTGGATCTTTGGGTGGTTTGGGTATCAGCATGACTCCAGCCTCATAAAATAAGCTTGGTAATGTTCCTTCTGTTTCAATTTTGTGAAAAAATTTGAGTAGTATTGGAGTTAGTTCTTCTTTTAAACTGTAGTCTATTTCTGTGCTAAAACAGTCTGACCCTTGGCTTTTTTGTTGTAGCTGAGGTTATTGTTGGGTGATATTAACTACTGCTTGTAATTCCTTAGGGATTATAAGTCTAATTTAATGGTTCATCTTAACTTTGTTCAGTGTTATATATAAAGTTATCCATTTCTTTTATAATTTCTAATTGTATTGTATTGTTTCTAAGTATAGGTTTTTAAATTATGACCTAATAATTCTTTGGAACTTCTCATTGTCTGTTGCTAAGTCCCCATTTTCTTTTATGATTTTGTTAATTTTGCTATTTTCCACCTCTATTTCTCTTCTTTTTACCTAGTTTGGATAATAATTTATCTATCTTGTTGATTTTCTCAAACGAACAAAAAACAACTCTTTGCTTCATTGACTCTTTTTATTGGTCTCTTTGTTTCTATCTTATGAGTTCAGCCATCATTTTATTTCTTGTTATCTACTTCTCTTGGGTATGCTTTCTTCTTTTTCTTCTGAAACAATCAGGTGTGCCATTAAGTTCTAAGAATGTGATATCTTTAATTTCTTCATGAAGTCATTTGGTGCTATAACTTTCCTCAAAATACAGCTTTCATTGTGTCCAGTAAGTTTGGGTACATTGCAGTAAATTGCACACTCATTTTCACTTTATTCTAGATATTCTTTAATTTCTTTATTTTTGCCTCAAGGCAGTAGTCATTCGGGAGAGACTTATTCATTTATCTTGTGATTCTATGCTTTCTGTTGTTTCTGTTGTTGAAATCCAACCGTAATCTCTGGTGTTCTAATAGGGTGGAGGGGATATTTCAATTTTCCTATATCTATGAAACTTGCTTTTTGACTAAGTATGTGTTTATTTATTTTGACGAATTATTCTGTAAGTATATATTTTGTACATTTGGTTTATAACATCTGTTTGCTCCAGTATTTCTCAGTTTAATTTTTTTTGTGGATTAACTGTCTGCAGGTCTGCTTCTACCAATGTGTGATTGTCATTGAATAATGTATGATTCAGTAATGTTCCTTTTACAAATGTGGGTGTTCTTTTGTTTTAGGTATAGATATTAAGAACTAAAATTTTATCTTGGTGCATTTCTCCTTTGTTGAGTATGAAATGTCCTTCTACATTACTCTTGAATATTTTAGTTTGAAGTCTATTTGTTGTTTATTAGATTGGCTACACCAACTTGCTTCTTGTGTTCATTTGCTTGAAAAAAATACTTTTCCCCACACTATAATCTGATGTATTGTGTATTTTTGATAGTGATGTGTTTTTCTTATATGCAACAGGAAGACAGATCCTATTTTTACATCCATTCTGTTACCCTCTGTCTGTTTATTGGAAAATTGAATCCATTGATAATTTTAGATACCAATTACTAATAATTGTTAACTCCATTTTTTATTGTTATTGTTGAAGGCCGTGAGTGTGTGTGTGTGTGTGTGTGTGTGTGTGTGTGTATGAGCTTCATTATTTTTATTTTCCTGGTGTGAGATTATTTCCTCTGTTTTTGTGGGTATAGTTAACATCCTTAGGTTAAGTTTTGCTTCTATTACCTTCTGTAGTGATGAATTTGTAGACAGATATTATTTAAATTTGATTTTATCATAGAATATCTTGTTAACTTCATCTATGGTAACTGAAAGTTGTGTGAGACATAATAGTCTGGGCTAGAATCTATAGTCTCTAATAGTCTGAAGAACATCTGTCTAAGCAGATCAAGATTTTAGAGTTTCCAAAAGTAAAGTGTAATTCAAAGGCCCAGAAAATATTTTCAAGAAAGTGATAGAAGAAATATATTCTAACCTAAAGAAGTAAATATCTATAAAGGAACAAGAAGCTTACAGAACACAAAATAAGTGGGAAGAAAAAAGAAAGTCCCCTGCCACATACTAATCAAAACACTAAACATATAGGACAAGGAAGTATTATTTAAAATTACAAGGGAAAATCATTAATTATATTTCAAAAACTTTTACTACATGGAATATACTTAAAAAATTTAAATAAAGTTCAGATAAACAAATAAAATCGACCATAACCCTTAAAGAAATTGAAGTATTCATTAAATTTTTTTCAACCAAAGTAAGCCCAGACACAGATGATTTTAATCACAGAATTCTACTAGATTTTAAAAGGATAACTGATGCTAATAATCCTGAAAATATTCACAAAATCGAATAAGAATCATTGCCAAATTTATTTTATGAGGTTACATTCACATTAATTCCCAAAGAGTCAATACAAAAAAAGAATTTGAGAATTTTCCCTCATGGACATTGATACAAAATTACTCGACAAAATACTCACAACCTCAATCCAACAACACATCCAAATATTATCTACTATGACCAAGTAGTCTTCATCCAGGTAATACAGGAATGATTAAACATTCAGAAGTATATTAATGTAATCCATCATTTATCACACTGAAAGAAAAATAACACATGTTCAATAATTAGATTCTGAAAAAGCCTAAAACACTATCTACCACCCTTTAGAAAAATGTCTTGAAGAGATCAGGGATCACAAAGATATACTTAAAATAATAAAGTCAATTACACCAAGCCTATAGCCAACATCAAATTAAATGGAGAAAATCTGCAAGCAAATTTATTAAAATCAGGATCAAAAAAAATACTGGTTACTCTCTCCATATCTATTCAATATTGATTTTGAAATTTTAGCTAGAGCAATAAGACAACCACAGGAGATCAAGGGGACACAAACTGGAAAAAAGCAGTCAAATGATTATTTGCAGATTACAAGTAGGTATATGTAAGCAATCCCAAACTTCTACCAGGGAAACTCCATAGTTGATAAACATCTTAACAGAACTGAATAAATACGAGATTAACTGGAAAAATTAGTAGCTATTCTATACACGAAGGACAAACTAAGAGAGAATGAAATCATGAAAACCATATGCTTCAAAATAGACACAAATAATGTAAAATATCCCAGCGTAATTCTAACCAAGCAAGTGAAAGATCTGTATGACAAGAACTTCAACATTCTGAAGAAAGATATTGAAGAAGATATCAGAAGATGGATAGATCTTCGATGCTCACGGATCAGTAGTACTAACATAGCAAAAATGGCACTTTTACTGAAAGCAATCTACAGTTTCAGAGGGTTTCAAAGCAATCTGTCAAATTTCCAACCCAATTCTTCACAGACCTTGAAAAAAATAATACTCATCTCCACATACAAAATTTAAAATCCGACAACAGTTCTGTACAATAAAGGAACTTCTGGAAATATCAACATCCTTGATTTTAAAGCTCTATTACAGAACTATAATAATTAAAACTGCAATTCTTCAAAGACATGGAAAGAGCAATTCTCAAATTTATCTGGAAAGGCAATAAACCCAGAAAAATGAAAACAATACTTAACAATAAAAGAATGGATGGGGGGGATCACCATCCCTGACTTTAAGTTGTACTACAGAGCAATAGTCATAAAAACTGCATGATATTAGTATAGAGACAAACAAGTTGATCAATGGAATAGAATTGAATACTCAGAAATGAAACCACAACCTTAAAGGTAATTGATCTTTGACAAAGAAGTCAAACATATACAATAAAAAAAAAAAGAAAGCATCTTCCACAAATGGTGCTGGTTTAACTGGATGTTTATATGTAGAAAAATGAAAATAGATACATATTTGTCACCTTGCACAAAGATCAAGTCTAAACAGATCAAGGATCTCAATATAAAGCCAGATACACTAAATCTAGTAGAAGAGAAAGTGGGAAAGAGCCTTGCACTCATTGGCACAGGGGGAAATATTCTAAAGAGAAGTCCAATGGCTCACACATTAAGATCAAGAATTGATAAATGGGACCTCATGAAACTGGAAAGCTGCTGTAAGGTAAAAGTCCTAGCTAATAAGACAAATCAACAACCTACAGATTGGGAAAAAACTTTACTAACCCCACATCTGATAGAGGGGTAATATCCAATATGAACTCAAGAAGCTAACCACGAAAAAAACCAAATTACCTGATCAGCAAATGTTGGACTGAGCATGGGGTCCAAGATGAAGGAGTTAGAGAAGAGAGTGAAAGAGCTGAGAGAGTTTGCAGCCACATGGAGGGAGCAAAAGTATCAACTGTCCAGACCCCTCAGTGCTCTCAGGGACTGGACCACCAAAGAATATGCATGGAGGGACCCATGGTGCTGGTCACATATGTGGCAGAGGAGGACCTTGTTAGCTATCAGTGGGAGGAGAGGCCCTTGGGCCTGAGAGCGTTAGATGCTCCAGTATAGGGAAATGCCAGGAAGGGAAGACAGGAGTGGGTGGGTGGGTGGGGGAATACCCTCATAGGGGGAGGGGGAAGGGCGATGGAATGGGAGTTTCCAAAGGTGAGACCTGGAAAGGGGAAAACATTTTAAACCAAAAGTATAGAACTAAACCAAGAATTCACAATAGAGGAATCTCAAATGACTGAGAAACACCAAAAAAAAAAAAAAATGTTCAAAGTCCTTGGAGATCAGAGAAATTCAAATTAAAATGATCCTTAGATTCCACCTAACACCAATCAGAATGGCTAAGGTTAAAATTTCAGGCGACAGCACAGGTTGGTTAGGATGTGGAGAAAGAGAAACATTCCTCCATTGCTGGTGGGATTGTAAACTGGTACAACCACTCAGGAAATCAATCTGGTAGTTCCTCAGAAAATTGGAAATAGATCTACCTGAAGACCCAGCAATACCACTTTTGGGAATATACCTAAAAGATGCCCCAGCATGCCACAGGGGCACCTTTTCCACTATGTCTATAGCAGCCTTGTTTGTGATAGCCAGAAGCTGGAAACAACCCAGATGTCCCATGACAGAAAAATTGATACAGAAGATGTGGTTCATTTACATAATGGAATACTACTCAGCTATTAAGCCTGAGGGCATCCTGACTTTTGCAGACAAATGGCTGGAAGTAGAAAATATCCTGAATGAAGTAACTCAGATCCAAATGGACATGCATGGTATATACTCATTAATTAGTGAATATTATCTAAAAAAAAAAGTAAAAGTACAGAATACTGGTGATAC
The DNA here is from genome assembly GCA_019843965.1 of Rhynchomys soricoides. NCBI lineage: Eukaryota > Metazoa > Chordata > Mammalia > Rodentia > Muridae > Rhynchomys > Rhynchomys soricoides. The sequence continues at coordinate 17,834,695 of JADRCH010000009.1, forward strand.
AGTCCATAGAACTTGAAAAGGTCAACAAGCTGAAGAGCCCAAGTGAGGATGCCTCAGTCCCACTTAGGAAGGAGAAGAATGCAACCACATGGGGGTAGGGTGGGAGAGACCTGAGTGCGAAAGGAGATTGAGGGGCTAGGAGGGGAAAATGATGTGGCATTGGGTAGGGAAGACCTGAGGGCCAGCAGAAAGAATGGAAACAGGCAACTTCAGGAGTTAGGAGGTTGGGGCACCCTTCATAATGTACCAGACATCTGGGAGGTAAGAGACTCTCAGGACTCAAAGAGAGGGACCTTAGATGAAATGTCCTTCATTAGGGAGAGGGAACTTATAGAGCCCACCTCCTGCAGAAAGGCAGGGTATCAAGTGAGGGGTGGGGGTGCCATCCCACAGTAAAAACTCTGACCCATAATTGTTCCTGTCTCAAAGAACTGCAAGGATGTAAATGGAAGGAGCCTGAGGAAAAGAAAGTCCAGCGACAGGTCCAAAGTGGGATCCAGCTCAAGGAGAGGTCCCCTAGACCTGAGACTAACACTGAGGCTATGGAGTACTCACAAAAAGGGACCTATCATGACTGCCCTCCAAAAACACCAACAAGCAGCTGAAAGTCAGATGCAGATATTTACACCCATCCATGGACAGAAGGTGCTGACCCCTGTGGTTGAATCAGGGAAAAGCTGGAAGAAGCTGGGGAGGAGGGCAGCCCTGTAGGAGGACCAACAGTCTCAATTAACCTGGACCCTCGAGATTTCTCCTACACTGGACCATCAACCAGCCAGCATACACCAGTTGATAAAAGGCCCCCAACACATATACAGCAGAGGACTGCCCGGTTCTGTATCTAATCAGAGAAGATGCACCAAATTCTTAAGAGACTGGAGACTCCAGGAAGTTTAGAGGTCTGGTGATTTGCTGCTTGAGGAGTGGGGACATCCTGGTGGATAAAGACATGCTGGGAGGAGGTATGGGATATGGAACAGTTGGAGGGTCGACCTGAAGGGAAATATAATCTCGAGTTTAAATAAGTAAATATATAAAAAATAAAAATACTTAAAACTGCATGGCTTTGGCATAAAAATAAATGTGTTGATCAATGAAATTTAATTGAGTACCTAGATGTAACTCTGAACAACTATATTCTTCTGATTTTTGATAAACCAGAATTATTCAACAAAGAATAGAAAGCATCTCCAGTGAATGTTTGAACTGGATATAACTGGATGTTGGCATGTAGAAGAATGTAAATAGATAAATACCTATCATCCTCAAAATATTCAAATTCAAATTGATCAAAGACCTTAACATTTTACCAGATATAAGGATTCGTGTAGAAGAGAAAATGTAAAATAACCTTGAATTCATTTATACAGTAGATTAGTTTCTAAGAATACTAATATTACAGGTACTAAGATAGACAATAAATGAAACCTTGTGAAAATTAAAATCTTCTGTAAGGCAAAGACCTATCAATAGGATGAAATGACAGTCAAGAAAATTGAAAAATAATTTTACCATCTCCATATCAGACAGAAAGCATATATTTTAAAAAATATAAAAATTTAACTAATGGGACTTCAACAAACCAGATAATCCAATTAAAAATTGGTTACAGGTCTAAACACAGAATTCTTAATAGAGAAGTATTAAATGGTTGAGAAGCACTTAAAGAAATTTTCAACATCCTTAGCCATCAAGAAAATGCAAATCAAAATGACATAGAGCATCCGTCTTATACCAGTCACTAGTCAGGAGAGCTGAAAGCTCTAGGTAAGTACCAGCTCAACTTTTCTGGGTTTAGTGTGTTATGGAGTTATCAACAATTGAGCCTTAATATCAGCTTATGAAGAAAAATTAATAATCTTGCAAATAGCCTGGGTAATTTGGGGGTTTTCATGTGGTACCTTTAGCTAACAATTTGATTAAATATAACCAACCCCCCCCAAAGGCAAGAAAATTGTCTTTGCTGATGATATGACTGTATTAGAAAACTTAAATAATCCTATTAAGACCCATTAACACTAACAGATTGATTTAGCATTGCTGCATGATTAAATGTTACAAATTGATAAAATTTCAGCTAATAGTGAACCAGAGTATATAAAAATTTCATTCACCTCTTTTGTGAAAATGTCAATTAACCACACTAAATAAATTTTACCAAAAGGGAAAAAGAAGGTAAAAATAAAATATTTGTTCTAGAACTTGTAGAAGATATAGAAAAATTAAAACTATGAATTCAAGGATTATAAGAATTATTGCTGATAAAATATTCCTACTTTTAAAATGATATACAGATTGTGTAGTTTCTATAAAAGCATTATGCCTTGTTTAGAAAAGAGAGAGGAAAATTTCTGCTATGTTAAAAAAAAAAGGCCACAAATACTTCAAATACTGGCTCTATTGTACACAGGAAGAACACAATAAGAGAGTTTTTATACTACCTGTCTTTAAACTGTATGTATAGCTGGGATAGCAAGATGTCATTGTACCAGTAAAACATAATACATAGAGTAATGGAAGCAAGTATAAAGATTAAAAGTAAAGCTGCCCATCTACAGTCATATCAAAGAGCAGATGTTCATTAAAATGGTGGGAAAATTGGAGACTATAATGGAGATAATAGAATTAAACATCTATTTCTGGTTAGATAATAGCAAAATATCTAAAAATGGAGTAAGGAGTTCAATGTAAACCCTTGTAAAAGTAAACAGCAAATACTGCAGAATCTGGGAAAGAGCAATAAAGTTTTGGACAATCCTCCAAAATCATATGAAAACAAGCACAAAAACAGACATGGTACACTATAACAAACTATAATTATTCTGTACAACAAGAAAAATACTCAATTAAATGAGTAAACAACCTAGAGAAAATGATGAAATATCGCTAAAACATACATCAGGTGAAAGGTTAGTATAAGCATTATATCATGAAATTAGAAAGAGTCTGAAGAATTCAAGCGTTGATAAAGATATGGATATAGAGAATTTCTGTAGACTATTTAATGGAGTATGACTTAATGTAGCCAAAGTGAAGAATGATGTAAAGGTCCTAAACATATTTTAGTAGAACTAAAATGAGATCCATTGATCCTGCTTCTATGTATGTGGCCAGTGTAGTTAAATAATTATGTTGCTAAGAAATTTGAATCATCGTATATTTCCGTATTACCTGCATTAAGTGTGTCATCTATGCAATTGAAGTTCACATTTACACAATGGAATACTATTCAGCTATTAAGAACAATGACTTCATGAAATTCGTAGACAAATGGATGGATCTTGAAAATATCATTCTGAGCCAGGTAACACAGTCACAAAAGAATGAACATGATATGTACTCACTGTTAAGTGGTTATTAGCCTAAAAGTTTGAAATACCCAAGAGTCACTTCGCAGGAACAGTAGTACTGAGTACGAGGTCCCAGGTGGAGGGCTTGGAGAAAGGACTGAAGGAGCTGAGGGAGTGTGCAGCCCCAAGGAGGTAGCAACACTGGCAACTGGCCTGACCCCCCCATACTTCTGGAGACTGATCCACCAACTAAAGAATACACATGGAGGGACCCATAGTGCTGGCCACAAAGACTGCAGTGGAGGGTCTTGTTACCTGTCACGGGGAGGCGAGGCCCTTGGGCCTGAGGGTGTTATATCCCCCAGTATAAGAGAATGTCAAGGAGGGAAGACGAGGGGTGGGGTGGGGAGGTGGGTTGGAGAATATCCCCATAGAGGCAGGGGGAGGGCAGAGGGAATGGGGAGGTTCCAAAGGGGAGATATGGAAAGGGGGAAACATTTGAAATGTAAATAAAATATGAAAATAAAAAGAAAGGAAAAAAAAGAATTTCAGAATAAATGGATGATTATCAGAGACTGGGTAGTATACAAGTGATATGTGAAGGCTAAGAACAGGTTATAATTTAGTACTCTGTTAGAATGAGAAAGATGTAAAACATTTGATGTACCATCATTGCACTGTGATCCTGAAGTATACAACTATTTTATATTATATATTACAGAATGACAAAATTAAGAAGCGTCTGAATGACTTCATCGTAGAGAAAATATTTGACAGATAAAATGCACATCAATTTCCTCTTGCTTATCCATGATTCTCTATTGTACTAAAAACTATTCTATATCAATGTTGATGTTTTAGCTTTGACATATGGAAAAGAACATTCATTTAGTACGATTACATCTACTATTTTATTTACTACAACAACTTCTAATTCTATTTTCTGTTACAAATAAAAAATCCTTTAAACATGGCCTTCACATTCTATTGTCTTTAGATTACAGGTGTTTTGAGGCACTTACCTCTCATTGAACAACTGTACTTACTCCGTATATTGAGTATTATGAAAAGTCAGATGATAACAATGGACACTCAGGGCATTTTTGATATTATTTTATGGCATTTACATATATTCAGATCTAGAAAAATAGAATAATATATTGTCTATTTTTGATTGTATAAGAGTATTTCTTTTGAAGTTTTGAAGCCTGAAATTTTCTCGGTGACAATTGGTAGGAGGGTACAGGTGAACCATCATAGAAGCAGAGTATAGAGGGGTTGCCATAGGGGGGTTTGCAGAGGGGAAACAGGGAAGGGGGATAACATTTGAAAATCTAAATAAATAAAATAACCAGTAAAAAAATAAAAATAAGACTGAAACTTTCATTCAGATTTAAAATGTTACAAGTTTGTTTAATATCTGTGTCCCTTCCCAGTTTCACTGTTTGTTAGATTGACAGTGGCTTTTCAAACTAGGCAGCATGCTATGTCATTGACAGTTTACTTTGAAGTTCACTATTTTGAGCAATACATTTATTGGCAATCTTTTATTTTTCAGATTAAATGAATTAATTTATTTTTATGCCTTTATAAAAACATATGAATATGTTACCACACATATGTGGAAACAGGAGGAGACAAGTGGGTGCAATTGTCTCCTTCTACAAGGAGAGACCACAATATTAAAATTCAGGTCTTGGGACTGGTGGAAAGTGAGATGTCTGTCCACATTGATCCTCTAAAAGAGTGTCTATGCAGAGCACTTTCAACCTCAAAATGTTATTAATGAAAAATCTGAAAACAGGTATAACAAATTTTTATCATACATAGAGGAAGGAGCATCTGTCTCTGTCTCTGTCTCTGTCTCTCTCTCTCTGTGGGCCTCTCTGTCTCTCTGTGGTTCTCTCTGTCTCTCTCTCTCTGTGTCTCTCTCTGTCTCTCTCTCTATATATATTTTTATTTATTTATAAAATTATTTCTATATTTATAATATGATTATTTAAAATTTTTCCAAACATCTCTAACTTTGTTTATTCCTTCTCATTTTTGTCTATTGTCCTTCTTTTGGTCCTTTCAATTGCAGACCCTCATTTTTTTTTCATTTCCCTTTTACATGACCTATTTCCCTCCCTAGATGTTTAACACCCTTCCTCAATACTTACTTTTTACTGGAATGATTGTGTGTTTACTTACATTTAAATACCCAAATCTGAAGATTTGGAGCTAGGTGCTGGTGAATGGGTTAAGACAATACACAGGCAGACAATAGGATATTATTCAATCTATTAAAAAAATGAAAAATGTGAGACTCACAGACAAATGAATAGAGCTGGAGAAAATCTAAATGAGTTAAGTCAGATTCTGGATGACTAAGTTTGCCTGATTTCTTGCCTTTGTATGTGTTAGCTTTGTATCCTTAGATATGTGTATACCATTTGGGATATTCATAGAGGTCAGGAGATTACTAAAGGTACGTGAGGTTGAGGGTCAAATAGAAAGGGAAGATGTACCACATTGGTATATGTGACTCAAGAGGAATAATGAAATAGGAAGTGTTATGTTAGGGAGATATTGGGAGGGCATAAGTGAAGGGATATCTAACACCAAAAGCATTCTAAAAATCATCATACACATGCATAATGTTCTAATAGTTTCTGAAAATACACATACATACATATGTGGAACTTAAATATGATTAAATAGGATTTGTGACTTTTCCACAAACACAATTTCTATAGATCCTCATAGTCTTGATTTATGTAGTACATTGCAAATTAAAGGTAAATTGTTTAGTTTGTATCACAAAAACCTGAAAATTTACATTAGTAAACACCAATAATGTTATCGTATTTTTCCAATGAATAGCACCTTATTTCTAATCTCTTATTTTAAAATATACTTATATATAAATTCCTGTTTTAAAATAAGAATTTTTTGTCTTTTAAAAACGAGATATTAAATTTCACCTCTAGAAAATTTCCTGTTTTACACATCTAAATCATATATGTCAGTCAATATAAATTAAGTGTAGGTAAAACTGTTACAGCTTTTTAATAATTACAAAAATATTAAATGATCATACTTTCTGTAGCAAAATCTTTCCAGTTTTATTTACAAGATGGATATATACAATGTCTCTACAAACCTAAACTGAAATCTACTTTTCCATTAGACTTTATCATCCATGTCCTGCTTCTTCTGTCTGAAGAAAGCTTTCAGAATATTGGCTAATCAATACTTACTACTAACTTGTAAATAATGTCTTTATTGTCCAAGATGAGAAAACTTAAGTAGTGTTAAGTAAAATGTACAAGGTCAATGTGAATTGGTGTCTGAATGAAAGTTAGCAAATAGATTGGTTATTCCCATAGCTTCTGACTTATTTCCAAGCAATTCTAGAGAGTCCATTGCAGAGAACCCCCTTTATTGGTAGATTTGCACTGTTATGTTACAGTTTTAAACATATTAACATTGCACAAACCTGATAAAAATTTGCTAGCACTGGTCCCTGGACTGATTTGCTAGAGAAAAAAAGGCCATTTAACCTGTGCATTTACAAATGCAAGAATACACACACAAATACAAGTATACACACACACACACACACACACACAAATTGTGTGTATATAAATTGCTTACAAGACAAATGATCTTGAGAAAAAAGGTCCATTTTATTTTTGCATTTACACACAAGAAATCATCTTTATATAAATTGATGATTTTTGATTCACATGTTTAAATGCTACCTATTATCTTAGGTGAAATTTAGAACTGTTTCTTTCAATTCCTAAGACTGAGATCTGCATTAGGTTTTTGTAGGAAGGATTTATATTGGGAATTGTAATCGAACTTACCCATAAATAGTATCAGTGATGGTTATTTATGGTATTCAGGCATTTTATGCTTTCACATACAACATCTCTCTCTCTTATATACTTTTCTGATACCTATTCTGCCCTATATGCGACTGAAATATCCCACAGCTTCCGAATAATCATAATCCTGATAATACTTCAGAAAGCTAATATGATAACTGCCCATTTCCTATTATTTTAGAGGACACTAAGACATTTCATATAAAAACACTGGGATAGCCCTTGTATTGGATGAACACTCTGATTTTGCTTACTTATTCACCATGTTAGTGATGTTACAGTCTATTCGTGTCAATATAATGGTCCATGAAATTTCTTTTAGTTCATAGACAAAACTTATTACTTTCTTCTTAAATTACTTTATCGTGATTTAATTATTATTTATACACTTCAAAAATGTGAATTTAATGGGGCAAAATGATATCCTTTGCTTTCAGGACATGTATTTATGTTCATAGATCTCCTAAATAATTTCTTTCCACTTGTATTCACCAACCTTTACTATACAGTCTTAATTATTTTAAACTGATTTTGTTCATTGGTTTTATATTTTTATTCAATGCATCTTAATCTTATTTTTTACTTCTTCTAACTCTTCCCAGAGAACAGTTTCTCACAAAAACTACATTGTATTTATGCCTTGATATTTTTAAATAAAGAAAAAGGAAAACAGACATTCAAAATGGAAACAATAGAAATAAAAAGCAACATAGATTCTGCTTTGTGTTGAGCACATGGCCTAACTGTTAGTGTGGAGAACACACCCAGTATTCCTACATTGAAGAACACTGAATTTCCCTCCCCCAGTAGCTGTCCTTTATAAACAGTTTTTTGGTTAATTGTGCTACTTTATACCCAATCCTCCTTTTTCTCTTCTCAAGTTTTAATCTCTGTAAAACTTTTGTAACTTTCTGTTATAATCTCTGTGTCTCTGTAGATATATCAACACCATTTGGTCTAGAAAATGTTAAATTTTGTGTCATATGCCACATCTTGGTTTTATAATCATTCTGACTTATCTTTTAAAATAGTCCAAGCCTTAAGTGGAGGTTGTGATAAAGGTATCCCCTTTTAAGCTGAGTGCTATGAAGTCTCTCATTCTCTGTTCCTGTTGTGGGTCTCTGTGTTAATTGCCATATGCTGCAAGAACCAACTTCTTCAGAGAGTTCAGAGATGCACTGGTTAAGGTATACAATATTTGATTAGGAGTCATTTTAATCACTGTATTTATTTATCGAAATAAATGTAATAGCTTTTTCCTTAGGGCCTACGACCTGAATTACAATGACAACCACGGGTTCCATTTAATCAGGTAGGTCTTCAAACCAAATAATGTCACTCCTGTTACATTTATATAATTATTGTGTTGTAATATCATATAGGCAGGTTGCTATTATAGCTTATGTGTTTCATAGCTAAGTGAGATTATTATATTTCTCTTCTAGCCACATGTATTGAATCTTATAGCTCTATAAATGTTGGCCATAGGGGAGTGACATTTTAGTTTTGCACCATATTTATAGTTCCATGTTTGACAACTTAAGTAGTTAATGTCTTCAGCAATAGAGTTTTAGATTGCCATCGGTTCTTAAGAATAACCAATAATATTGAAAATTACCAGTAATATTGGGGGGTCATCTATAGGACCCATTTGACCAACAACATTTTGTAAACAATTTCTTATACTGGACGTATTGGTCACATGTCTGGTTGTCAGTATAGAGTCAGCAATATTAAAATTTTGTTAAGAGCAAACAAATAGAGGGTGAGAATACTTGGAGCAGCCATTAGAAAGCAATGTGCACATTGGAAGGTAGTGACCAATGGAGGCAGCAGGTCCCGAGTCCAACGAGAGCAGCAGCGATTTTGTATTTTGTACATACATTTTGTATTCTGTATATGATGACTTCTGTGAGCAAGGATCTTTGCCGAGATGCTCAGGAAAAACCACAGATGCCAACAACACACACAGCACAGTCACAAAACAAGTGCTACAGACAACAGATGAACAGATGCAGCTTGCTCAAGTAATCTTTGATATGAATGATTCAGATTTTGAAGGTAAAGTTAAACAGCTTATGGAAGTGATGTGAAAAAATCAGGATGAATGCATAGTTGCCCTTCATGACTGTAACTGCGATGTGAACAAAGCTATCAATATACTGTTGGGAGGGAATTCTGACACTACTTCATGAGACACTCTAGGAGAAAAGAAGAATTTTAGAAGAGAAAGCTCAGGGAACAAAGAAGATGGAGAGAGAAGCAAGTCGTGGACAGAGAACAGTAACCACAAAGGAAGAGGTAACAACTGAGGCTGAGATTTCAAAAGTGAAGAGAATGGAATTGTTTGCAGCCAAGGAGACAAGCCTACTGAGCGAGGCAAGCAGCTCAAAGCAGAGGATTTGGACCCATTAGGAGCAGAGGAACAGGAAGGTTCATGGTCAGAGCATGGGGGACATTCAATCCTGCAGACTATTCAGAGTCTTTCTCTACAGATGGCTGTGGAACAAAGTTGGAGGTTTGGGAAGATGCTCAGAGCAGTACAGATGAGGGACCTCAAGGGCTTGCAAAGTCTCACAGTATATCTCAGGAGCTGCTGAATAAAAGTTCTTAAGGACTTAAAGGTGCCTGGAAGAATTCGGTGGAAGAGTGGAAAACAGAAGACTAGACTGAAAATCTTTCTGAAACAAAAGTATTCACTGCTTCATCTGTTCCAGCAGAGCATCATGTCACACCTGGGCAGAGCATTGATCAGGTGGTCTTCCTCCACAAGCCTGCTCCTCCCACCCAAGCCACGGAGATTAATTCCTTAGAAACGTGACAGCAGCAAGGCTTTGGCCAAGCCCTTGTCTTCACAAATTCTCAGCACAACAATCAGATGGCACCAGGGACTGCAAACTCCACTTCTGCCAGCTCATTCTCCTCAGAGTTTGTCATCCATCCTTGGCTCAGGATTTGGAGAGCTGGCTCAATCAAAATGTTGAACATCTCCAACTCCCAGATTTTGGACTAGTTGAAGCCATCAAGTTTCCTGCTGCTTCAAGCGCACAGCAGAATGACAGTGCGAACCCCTGACCCCCCGACCAACACTGCTGCTTGCTACCTCAAGCCTCCGGTGCTCCAGCCCTCAGTCCTCAGTCATTTGGACTTCAAATCTCAGTCTGAACCATCCTCCAGTTCTCAGCCATTTGAGCCAGCGACTGCAACACCAGACACAGGCTGTCAGTGTTCCTCCTCCTGGTTTAGAGGAACTCCTAGAATCAACACCTAAAGATGGTCCTTCTACTGTCAACAGACTTTTGCAGCTTTCTAACATGGCTGTTGAAAATATTTTATCTGCCCACCAACCACAGCCAATCCTATTAAACTCCTTAAGCGTCAGACACCTTTAGCTTCTATGGTTCCCATGTCTGCAGTGGAAATGCCCGGTTCTGCCAATGTCACAGGGCTGTCACTGTCATGTTCAGTTTGGGGCCCTGGAATTTGGATCAAAGCCATTTCTCTCTTAGTTTGGATGGACATTTTCAGCCAGCGAAAATAGTAATCAGCTTCCTATCAGCTTGTACCCAAAGTCTTTAAATGAGCCCTTGAATGCCTCTTTCCCAATGACCAGGGCTGTACAGAGCTCTACCTACACAGCTTCAGTCCGTTACCTCCTCCACTCTGACCAGCTCATCATTGAGCTCCACTAGCCCAATAACAACTTCTTCCTCTTACCAGAGTTCTGTACATACCAGAATTGCATACCAAAGCTCTGCAAGCCCACCAAACTCAGCTGCAGGCTCTGTTGCTAACGGACATGGTGGTGGTCTAAGTCAGCACGCAGTAGACACTAGTTCATCCGTTCCAACTCCAAAGAAGACAGACCCTTCTGCCCTTGCATCTGTGAGCTCCCTACCCAGCCCCACCTCCTACACTGCAATTCTGCCCTCTTTGTCCCAGCACACTGCCACTTTGTCCTCCTTGACCCCATCTGGTGAAACACTTAAGAAGTCTGTCAACTCCAATCATATAAGGAATGGCAGGGTAGATGAATAAGTGGATTTAGAAGATTGCTTATAAATCTGATTCCTCAGTTTAGGTCCAGAACCAATGTATGCCAGAATCAACTCCTTCCCATGCACCCACACACATACACAAATAAAAATATGTATCAAATAAATATACAGATGTTTTAAAAGTAATGGTCAATAAAATGAGAGGTAATACAATCCAAATAAAAATCATTATAAATTGTTGTTATTTAGATATTTATATATAGATATATAGAAAAATATCTTCAGTTAGGAATGCATCATAGTATAGATATAAAATAGTGTTTTATATCAAAAATTCACACAAACTTACTTTGAGGTAATTTAATGTATCTATTAACCTCATTAACTTGTTTTATATGTTCAAATTTAAAATTTAAAAGAACAATAGCTGCTATATTTCTGCAAAAATGTCTGAAAATATTTAGTACATTTAATTAATTATATTGAAGATCTAGTGCAATTATACTTTTCTTTGAATAAAGATTAATCTTTTGTGAAAATTTCTAACAAATTATTCAAAAGGATCTTTAAATGAACCATGACATTAAATATAATACATCTAAGTTAAAAGGTCTCTGAATTCTAAGAACTTTTATAATATTGAAATAGCCTCAATGTAATAAAAGTAAGAATTTAAATTTCAGCAATTCAAAGTCTAAGACTAGTGAGATAACGACTTATTAGTAAACATTAAAAGCTCCCTACAGAGAAACAATTTATTTCCCACAGAGAAAACAACATATGAACAGAAACCTCACTAAGGATGCAATCTGGTTTAAGACCAGATGCTGGCCAATAATTCAATATCTGAAACCAAATGATCAGAAAGCAATGGCAAACATTTATCCATGAAGTAATAAATTATGTGTTTGTATTCCTTGTCTATATACAGAAATATTCTACATCATAAAGTATATATATATATACATACATATATATATCAATCACACATATACACACACACACACACTCAAAGTTTATGTGTAGAAAACTGTGTAGAAGTCAACTAAATGAACTTTTGCTACTTAACAGTCACTGCTTAGGACATTTTTTAAGTAGAATTTTAATCATGTGTGTGTGTGCAAGTGTAAGGGTGCAGATGCTTGCATAGTTCAGAACTGGTGTCAGATGGCCTGAACCCATGGTTACAGGTGGGTGTGAGGCTTGTGTCAGACTTCGTGGGAACCTGACTTGGATCCTCGCATACCTGCTCTTAACCAATGAACCACCACCTCAAGGCCACTCATTTAACACATTATACTCAAACATATCGTGGCTTTTTTCATTTCAGTGCACTTCTATTTTTTCTGTCAGCATGCTAACTCTCATTTCACATCTAAAATACCCTGTAAGATGCCATATAATTGACCTTTATAAAACCAAAAGCTATTCTCACACAGGTGAAATTAATAGGAGGCCAAGAATAGGGAAGAACTCTTGAAGTTTCTGGTACAATGCTTGATTTTCCTCTTGCTAGGAAGATTTTTAATTAACTTAAGAGCTATTGGTTACTACCCAGGTATGTGTACCACTATCGCAACCTTAGGGTTAACTCAACATAAAGAACTAAAAGACAACTGAAGAATGCTGAGGGTGAGAGAAATAGTCTTACTTCCGGGAGGAAAATCAAACCAACTGGTTATCAAATATCAAGTGATTAGAACTGAAAACATAAGTACAAATAATACTATACACACAGAGTAACTTATTTTTGTGTATTTATGAATATATGTACATATTTGTGTACATATATACACACATATATATGCAATAACAATTTTAATAAAGCATGTATTTGAAAGAGAGCGAGGTTATATTTGAAAGGGTATGGGAGTAGGAAAGAATTAGAATGAGGTAGCTCTATTATAATCTTAATATATAAGTAATAATAGCACTGGAGATGATAGGAGGGCAAAATGGAATACGTGAAACAAAAGTAGAAAGGTCGATGCAGAAGAGTGGCAGGGGAGAGGGGAGATAAGAACAAAACTTAATTTTACATGATAATGCTATCATCGAATTTTTTCTGCTCTTAGTTTGTCAGTTTTAAAAACCTTCCAATTTTCTTTTCTGCCTTTTTCAGGTGACTTAGATATATCTTTTACCTACTCTCCTTCAGCATCCTTCTCCTTTCTTTCTTCAGAAGGTCTCTCATTTTTACTGGGGGGGGGGGGTTCTCTTGAACCTTTCTGTTGGTAATCCTGCTGACTTTTTTCTAATTGTTCTTTCTGTGCAGACTTTGTTCTAGGTTGCTCTCCATCTTCAGATTCACTGACTTCTTCACCAATGACTGATTCTTGAAAATTAGTGAATTCTGAATCCTCAGTGAGCATCTTCCTTTCATTTCTGCCTTAGGCTTCTTCATGCTCTTTAGATGTTGTAGTTTTTCTTCTCCAGATTTTTAATTTCTCATGGACGGTTTATAGTTAAAAAGTCTTTGTCTGTGTGCTGGCTTCTCAAATTGTTCAAAATCTGAATCTGATTCAGAATTGACTTTATTTGTGACTTCCTTGTCTTCCACGTTTTCTTTTTTTGTCAAGTTTATCCTGTTTTTTTTTTTTTTTTTAATGATTCATCATTTGACGAACCATCCTCATCAGTGAAAAGACTTTCTCTAATTTCTTCTAAAAGCATTCTCTTAGTGATTCTATTCTCAGGATCACTGTCACTGTAATCATTAACTTCCATGACAGGCACTGATCTAGACAATGCACCATCTCTTGAAGTCTTATAAAATCTAATGTGAGAAGGCACCACTACATTTTCTGTTAAAGGCTTTATCTTCTATTCCTCACTTCTTTCTTCACTTATAGAACAGTAGTCATCTTCTCCATTATCCAGAGATGAAGAGGTAATGTCTGCTGGCATCCTTCTAGTAACTGTGGTTAAGGAGTTCTGTTTTTTCTCCTTGGCATTGCTTGTCTTCTGGGCTGATTTTCTTTGCTTCTTCTGCTTTTTATTGTCTTCTGAACTTCTTCCTGCATCAGATGAGGATGAACCACTTTGTGTTTCCTTGATATTTTTCTTTGAATTTAAATTTCTTCTTTCTCTCAACTCAATTCTTTTTAGTCTCTTAGTGGGAGAATCACAACACTCTCCTTTGAACAAATTATTCTCATTATCAGATGAGAAGCACTCTGGCCTCTTCCTTGAACTACTTTTTGACAAGCTGCAGTTTTTCTTCTCTTTACCATAACTATATGTGTATTGTTTTTATCTTCTGAAGAGTCAAACCTATCTCTTTTTCCTGGCAACTTCTCAACATTAGCAGGTAACTTTTCTTTACTCTTATCTTTTATATTTTTACCTTTATTTCCTCCAATGGTTGTGTATTTCTTATTTTGTTTTATTCCTTTACGAAAATAAACAGTTTCCTCTCCTTCAGGGGAACTCTTGATACCATTTGATGAAGACTCATATTGTTCCCTCAACTTTACTGTTTCTTCTATCAAGTGTGCAGTTTTCTTCCATTTTTCTTCCATTCCCTTCATTTTCTGATTCTTATCCCCTTCTGAAGATTCATCACTTTGCTCTTGCTTTGGAAATTTATCAGCAACACCAGATAAACCACTCTTTACAATTTTATATGTTTTGATTTTCAGATGTTTAGTCTTTTTAGTGTTAGCAACTATTTTACTTTCAAGAAATTTTAAACTCCCCTCTCTCCAAGAAGAGTTTTCAGCACCAACAAAGAAAATATATGACTGTTGCTTCCTACAAAGCACATCTCTCAATTCAGTCACATTCTTGACTTTCTTGACTGAATCTTCTGTTTTAGAGAAGAAATTCTCTTCCTGATTCCCTTGAGAGTCATTAGATGATCCTTCTTGTGTAGCATTCATCCTTTCTAGCTTTTTAGTACCTGCTACTATTTTACTCTCCTTTTTTTCTGTGGAACTATCATGCTCATTTTTATATGAAATACTTTTTTTGGTTATTCTATCACTCTCGATTTTGCTCAGGATATTTACCTCTCTTTCTATATCTGAGTCACTATTTGAAGTCTTAGAGTAAATTTGACATTTCTTTTTAGTTGTTATAGAAGTTTTAGGTGGCTTTCCTTTTTTAATACCAAAATCTGAACCAGAAGTAGAACTTTTCCATTTCCTGTTTGCATTAGTATCTTTCCCTGTTTGAATTTTATGAGTTATCTGTATTTGATTACTGCTAGTGTCTAAAGAAGAGTGTCTCATCTGGCTTGATTCCAAGAAGACTGCTAGCATTTCATCAGAATCTGAACTTTGATCTACTACCCTTGCTTGTTTAGCATTGGGCACCTTAGGAGGTATAAGGGTATCAATAGCAGAAGTAGAATTTGGCTTCTCCTCTTCTCTTACCAGAACTGACAGTGTTTGCTTCCCTTCAGCTAGTTAGTTACTTTCTTCATCTGGATTTGATGTTGAAGGTTTGCCTTCTGTCTGGTGACTCAAGGGTTTTGTTTTCACATGTAGGGATCCTTGAAGATCAACATCTTGTAAGAGTAAACAAACATTATTTTCAGCCAAATGTTCACCCTCATTATTTTCTTCTTTAGCTCCACATTTCTCTGAAATGGAGGCCAGCCCCAAATTTCTACTGATAGCTTTCTCTTGTGGAACTTCCTGGAAGTCTGTACCTTTAGTTGAGTAATTACAAAGGGAAATTGGGGTGAGTTTAACATATAATTCTTTGCTCAATTTTGCTGTAATTTTTGACATAATATTTCTTCTGCTGTCTTTTGAAGAAGTTTTTAATTTTAAAGATGAACTATCCAGTTCTAGCTCAGTGCCATTGCTGTCATCTCCTTGATAATCAGCTGAACTCTGATCCCCCATAGCAAGGTTCTAGAAAATGTCTTCTGGAGTTGAGGAAGGAATAGACACAATAGCTATGTCTAAGTTTTCAGAAACAGTAGTGAGTTTGTACTGAAGTCCATCTTCCCTATTCAATTCCTTCTGGTCACCATCGCTATTTACTTCCTGTTTCTCTATTGGAAAGGGCTTGCTGACTGTGTTCTTTATTGTTGGTCTAGCATCCATCTTTAAAATTCCTTTCTCTTTTAAAGAACAGGATTTTCCCTGTTTTGGCGTTTTTGTTTCCAATTTAGTTTTTCCTATTTTAAGCTCTTTGGTACATTTCTTTTTGCTTACAGCATCCAAAGCTTGAATCTCTGAATTCAAGTCATCTTCTAATGCAAGATGAGTCTTCTTGATATCAGCTAACACAGATTGAAAAGACTTAAGCTGAAACAACTTCATAGCAGAACTCATTTCTGAATTATCTGCTGCCTGCTTTAGAAAATTAATGTAACTGGAGTTTGTGTTGGATATTGTGTCAATCAGTGTTTTTGTCTTCTTAATCATTTCTTTGGATACAGTTAGTGGTGAATAAGTACAGACTATAGAATCAGAACATGACTCAACTAAGTTTGTTTTTTCTCCATTAAAACTGAAACTATTCTTTGCTGAAAATGTACATGTATAGTCACATAGGTTACTACTTTTTTCACTGACAACTTGTCTCTTCTTACTTTTTTGCAACAACTGTTCTAAATTCTCAAATATGCTGTCACATGCAGTGACCAAGTTCAGTAGAGGTGCTGGGTAAGAAATGTAGCAATGCCATTGATCCTTTTCTTCCATTATTGTAGATAACTCTTTCCGACCAAGGTTGTACCTGATGCATTTCTTACAGAAGGCATTATGGCAAAAGTCACAACAAATCAAGTTCCCACCTTCTGCACACCACCTACACTGTTCATCTAGACCATCGGAGTCACAGCTAATATTATCACTCATGTAATACTTAAAGCAGTTCTTACAAATAAGGACTTTCAGGGAAGGATGTCTATAAAAGGAACCTTTTTGAAAATGATTCACCTGTTGTCCACAAGCAGTACAGTTCACGACCCCATTAAATCTGAAGCTGTGTTTATTGAGGTTTTCTGTTTTCGTTTTACTTTTGCTTCTAAATTCAGTCCTATTAAAATAATTTCTGTCTTTATTCACCAATGTGTATGGTTGTACAATCACTGTAACTTTTGGTGAATTTGGCATCAAAATATTATTTTCTGAATTTGCATGAGTAGCTTTTACATTTATATTATCTGCCATAGGTTTTTCGTTATTAGATTCTACATATTGTGTCACAGCTGAAGGTTTCCTCTTTGATCGTGACAAACTTAATGATACAGACTTTTCTGAGGCATTAGTTTCCCCTTCCTTGCTATTTTTCATCATATCAGAATTATTTCCAGAAGTATTGAGTTTACCTGCACATTGATACATCACACACTGTGAAAAAGATGTTTCCGTTGGTCCCTCTGTGGAATGTTCCTAGAAGTCATGAAGCATCTACGCATGTCTGTAAGACTCAAAGGTCTGCTGACAGTCAAAACAACTCTGCTGATAGTCAAAACAATTTGTTTTCTCTCATGATCAACAGACACATGTTTTCTGCTTAGATTGCCTGTTGGGCTTCAACAACCCTCAGGTACAGTTCCCCACTCCTAGGCACCCTACTCCTATCCAAATTCACTGTAATTTTAATTGTTTTCGGAGCTGGTGCTGTATAGTCCCCAAAGCGGCCTATGAAATGCTGCTATGGAAACCAAGCTACTTTCATAAACGCGCACCGTTTCGTTTGCCAAAAAGATCAGCAATGCTGAGCATGCAAGTAAAGAGATATTATAAAATGCTATGCACGTATTGATGAGTTCTGGCAGGAATCTAGGAATGTCCCATTTCTTAAATATTCCCTCATACAAAATGTTTTGGAATTGTTGCTGTTTTTCAGATGGGTGAACGATATCAGAGAATACAAAGGATCTAATCTATGCCTACAAGATTTCTAATGCATTAAGTCCACTAAATACCAGAAAAAGGTACATTTAAACTAAGGGGTGTACCTAAATTACTTAAAAAAAAAATTGTCTATAAAAAAAGTTTATATTTTTTCTTTCTTTTTTTTCTCTTTTTCTTTTTTGGTTTTTGTAAACAATAAACATTTTTACAGAATACCAAAACCCAAAGATAAAAGAACATGGGACAGTGAGTTTACTGCCAGGGGACACTGATATTTATGTAAAACTTAGATATGGAAGCAGACACAGTATTAGTTGAATGTCTATTAATTAATATTAAAATTAATTAATTTACAAAGCTCTTGTATAGAAAAATAAAACAAAATGTGTTCCCGTGTGACTAGATTAGTTGACAATGTATTGATCATAATTTATTATTGACCTGATATAAGTAATGAGAGAAGGCATTGGTAAATGACCTCTGAATCCTACATTGTGCAAATGTGCACATAACTCAAGCACACACACATATTGTAACATTAATATTGAATAGATATTACAATAACACCATTAATTTTTGTTTGAGTTTTTAAATCACATATTACCCCATATTTATTACAAAATATTATTTTGAAAAACAGGAAGGACATGAAATATATAAGAAAGAATACTTGATGGATTATGTTTCTATAACACATTCTAGAGGTAAAAATGCATTGATGTCTTACAATATATTAGGAAGAAGAGTCATACAGCTATTGATATTAGAAAAATAGAAAATAAAATCATTAAAATAACCAAATTTCAGATTTACCATATGCCTCAAGTTAATGTTTCTCTTCTTGTGAAAATTACATGTCTGAAAACAGTATTTAACCATTAGTTTTAGGTACTAAAATGTTATGTAATGTGACTAAGGTAAGGGTATTTAAAATTAATAGAGACACATAATTTTACTTAATTTTGCAGTTTTTATTCACCTGTCTGTAAGTCACAAAGGTTGGCTGATAATCAAAACAGCAATCATTTTTCTATAATATACTTTGGAAAGAGAGCAGTATTAATTCTGTAATGTATCCATAGGACAGTGAGTGAGGGAAAGTCCCTTCAGTCATATCAAAATAACATACTTTATTTTAATTTTGAGATGTAAGTGAATTCAGACAGATAGCTTACACATTTCATGTATTTTTTTCAAGAATGAAGCTCATTTAATTGAAATTATAGAATTGGGGAAATACATTTAGGTATAAATGGATTTCTTAATGAGGAAACAAGGAGAAAAGAGAAAGAATGGGTTATTTTATAGATATTACTAAGACATAACATTTATATATTAAAACAAATATATCTAGGTAATTCAATAGAATTATACAATATGCAGTAGTCCAATGAAGATGTTAAATATTTAAGTCTCTTCAAATATTCTCTGTGTTGCCAATTTTGTACTCTTTTAGTCATTTTAAAATATACATTTATTTAGTCATTTAAAAAAATACATTACATTATTATTTAGTCTATATTATACTGTGTTTTTCTAAAAAGTATGTAGAGCAATTATGTTACTCTTTTAAACAGTTCTTTAATTTTGTTTTGTGTTTTATATATGTGAGTATTCCATGCCAATTTGTATGTGTACCATTTGTATACTTGGAGGATGAAGGTCATTAAAAGGTTTAGAAGTGAAATTATGGTTGGTTTTTAATTCATTTGGAGTTATTTTTGAGAAGATAATAAATATTGAGAATGTTCACATTTCTGCAGGTAGAATCCAGTTTTTTCTTGAACTACTTGATATGAAATTAAAATATCTAATTATTTATGTATTCTTAGGTATATTTGAATTATTTTCTTTATATTTACTATTTCATGCTACTTTTCACTACCTTCTGCCTTTACTTTGCAAAAACTAAATCTCAGATTATTTACTATTGATCTCTCTGTTACTGAATTTTATACATAAGAAAATATTCTTATTTTAATATGATTGCAATTAATGAGAAAAATCATTGCTGCTCAATTTTTACTATTGTGACTTTTTTGTTAGAAGTTTTCTTAATTTTTATGTGTGCAGTTTCCATAATTATGGGATGTTGAAGTCTAATATTAAAGAAAAAGAAATTTAATGTTCCCATGATGCTATTTAGCTATATAACACTGCAGCTCTACTGATGTTCATTAAAGGCTATAGAATAATTCCAATAAGTATGACTGCTCATTTACTTCACACTCAATATCAAAAGCAGTGAATGAAGGCTACAGTTTCTTAAAGTATTGACAGTCCATGTCCTTTTCCACAGTAATGTGAAGAGAAGTCTAACTCAATACTAAAGTACTCAGAGCAGGCAACATTTAATGTGATATTTTTATGACTTCTTACATATAAAGATAAATATTAGTGCTTCCAAAAAATAAAGTTTGGTAGAGACACTCTTGCAAAATGACAATACACACACACACACATACACACAAACACACACACACACACACATTGTGGAATTCAGAGGCTGGCAGAGGTAATGTGGTGGAGCATTTCTAGAATGTGCCATTAACCTGGAGTAGGGAGACTTCCCCAGGAGTTATGGGGGTGACTTCAACTGAGATTCCTAGCGTGGGGATATGGAACCTGAAGTGCCTACCTCCTATAGCCAGGTAGGTCCCCCAGTGAAGGGATAAGGGCACCAAGCTACTCACAAAACTTTCCACCCAAAATTTATCCTGGGTCTACATGAAGTATAGGGGCAAACAGAGAACAGAGACTAAGGGAATGGCCAATCAATAATTGACTCAGTGTGAGATCTATCCCAAGAGCAAATACCAATCGCTGCCACTATTGTTGATACTCTTTTATGTTTGCAGACAGGAGTCTAGGATAACTGCTCTCTAAAAGGTTCCATGCTTCAGCTAACTGAAAGAGATGCAGCAGCCCACAGCCAAACATGGAGCAGAGTGTGGTAGTTTTATGGAGAATTAAGAAAAAGATCAATAGTCCTGAAGGGGATAGAAATGCCACAGGAAGACCAACAAAGTCAATTAACCTGGACCCTTGTATGTTCTCAGAGACTGAACCATCAACTACAAGCACATACAAGCTAGACCTACACCTTTCCCCCAAACACATATGTAGCAACTGTTCAGGTTTTTCTTCATGTGGGTCTCCCAACGACTGGAATAGAGACTTTCCATAAAACTGTTGCCTGACTGTGGATACTGTTCCCCAAGCTGAGCTACCCTTGTCTGGCTTCTGTGGGAGAGAATATGCCTAGCCATGCAGAGACATGATGTGCCATGTTGGGCGTATACCCATGGGGAGGTTCCTCCACATTCTCAGAGGAGAAGATGAGAAGGGAATGTGGGGATGGATTGTCTGAGGAAAAGTCTGGGAGAAGGGAGGGGCAATGTCCTAGATGCAAATTGAATAAATGAATAAATAAATAAATAAATAAAAGGGGAAAAAAGAATACATAGACATTTGTAGTGATTGGGGGAAAATGAATTTTAAGAATCTTACTATAATAGATCACATGTCTTGGATCATCTAGCACTCCATATTCAAAATCTGCACGATAAAATTTAATGATTACATACAAAGTAATTAAATTAGTCAGATACACTGCTCGTTCATTTTCCTCTTCCTTTAAAATCTACAATACAATACCCTCCTTCCAACAAGTGACTAGTCTTTACACATAAAATAGAAGTCACTGTTATTGGTGGGAAATCTACAACCACGAACTACTAAACTAGCACAACCTTGAACAATTTATAAACATCTGTTTTTATACCACAGCTAAGTGTACGCCTCACCCTTCACTAAGAAAGCTTCTCTTTGGCCACTACAGAAAACCACATGTAATCAATAATCCGTGGTTGTGGAGCACATTCTAAATTAATACATCTGAACTACATACCTATTGACTAAGGCTTAAATAACATTATTGAAGAGGCTGCATAAAGATTGTAAGATCCAGAATATAAAGGTATTAGGTGTGAGATTTTGTTTTCTAGTAACATAAAAATATATGCCCATAAAATCTCACCAACATGACTGCTCAAATATGAACTGAACAAAGACTGCACACAGGAAAAGCCCATGAGGCTTTAGCCCTACAGAAAGAACTGCAAGCAACTGAGTAAACCTGGGTATATGAGTGGTAGCCTTTCACAAGGGTGGTTATCCAGCATCAAATGGTCAGTCTTGAAAACATACATACAAGTAACCTTATATGTACTCAACAGGTTACAATATATTTAGGAATAAAAATGCACACACACACACACGCACACACACACTCATGCATAAAATAATAATTGGGGGAGAAAAAGCCACGATGTTGAAAACAGTGGGGAACCTTTTATGGAAAGGTTTGTGGTGGTTTGAATAGGTTTGGCCCCTCATAGACTCATGTGTCTGAATGCTTGGGCCACAGGGAGAGGCAGTCTTAATAGTTGTGACTTTGTTAGAGTACTTGTTACCTTGTTGGAGGAGTTGCACCACTGTGGGAACAGGTTTTGAGATTTCCTGTGCTCAAGTCCTGTCCAGTATAGAATCAAAACTTCTTCCTGGCTAGGTGTGAGAGATAGTCCCTTTCAGCTGCCTTCAGATCAAGATGTAGAACTCTCTCAGCTCCCCCAGCACAATGTCTGCCTGTACTCTGCCATGTTTCCTGCCATTATGACAATAAACAGAACCTTTGAAATTGTACATCAGACCCAATTAAATGTTTTCCTTTATAACAGTTGTTTTGATGTCCCTTCACATCAATAAGACCCTAACTAAGACAGTTTGCAAGGAGGGAAGCAAAGAGAGAACTGTTGTAATTCAAAACTAATGCAAAAATCAACATAAAACAAAATAAAGTAAATTTATCTTTAAAATATTTATGTAATAGGAAGTGATTTTCCCCTTCCCTATCCAGTTGCATGCTTTGTTATATTTTTCCCCCTGAAGATTATTGAGTAAGAATCCTTATGCCAGCAATAATGTTTCATTTATCTCGACTATTATATTTTCAGGAGGTTTTAATAATAATTTCAAATCAATACTCAAACAAATTATGATAATTAGATAATCATATGTTTTATCCATTGAAGTACAGACAGAGGATTGTTTGTGGCTCAGCTTTGAAGACTAGAACAAACTGTAAAGTTTACAAAAAAAAAAATTGTGTGTAAAAATCTTGTATCACAAACTAATGGATAAAATAGTCTTATTATAAAATATTATCCCATATTACATTCAAGTTTCAAAATTTAATATACATTTTAATTTAATATTTTTAAAGCAAATTTAAAATAGTCAAATTATCCCTTACAAAATAAGTGGCAGATTTTGCTGATATATAGACTGGTCTGTATGTCTCCCTATATATCACTTGCAAAATCTAAAAGAGTGCATAGAACCCTTTGGAACAACCTTAAAATGGTTGTAAGTTTCTTAATGTGAGTGATGGAAATCAAACTTGAATTGTCTCCAAGAATTCAAGTGTTCTTGTCAGTACTTGTCATTACTTTTGAAGTAATAAAATTAACCTAAGTTTGATCAGTAACATTGAACTGATCAAAATATTGTAGGTATATAATACACCCACAATATACAAGATACACAAATGCATAAATTTTGGCAAAATTTATGTTAATGCTGTGTGTATGTTTCAATCTCAGCTATGAATAAGGTCTATGGAATCCAAGGGAAAATCAGAAATTCCATAAATAAGAGTGTGATTTTTATGATCAAGACTAAATTCATTAATCTTATTTCACAACAATGACAATGTTTGAGCTGTTTGGGTTTAACCAAAAAAAAAAGAACTTATGTTTACCACTGTTCTATTTCTACTTAAGGAAGTTAAATCCTCACATTTATTATGAAAGTGTCTTTATCCAAATTATCTGTGAATAAACTATTTACAAATTCCTTCGAATTAATTAACATTAGCTACCATTTAATGTCTTACTGCATTTTAGAATAGTAGAAGTTTTGGTACTACCATGAAAGATAAAATTTCAAATAAGCTTTACTTAGATTAAAACTAAGAAAAAAATTGGAAAACATAGTGTATCCTACCTGTTATTTCTCCCTTATTTCTCTGTTAAATAATATAATATCTTTAATATATTTTAATATAGTAACATTCTGTAAACAATAGATCAGTAAAGGTTCATGTATCACAATGAACCAATAAATTTGATTAAATAAAAGTAACTCTAACTAATTAGAAAAAAACATTTCAGTAAAGGAGAAATAAAGAAGAAGTTGGAGGGGAAAGAAGGAGGATAAATTTAACCAAAATACACATACATGAGTATAAAATTCTCAAATAATACAACAATAATTTAAAATAGGTTTCAGATTCAGAAATAAAAATATTAATATAATCATTATTTAAAAGGTTATATTAACTAATTTAATGATAATTTTTTGAATACTGATTTATTTTCAATAAGATATACACTAAAATACAATTATATATAGCATTAAAATTTTATGAATTACTAGATAATTGAAGTCATAAATTAAAAATCATTCTTAATTATTGGAATTAGAAAATCTCAAGAGAGAGGATAGGGTCCGAAATTAATTTCTGCTTTTTCATATTATTGCAATAAATGAAGAATAAGAAATTGTTGATTGAACAGACTAAAATGTACATTGTAAAGATATTATCAGTTAAATATAGGTTTAGAAATATTTCCTTTATTTCACAACTTTGAGTTTTTCACACAGTTTTGAAAGACATCCTGTTTCTGAAATTATGTATCTTCAGGGTGAATAATTTGTCTTAACCACAGTGTAAATGTGAGTACAGAAATTATAAAATATCCTGAAAGTAACTAAAGTACCATGTGTGCTAATGAGAAGTAGTTTTAATAATTATTACTGGATATTTTCTTCTGGATTGGAGCAAATTTGTATAGTAGGACTATCATAATCCTCCAACATTCTCAAAATAAATCTTTGCTTATCTCAGAAAATATAATGCTGTAGAGAAAAGACTTACTTTCAAGAGTAAATTTATTGAGAAGCTAAGTTAAAGCAGAAAGTGGAATATAAGGAGAAAGTTATTATGCAATGCCTTTGGTAGAAAAATAGAACAAAGGCTTCAGTTACAAATATACTGATCTGTTTCATGGTGAATAGATAAGGTGATTCCATCTAATCAAAATATTCCCCCTTTCTCTGTGAAGCACGGAATTAAGTGTTCAATTTGAAGCAAAAATTCAAAACTAATGATATATCACAAAAAATATATTGTTGAGAAAAAAGGCCCTTTTGGCAGTCATTTTACTGCCTGGGCACTGGTGGAGAATAAGGGAAGATTCACTTCATGGAAAGTAGAACAATAAGACATATATTCATGGAAGGATTGAGGGCCCATAATTAATTCTCAGAGGTATTCATGTATTTATCATATTCATTCCACACTGCTTCACTCTAATGAGTCTTCATGTTTTATCTTGATGTTGAATTTTGCTCAGTACATAATGTCTGTATTGAACATTGGCTCCATGTTCTTTTTCTACTACTATACATTTTTTTTTCTTTTAGATTTCCATGACATAAGTTACCACTGACAATGTTAGTGGAGTCTGAGATATGATGTCAGTAAACTTGCAGGTTTCAGTTCTAGCTGCTCCTATTGTCACCTTGCAATGTTCACAGAGTGGAGAGTAGATCTACTTAAAGAGATATAGTTTCGTGCCTGTACAGCATTTACATTGTATAGGCATAATATTCACTGAGATTTGGGAATTTATTTGAGATTAAAACACACTCTAATGTTTGCAATGCCAAAACATCCATGCAAGAAATGCACTGTCATCTTAAAAAAGAGTTGTATGACATTTAACAAGTATTGATTTTGAAGTAGTTATAAAAATGCAATTCAGGAGCTAGAGAAATAAGTGCCACTATTTACTACTAAAATATATCTTGAATACCTAAAATAAGGGCTGTGCTAAGTAGAAGGGGCAGTGGATTTTATGCAATACTCTTTGATGTTGGCCAGGAACTATGAGATAAAAACTATCAAAAATACAACCCAGAAAAATTATCATACAAGGTTAAATTAATATGAGAAAAATATATTTCACATTTCATGGATTTCAATGTCTAAAAGTGAATTCCTATCTGCAATTTCAAAACTGCAGTGATGACCTTAAGAAATATTTTAGTAATTAAACTCCTATAAAGTCTCATATTTTATATTTATAGAATGCAAAAACAAAACTAATGATGTAAGTGTCCCACTTTTCAAAATTACTCAAAGATACCTCCCATTAAACTGAAGCAGATGATATAGAGTAATGTGAAAGAAATAAAGCATATTCAAACTGCTACCTCCAAATTAACTTCAGAATATTTTAGGTGGGTACATTAAAAAACTAATCAAGAGCCCAGGGATTTAATAGTCTTGCATTGCACAATATTGTAAATTACCATGCTGTTATTTTACAGACACTAAAAGGACTAGGAAAGCAGGAGAATTATTCCCTGTTGCTCTTAATAGTTTCTTTTAGAAAATGGAATCGAAGCAAACTAGGATATATTTCCATCATGTCACAATGTTCCTGCACATTGCCTAATGGAGGACTTCAACATCCTGTGAAGTAGACATTCAGAGTTCTAGAAGAAAAGGACTATCACATAATACAGTGTTGTTTTTTCAGAATGCTATATTGACTGGAGTTATGAAATTCACATTCCATCTTCCACCATTTCATCTTGGTGTTGTTTATTTTAATTTCTTATTCTCTTTCTTAAGTTTCCTTACCAGCAATATCTAATTTTCATGTAGATATGAATATCCCTCATTTGTGGATCCTGAGCTTTTGCCTGGGTATCTGAATTATCTTGACATGTGAGTTACCTTGAGAAATATTTTTAACATGTAAGGTAGAAACTGAGCCACAGTTCACTGGTCAAAGGAACAGAAGACCAAGGGAATGACTTGTACTACCATCAAAATACTGTTGATCACTTTGTAACTTTTCTGGAGTCTTGGACTGATGGTATCAACCAGAGAGCATTTTGAATGGTGTTTCCTCTAAGAGCTTTTTGAATGATCTTTCCTCTGTCCAACTCTTGACCTGACAAAAGTGGTAAAGGTAAATATGCTCAGAAGAGTATTTTTCAATTCATTACAGTCTCCAGTATCTGAGTGAAATATACATATTTATTATCTTAAAACAGTATTGCTATTGTTTTGAGTTCTCTAGCATATTCATATTTGCTTGTCATAAGATGGGAAAAGATATAAAAAAATTTTTTTCGTGCATGAAATTGCATTCAGTACCCATTGCATTTTTTGAGCAAAGCCTTTACTTTTCTAATTTTTGTTTTCTACACTTTTTGTCTCTTTGTTAACTTCTAAGAAATTATATGTTTTAAAGGAGGTATATTACTGATATGGTTGCTTCTGACAGTTTTGATGAGCTTATTAGTTAAGTAATTACTTTATGTATATTTCTTTATTTTACATGATCTATGAAAACCTCATAATCCTGAGACATGTATAAATATATGGAACCAATGTATTTGAAATGAATTTGAAAACTATAAGCACAAAGTAGTGTGTTCATGCAGTCAGACCTCAGTAACCTTTTAACTATCTAGTCTGCTTTCAAGGCAGCACAACAAATGTATAAAAACATCACAATCTAGGACAGTAAAATTACTTTCAGGATTTCTTATGGTATCCATGATGCTATCCTTGCATCCATTTTGCTTTTGCATTCAGATTCAGCATTCCATATTCCATGACCAAGTTTCCAACTGTCAGTTTTTAACCATGTGTTTAAGGCTCTTCTCTGATCTCCAGAGACATTGCAGCCAGAGGATACTAATAAAGTATAAATGGCAAGCAAATAAATGTCTTCTAGGGACACTATCCAACCAAGGATCCATGTTATATTCCAAGATATATTAAAACCAAGATTGTGGAATGGTACCCAGGAATTCCTCATCTGGATTAAGCTCCAATATTCTGCACTTGTATATATATAATTTTATTATATCTAGATCTGTATCTAGGTCTAGATATAGATATAGATAGATAGATGATAGATAGATAGATTTTTTTTTTATTCCTTCTTTTTATTTAATTTTTTTTTACACTCCAGATTTTATTTCCCTTCCGGTCTACCCTCCAACTGTTCCACATTCCATACCTCCTTCCCATCCGCTCCCTGTCATCAGTAGGATGCCCCCACACCTCCTACCCTACCAGAACTACAAACTACCTGGGTCCTCCAGTCTCTTGAGGGTTAGGTGCATCTTCTCTGACTGAACCCAGACACAGCAGTCCTCTGCTGTATAAGTGTTGGAGGCCTCATATCAGCTGGTGTATGCTGCCTATTTGGTGGTACAGTGTTTGAGAGATCTTGGGGATCCAGGTTAATTGAGACTGCTGGTCCTCCTACAGGGTTACCCTCCTCCTCAGCTTCTTCCATTTTTCCCCTAATTGAACCACAAAGGTCAGCATCTTCTGTCGATTGGTTGGGTGCAAATATCTGCATCTGGCCGGGCAGTGGTGGCACACTATTTTAATCTCAGCTCTAGGGAGGCAGAGGCAGGCAGATTTCAGGGTTCAAGGCCAGCCTGGTCTACAGAGTGAATTCCAGGACAGCCAGGGCTATAGAGAGAAACCCTTTCTCGAAAAACAAAACAAAACAAAAACAAACAAACAAACAAAAAATCTGCATCTGACTCTTTCAGCTGCTTGTTGAGTTTTTCAGAGGGCAGTCATGATAGGTCCCTTTATGTGAACACTTTATAGCCTTAGTAATAGTGTCAGGCCTAGAGGCCTTCTCTTGAGCTGGATCCCACTTTTGTCCTGTCATGGGACCTTCTTTTACTTAGGTTCCTCTGCATTTCCATCCTTGTAGTTCATTCAGACAGAAACAACTGTGGGTCAGAGTTTAGACTGTGAGATGGCGTTAAAACAAGCAGTTTTTGAGTTTTCTTCTGTTCCCTACATCTTACAGTCTACCATATATGGGTGCTTAGCATTTTACCCAGATTCAACTTCTGGGTAATTCACATATGGCCAAACACAATCTTTTAAGCAGGTCACTACTGTTTTAAAAGGTCCTTGTAGGATTAAAGAGCAAAGTAAAAACATTTCACCCCAAGACAAGGGACAAGAAAAGAATACACTAGTCCAGAGTTGACCTAACCCCCAAACCAGAAACAAGAAACAAAATCCCAACAATCCATGAGTTTGCCACAGATCCCCCCAATCCTGAACAGGAAGACCCCCTAATTCCTTAGCTCACCCAAGCCCCAGATTTGAAATCCTTCCAATTCCAGGCTACCCAGGAAAGCAACCCCCCCCCCACCTCCAAAGGATCCCATATAAGCCCTGCCTTCTGTTTTGTTCCTTGCTGCTTCAAAGCCCCCCATTGATAGAGCAGAACTATTACAAAGCAACAGCCAGAGCAGAACTGTTAAAATTTCTGTAAGGGAAGTACTTCCCTTCAGACCTGCAGCACAGTCTTCAAATCTAATCACAGCAACTATCTCTGAATGTGTGTTCTAGGGATAAAATCAGTGTTTATTCTAGAATTATTGTATGTTCCATGCAAATATAGTTATTTTTATTTTTAAAGATAGTTAATATTTGTAAGTAAGACATTTTTCTAGTTAAACATCATAACCTGTTTCATTCACAAATTTTGTGCTGTTTCATGCTGAAATATATAAATATAATTAAGATTACAGAAAAAATGTATGATTTAAACTTGTTCTCTCTATCTCTATTACTTACATATTTGTATGCAACAGTAACTCATAACCCATTGTATTTTTCTATGTATACATCATTGTTAATAGATATTATTTATAAAAGCATGGAATAGAGATAAAAAATTAAAAGTTACATTTTTAAATTAAAAGGTTACCGGATATTA
Source organism: Rhynchomys soricoides (assembly GCA_019843965.1). NCBI lineage: Eukaryota > Metazoa > Chordata > Mammalia > Rodentia > Muridae > Rhynchomys > Rhynchomys soricoides. The sequence goes on from JADRCH010000009.1 coordinate 17,864,588, forward strand.
GGGGACTTTAGTAGATTTTTTTTTTTAAAGGAATGAATAAGTTGATACTTTGATTTTAAAATCGCTTTTCTTACTATTTTAATCCTAATATGTACCAGAGGTGAGATTCTCTTCTGGTCTTGTCTATCTGGAGTTCTCTAGGACTCCTGTACCTAGATAGTAATCTTTTCTATCTAGGAAAGATAGAATTTCTTTCAATAAAATAGAAATTTCTGTTTTATTGTTTTATTAAATATATCCTATGCATTTGGTACTAGAGTTTCCCCCATTTTGATTGCCTATTATCTGAAATCAGATATTTTTATGGTATGCTAATGTTCTCCCATGTTTTACTTAATGGATTTTTATAAATTTATTGTTGACATTTGCTGATTTATCCAACTTAAACTCCGTGTTATAAAGTTATGATAGTCTGGTTGGCATCAGATTCATTCTGATGAGGCTTTATTTAGAATGTACAAGTTTCCATATGCATTATTATTCCAATTTGTCTTCTCATGTTATTCTTTCCTTCTAGCGAATTCTGTTTTACAAATTGTACTTTCTTTCTTGGATCATTTATATATTTGCTCTTGTTGTTTTGTTATTCAAATATCATTCAAGTATGTTCTTGAATTATTTCTATTGAGGGTCTTTGAATGTCATTACCATTCTTCTCTATTATTAACAGGTTAGTTTTTTGTTTGATTGGTTGTATTTGCTTTTAGGAGAACTATTAAATGTTATTTTCAGTTTTGTCTATTCTTCATTTGAATCTTAATATTTTTAATTGAGTAGGAGTGTGATTAGGGACTGTTATTCTGGTATTTATTTCTTGTAATTTCCAAGAACTATGAAAATTGTTGAAATGTGGTTAGAAAGTGAGGCCAAAAATAATTTGCTTGTAGAGATTGGTGATCTGGATAGACAATGGGAGTTTAGGTTGAGTGGCTAGGGTCTGAGGAGACTTTATTTATTCATGATGGAGTTAGACAAAGACTTGGGCTTTTTTAACCTTGGTCCAAAAAGCATTTTACTGTAGTGGACAGGAATCAATTGAGAGATATATAACTAATCAAGATGCTGACAATAAGAGAAACTGTGTTCAGCTCTAAATGATTGATGTATAATTCTATCACTACTCCTGTTCTAGAAACATCTTATAAAGGGAATTAACAGTAAGAAGATGGGGAGAATTACTGAGAAAAAAATATTAACTTTCAGAATTGTTCTGGCCATTGCAATCATGTCTGAAAGGATCTGTGATTACTTTTGTTTTGAATCTGTAAATGGTCAAACCAGTGTAAATACATGGGATAGATAAACTTCATGCTACTCTTAACATTGAATGGGCAATGGCAATGGATAATGGCTAGAAGAGAGAGGGAGAAACATTCCTTATGAAGGTATGCTCACTGGTAGATTCTTTATGGCCCAATTTATGCCCAAATATTCACAAATTTAAAGATGCTTCTAATTAAATTTAGAAGTTTATAAGAGAAGGAAGACATGTAGTTTAGAGGAGTCATGGTGAAAGGTGTATGGAGAAAGTTGTATATTGTCCACACATATACAAAATTACATGTATACAAAGTAAAATTGAGAAAAACAGATGAAGTAGATTGAATATGACATAATTTTTATAAAACTTAAATAGATAAAGTTATCAAGCTCTCTATTTGGTTACCTAATATTTAACACAAGAAATACAACAAGTTACATTTTTATTGGATATTTTCTTTATTTACATTTCAAATGTTTTCCCCTTTCCAGGTCTCCTCTTCAGAAACCCTCTAACCCATTACCCCCCTGTCTCTGTGAGGGTGTTTACCCACCCATCCTCCCCTTCCCATCTTTCTACCCTGGCATGTCCCTACACTGGGGCATCAAACACACTCAGACCCAAAGGCCTCTATTTTCAACAGATGTTCAAGGCCATCCTCTACCACATATGCAGCCAGTGCCATGCTTGCCTCTAGGTGTATTATTTGGTTGTTGGTCCAACCAATCCCCAGGGGGCTCTAGGGGATCTGGCCTGTTAACACTGTTGCTCCCTCCATAGGGCTGCAAACCCCCTCAGCTCCTTCAGTCCATTCTCCAACTCCTCCATCAGGGACCCATTTACTCAGTAAAATGGTTGGCTGCAAGCATTTGCTTCTGTATTTGTCAGGCTCTAGCATAGCTTCTCAGGAGACAGCCATAACAGGTTCCCATCAGCAGGCACTTCCCAGCACTCACAGTAGTCTGCTTGGTGGCTGTGTATTGGACAGATCCATAGGTAGGGCAGTCTCTGGATATCCTTTCCCTCAGTCTCTGCTCCACACTTTGTCTCCATATTTCCTTCTGTGAGTATTTTGTTCACCCTTCTAAGAAGCACTGAGGCATCCACATTTTGGTCTTCCCTCTTAGGCTTCATTTGGTCTGTGAATTGAATCTTGGGTATTCTGAACTTTTGGGCTAATATCCACTTATCAGTGAGTACATACCATGCATATTCTTTTGTGTCAGAATCACCTCACTCAGGATGATATTTTCAAGTTCCATCCATTTGCCTATGAATTTCATAAAGTCATTGTTTTTGATAGCTGATTAGTATTCCATTGTGTAAATGTACCAATTTTTCTGTATCCATTCCTTTGTTGAGGGACATCTGGGTTGTTTCCAGATTCTGGCTATTATAAATATGGCTACTATGAACATAGTGGAGTGTGTGTCCTTATTATGTGTTGGAATATCTTCTGGGTATATGCCCAGGAGTGGCATGGCTGGTCATCAGGTAATACTATATCCAATTTTCTGATGAATCGCCAGACTGATTACCAACTTGCAATCCCACCAGCAATGGAGAAGTGTTCCTCTTTCTCCACATTCTTGCCAGCATCTACTGTCACCTGAGTTTTTCATCTTAGCCATTCTGACTGGTGTGAGGTTGAATCTCAGTGTTGTTTTGATTTGTATTTCCCTGGGGCCTCAGGTTAGGTGCATCATAACTGATTGAACACAGACCCGGTAGTACTCTGTTGTATATGTGTTGGGCCTCATATCAGCTGGTTTATGCTGCCTGTTTGATGGTACAGTGTTTGAGAGATCTTGGGGGTTCAGATTAATTGATACTGCTGGTCTTCCTACAGGGTTGCCATCCTCCTTGGCTTCTTTCAGTTTATAAATGCTGAATGTGCACACAGGTGCTGGAAAGAGAACTTGGTTGGTACTCTTAATAGGGTCATATCTGCAGCTCCACCATTTGCTTGTGTGCATGATAGGGCCTCTCTCTAGTCCACAAGGCATGCTAATTAAGAGAACAGCTATTCAACAAGCAGTATGCATCCATTTGTCTCTGCCTCTCTATCACTGTAATTATAAGTGCATCTCCTCACCCCAAGCTTTTCGTGTGGCTACTAGCAATTGATCTCCTGCCCTGATCATGACAAACACTTCACTTACTGAGTCTCTTCTCCAGAACACCAAATCCCTTTTAATTGAAAAGTTACTGATACATGCAGGATGGGCACAACAACATGTCAGCTCAGGATCTCTTTTGGCTGACCCAGAGTTTCTGCCTATCCTGTCTTTGAAGTTAAAACCTATCGTACCAAAGCCCAAAGAGTCAATGAATTAAAACTAAACTTCCAAAATATAAAGATTGAGCTTTGTAATGACAACCTGCTAGCCATGTGTGTATGGCTCTTTCTGCCTTGTTTAGTTCAGATAATTCTACATAATTAAGTGATAGATAAACTATCTCCATTGAGACTTAATTAAATCTCAAAAAGTACAAATAAGGGATTTCTATTGTTCTAAGCCATTAAGCAGGTATTTTGGTTAATCAGTAATGTATTGCTAATCATAATGAGAATTCAAGAAGGGAGCATTCCTATGACAAATCACGACTATGGAGTAACTTAGGGAATTGAGGAATGCTAAATGGTTTCACAGTTACAGGGCAAAGGCAAGAAAAAATGACGGTGTGTGGTATGGGAGAAAACTGAAGGAACATTTGTCAGTATAGTCTCCTGAGGTAATATTTTAAGAGAAACAACATTTAATACCTCATACAATGACTTAGGAGATTTCCTTACTCAATGTTTCATGCACGTGACAATTTTCGAGCTATGATAAAAAATACAGAGCTACAGCTAGTATTAAATTGGAAAAAAAACCCACCTAAATTGAACATAAAAGAGTGGTAAATAAAACTGTGTTCTATGTCAGACATCTAAACAAACAGCTAATTAAAATAATTGGTCTCAGACTATCTACTATTATGTTAATCGGAATAAGATAGTATTCAGCTAATTTCATGAGTAGTGGATCTTTGTAAAGACTTCGATAAATCTCCAGAGATATTCAAGTGCATAAATACATGTGACTAGATGAAAACACTTCTAAACTACTTAAGGGTTGTACAATATCAGATCTAAATGTGGCATATGCTACAGAATGACCTGCCTTCAAAAGACATTACAGAGTGAATATCTTACTGTGTTGAGAATAAATTATGTACAGTAGGCTTGTGGTTATCAAAGATTATTCTGTCTGAACTGAAAAGGACAAAGAGTTCAAAATGAGGAATGACCCTTATGTTCTTTAACATTTGTGAACATGAATAAAGCTAAGAAAACTATTCAGAACTAAGAGTTTTGACAAAGAAACTACTTCCAAGTAACAGAGCTTCTTTTTGATCAAGCAATTGGTAAAATGGACCTAGATATACTTCAAAATTTCACTGACTTCTACATGCCATATATTTCCTACTTTTTAGAATAAGTGACATATATTTTCTGACTGGGAGATTCTACATTCAGAGCATTCTTAATATTTTTTTTTGTTTTACATTGCATCTCAATGTCTTGTTTATGAACATCACATATGACTATATTATATTTTAATCAAATAAACTTCTAGTCATACTAAAACCAATATACAGATTTAATGCAATCTTCATCAAAGATCCACAAAATTCTTCACAACAATGGAAAAAATAGTTAAAAGCTTAGCAATGATAGGTAAAAGATACAGGGGAGCTAATTAAAATCTAGAACAATATGAACACTACTTGAGTATTTAAGATTTAGTTATTTTTGTTCAACTTATTAGTTTCTTTTTATTTTAAACTAAAAAACTAAAGATAACCAACATTTACAGATATCTTAACATTTTGATGAATATGTAATGAATTTTAAAGATAACAATTAAAAGCAAGATATTTACCTATTCATATAGGAATAAAGGATACTTTGGAGGATACAAATTTGTAAGTAATTTTGGCATAAGAGTTGATCCTTTTCAAATAAAAACAGTACTGTTCTTCTCACCTCATATCAAGGCTTAGTATATTTTCTACCCTATTAAAAGAGCCATCAGTCAAGGAGTGATAAATAGAATAGAATGGAAATTTCTCATGACAAATCCACTTCCAGTCATTTAAATTTTTATTTCATCATATTATACCTTTTTAATATGTGGAATAAACACAACTCTAAAACAACATCCACACCTAGATTTCTACATGTAGCTGAAAATATTATGGACAATGAAAAATTCCAGTTTGTTCTCTTTGGAAATTCCCATTCATGTTCTAAGAAACAACAATAAAAGCAGGGAGGAAAAGAAGATAGATGAAGGGATTTTTTTGTTTTGTTTTGTTTTGTTTTGTTTTTTTGTGACAGGGTTTCTTTGTGTAACCCTGGCTGTCTTGGAACTCACTCTGTAGACCAGGCTGGCCTCGAACTCAGAAATCCGCCTGCCTTGGCCTCCCAAGTGCTGGGATTAAAGGCATGTGCCACCACTGCCTGGTGACAGATGAAGATAATTAAAGAACTCATAGTCTAAGTTCAGACTGGTAGCTGAAGTTTTAAGTGGAGTTCTTTAAGATTGGGGGTGTAACCTTACCATGTGTACTGATAAAATATCTGATCCCTCCAAATCAATATATTGACATACAATCTATGCATATTATAAAACATTAATTTAAAATCATGCTAGAATTTGTCTAACATTCATGTTTAAAAACTCTCTTTACAAAACAAAACATTCTGATAGGATACATTGAGTAAAAGACTATTTTAAAGTAGAGATAGTTTCTCTGATAATCAATGTATGATATAAAACTTTGAATATTCTTGCAGTGTGTGTATGTGTGTACGTGTGTGTCTGTCTGTCTGTCTGTCCCTAGGCTTGTCTGTATTACCTCTGTATTCAGGTGGGCATATAAGGGATATTCTTAATATCAAATTGTTTCGTTACTGTAAAATGAAGTATATGAAAAAATAAGGAAACTTACTATTTAGTAAACCAATTCAAAAATAATTAAAATGTGTTAGAAGAGAGATATTCGTTTGGATAATGCTGTTAATTAGAAGAAACATCTATCATTCACAAAAAAGGTGGAGCTGAAGACATGGCACCATTAAGAGTACCAAACTTCATGAAATTGGCACGCAAATGGATGGAACTTGAAAATATCTTCCTGAGCGAGGTAATGCAGTCAAAAAAGAATGAACTCAGTATGTACTCACTGATAAGTGGTTATTAGCACAAAATTTGAAATACCCAAGAGTCACTTCACAGCAACGGTAGGGCTGAGTGTGAGGTCCCAGAGGGAGGAGTTGGAGAAGGGACTGAAGGAGTTGAGGGAGTTCCCATGGAGGGAGCAACAGTGTCCACTAGCCTGACCTCCTGATGCTCCGGGAGACTGGATCACTAACCAAAGAATACACATGGAGGTACCCATGGTGCTGGCCACATATGCAGCAGAGAGGGATCTTCTTAGCCATCAGGAGGAGAAGAGGCTCTTCAGCCTGAGGGTGTTGGATCCCCAGTATAGGAGAATGCCCAAGAGGAAAGATGAGAGTGGTTGGGTGGGTGGTTGGGGGAATAACCTCATAGTGTTAGAGGGAAAGGGGAGGGAATAGGGAGGTTCCAAAGGGGAGATCTGGAAAGGGGGAAACATTTGAAATGTAAATAAAACATGAAAAAAATAAAACCAAAAAAAAAGAGTACCAAACAAATTCTCTTTCAAATTCCAGCACCTGTGTAGACAAACAGCAATTAAAAACATTTGTGAGTGCAATAATGATTAAAAACCCATGGTATTGGTACAGAGACAAACAGACTGATCAATAGAATAGAATTCATGCCCCAGAAATAAAAGCACACACTTAGGGACACTTGATCTTTGACATGGAAGCAAAAAGCATACAGTGGAAAAAGGAAGCATCGTTAATAACGTTGCTAATCTAACTGGTGGTCTGTATGTAGAATGAAAATAGATCCATATTTATCACCTTGCACAAAGCTCAAGACCAAGTGGATCAATGACCTCAACATAAAACCAGATAAACTGAATTTAATAGAAGAGAATGTGGGAAAGGGCCTTGAACTCATTGGCACAGAGAAAAATTTCCTGAACAGAACACCATTGACTCAGGCTCTAAGATGAACAATTGATAAATGGGACCTCATGAAAATGCAAAGCTTCTGTAAGGCAAAAAACATAGTAAATAGGACAAAATGGCAACCTACAGATTGGGAATAATTCTTCATTAATTTATAGATATATATCCAAACTATATAAAGAACTCAAGAATTTAACTTCCAAACAATGAAATAAAACAATTAAAAAATGTGCCCCAGTGTAGGGGAATGTCAGAGCAGGAGGACAGGAGTAGGTGGGTGGGGGAGCACCCTCATAGAGGCAGAGGGAGGCAGATGGGATAGGGAGTTTCTGAAAGGGAGAGCTGGAAAGGGGAAAACATTTGAAATGTAAATAAAGAAAATATCCAATTCCAAAAAGAAGCTGCACTAATCTATGGGTAGAGAGATAAAATTTAAAAGAAAAGATTGATGTCAATTCCCTTTAGCATAATAATAGCAGTAGGTTTATCTCATAGCCTGCCAGCTCTCCAGCCATTTGTTCCTGGCCAGATTTATATTACCAGGCATATATTTTCTCCTATGGAGAGCACCTTAAAGCTAGTAAGAAAGTGATTGGTTACACCCATAGCATTTGTGACACTATTGTGTATATGAACATATCATACTATGCTAATCATCAGTATAGTTACAGGGATTAGATTGTACAATACTATGAAAGCCGTCTGGCTAAGATACTTCTTGTTCAGTAAGAATTTTTTTTTCATATTTTATTTACATTTCAATTGTTTCCCCCTTTCTAGATCTCTCCTTTGGAACCTCCCCATTCCCTCTGCCCTCCCTCTGACACTATGGGGGTATTAAAACACCCATCCACCCACCAACTCTCATCTTCCCTCCTTGGCATTCTCCTATACTGGGGCATCTAGCACCCTCAGGCCTCACCCCAATGGATAACAAGACCCTCCTCTGCTGCATTTATGGCCAGCACCATGGGTTCCTCCATGTGTATTCTTTGGTTGGTGGTTCAGTCTCTAGGAGTATCGGGATGTCAGGCCAGTTGCCACTGTTGCTGTCTCCCTGGGGATATTTTTTATATCCATGCCCTGTGACTAGTGAATATGCTAGTTACATCCAACCAGATCATCAACAGGAGACTAAACATGTAAATAAATTAAGTTACTAGACCGTAGAGGTTTAGAGGGTACTTTCTTTCAAACCACCCCATTCATGTATTATATATTTATACAATAACAATTTATTTAAAAGGTAGAGAAGATTTGAAAAACTAGGTGGGCAGAGATACTAGGGAAGGTTTTGAAGGGAATATAGGGAAGGAAGAGATATAACTATAATATAATCTCAAAAATAAAAGCAAAACAACAAAAAAAACCCAACAAACTAAAATCATCTCCAAATTAATAACAATACTACTACCACTGCTGCTGCTACTACTACTACTACTACTACTACTACTACTACTACTACTACTACGTTAATTTTAAAGATACTACATGCATAAAGACATTAGTGTATATATAGCTGTGAATCGTATGAAATATAGTTCCTACAGGTAAAACAACATGTATCCATTTTTGCAATTCTGTCACAAGCGTTATGGAGCCAACTAAATGCTTCTGGCAATATTCAAATCTTCTCTGCTGCAAGAAGAAATTCATATCTACCCAAAATATGGTTAAGTTATGAGCCCTAGTATAGGATGTAGTAATGTTTAAGCTAAATTGACATCTCATCAATATATCAATATTCATACTGTGTTATTTTTTGATGATCTTGCCTACAGTCTAAATCTTACTTTTGGAGAAAATCTGCAGATAAGTTCTACATAAATATCATAGACTCTTCACTTAGAATCTGGGTAATTTTAAGACAGAGAAGGCAGGGAAGAGGATAAAAAAGTTAGTCATCACAGAAGTCAAATTAATCCCAAGTACAATAAGTTTTGTTTGTTTATTGCTTGCATAAAAAAAAAAATTCCTTTTTTGGCCTTCATTTGCCCATTTCCAGAGATAAGCAGGGAACAGTCTGTTAAAGTTAACTGTCTTACCAGTTTAATCACAGCACCAACAGTCAGAAGCAGGCAAGTCTCTGTAAGTTTTAGAGTCAATGTTGATTTTGAACTCATAGAGGTTGTTTTTATTATTATTATTATTATTATTATTAGTAGTAGTAGTAGTAGTAGTATTAGTTATTTTTTATTTACTTTTCAAATGTTATTCACCTTCCCAGTTTCTCCTCCACAATCCCCTATCCCCTCCTACCTTCCCCTGCCTTTATGAGGGTGCTCTCCATCCTGATCACCCACCCACTCCTGCATCAGTGTACTAGCATTCCCTTACCCTGGGACATCTATCCTTCACTGGACCAAGGGGCTCCCCTCCCAGTGATGCCAGGTAAGGCAAACTCTGCTATGCATGCAGCTGGAGCCATGAGTATCCCCTGTGTACTTTTGGTTAGTGGCTTAGTCCCTGGGGGCTTTAGGGCGTCTGGTTGGTTTATATTGTTGTTCTTCCTATGAGGTTGCAAACCCCTTCAGCTCCTACAGTCCTTGCCCTAACTTCGGCATTGAGGTCCCCACACACAGTCCAATGTTTGGCTGTGCATATCTTCACCTGTATTTGTCAGGATCTGGTAGAGCCTTTCAGGACCAGACAGCTGTATAAGGTTCTAGTCAGAAAGCACTTCCTGGCATCTGCAATAGTGTGTGTGTTTGGTGTCTGCATGTGGGATGGATTCCAGGTGGAGACCTCACTGGATGGCCTTTCCATTAGTCACTGTTCCACTCTTTGTCCCTGTATTTCCTTTAGAGAGGATCAGTTCTGGGGTAAAATTTTGGAGATGGATGGGTGGCAACATCCATCAACCGGGGGGCCATGCCTAACCTCTGAATATGGTCTCAACAGGTTCACAGGTTCTCTCTCCCTTGTGGGGTATTTTAGCTAATGTCATACCCATGGGATCCTGGGAGGCTTTTGCTTTCCTGGCATCTGGGACTTTCTGGATGCTACCTCCAGTTCCCCATCTCCCATTGCTACATACACCTGTTCAATTTCCTGACCCTCTATACATCTCCTCCATCTCCTCCCATACCTGATACTTCCCCTCTCTTTTCCCTCCCCCTCTTCCTCACAAGTCCCTCCTACCCTCTACTTCCATTGATTATTTTGTTCCCTCTTCAAAGTAGGACTAAATCTTCCACGCTTTGGTCTTCCTTCCTCTTGAGCACCCATGCTCATGGATTCAAAGGATTAATATAGAAAAAAAATGGTATCTAAAGATTCAATGCAATCCCCATCACAATTCTAACTCAATTCTTCATAGAGTTAGAGAAATTCTCAAATTCATTTCGAATAACAAAAAACCCAGGATAGCAAAAACTATATTCAACGATAAAAGAACATCTGGGAGAATCATCATCCCTGACCTCAAGCTATACTACAGAGCAATAGTGATGAAAATCTGCATGGTATTGGTACAATGATAGGCAGGTAGATAATGGAATAGAATTGAAGAACCAGAAATGAAGCCACACACCTATGGTCACTTGATCTTTGACAAAGAGGATAAAACCATCCAGTGGGAAAAGAAGACAGCATTTTCAACAAATGGTGCTGGTTCAACTGGTGGTCAACATGTTGAAGAATGCAAATTGATCTACTCCTATCTCCCTGTACAAAGCTCAAGTCCAAGTGGATCAAGGATCTCCACATAAAACCAGATACACTGAATCAAATAGAAGAGAAAGTGGGGAAAACTCTCGAATACATGGACACAAGGGAAAAGTTCCTGAACAGAACATCAATGGCTTATGCTCTAAGATGAAGAGTCAACAAATGGGACCTCATAAAATTGCAAAGCTTCTGTAAGACAAAGGATACTGTCAGTAGGACAAAACAGAAACCAACAGATTGGGAAAAGATCTTTACCAATCCTACATCTGATAGAGGGCTAATATTCAATATATAGAAAGAACTAAAGAAGTTTGATTCCAGAGAAACAAATAACCATATTAAAAAATGGGGAACTGAGCTAAACAGGGAATTCTCAAATGAAGAAACTCGAATGGATGAGAAGCACCTAAAGAAATGTTCAACATTATTAGTCATAAGGGAAATGCAAATCAAAACAACCCTGAGATTCTAGCTCACAGGAATCAGAATGGCTAAGATCAAGAAATCCTAGAACTTTAATCTCTTTAAATTTGGATATCCTTGGCTCTTCAAAGTGTTTCTTAAACCGCCCTGGACAAAACCTGGAAAAATTTCTTATAACTGGCACTAGTGTTTTATAAAAGAGTCCACAGCTCTTGTATGGAGCATTATCATCTTGTGTTGCTTGATTCCAATATATGCATTTATAAATAAAGGAAACTGATAAAATAATGTTTTGCTATTGCTTTTGAAAACATCACTATAGTTACTCATCTGTTTTTATTTTTCTTCCCTCTATATTATTTATCATCCTTCCTACACAGAGTTCTTAATAATTATTTCATAATGTGGAAACTGTATGTGTGTGTATATTTTCTATTCATCAATTTAACTCTCTATTTACTTTTTAACTACTCCAATTAATTAACTTACAAAATGAAAGCATTTTTGAATTTTGGGAAATTATCATGTTTCACGGGGTAGTAAAAATAAATAAGCATTTTATTTTGGCTTTGTATTGGCTGCTTTTGTGTGTCAACTTGACACAGGCTGGAGTTATAACAGAGAAAGGAGCTTCAGTTGAGGAAATGCCTCCATATGATCCAGTTGTAAGGCATTTTCTCAATTAGTGATCAAGGGGGGAGTGCCACTTTTGGGTGGTGCCATCCCTGGGCTGGTGTTCTTGAGTTCTATAAGAAAGCAAGCTGAGCAAGCCAGGGGAAACAAGCCAGTAAGAAACATTCCTCCAAGGTCTCTGTGTCAGCTCCTGCTTCCTGACCTGCTTAGTTCCAGTCCTGACTTCTTTTGGTGATAAACAGCAACATGGAAGTGTAAGCTAAATAAACCCTTTCCTCCCTAACTTGCTTCATGGTCATGATATTTGCGCAGGAATAGAAACCCTGACTAAGACCGGCTTCTTAAATAAAGGACAGCTTTTCAACTCAAATTTCTCCTATCATTTGACTGGTGGCTGAAACAAATTTCTGGGCATTGTTGTGTTTTTGTGCACTACAGGAGTAGGACTATTGATTACTTTTTCCCCTTGGCAGCATGTATAGTACCTTCTGATAGTATGAGAGGATTTCTTCTAAAAGGAGGCTTTGAGATCAATTTCATCTGAAGACTCCAATTCCTTTGTCTGAATTGCAATGTTTTCAACAATAGTTTTTCCTTCAAATCTAGAAGGTAAGCTTATGTCTCTGTGTGTGCTTGTGTGTTTGTGTGTATGTGTGTATACACATACATATATATACATATACACACATATATATATATATATATATATATTTTTTATTCTTGAGTGTTGTATACCCATATAGAAAGAAATGTGAATATATCCACATGTGAGGTTTCCCATAGACTCCCATATCCAGTTCTAAACATATATCTCCTCTTTTTGATGACCAAATATAGTTGAATCAGTACTGAATATATTGTGTATGGATGTGGGACGTTCATTTCAACACAGGAAACTTCTCAGTAGGAACATTCTCACAAAAGGAAAAATAAAATCTTGCCTCCACAGGAAAGATCATCAAATAAAAATAAAATAATAATATGAAAAAATTAATAAAATAAAAAAAATAATGTGAAAATTTCAATCATATATTAGAATGGATTTTTAGAGTAAATTAGGTTTCAGAATGTTTATTTTATTATTTTGATTTAGCTAAACAACTAGATTATATTTACAATTGTTTACCTATTAATTTATTTTAGTTTCTTTTCATTTTGCTTTGTTTAGATTTTAAGAGAGGTTATCTTTCTGTACTTCAGAGAGGCCTGGTACTCAATGTATAGCCAAAACTGACTTGGAAATTGTACTGAGTCTTCAGCAGCAACTTCCGAAATCATGGAATTTTTAGGTAGAAATCATCATGATCTACATAATTATGATACTTTTCTTGGTAAATCACCCAAATCCACTGAATAATAGAGGGAAGAACAATAATTGAAGTCTTTATGAAAAAATATATAATGTAAAATAACTTCAACATAAAGAATGTATTTTATTTTCACTAAACCTTTTAAGTATTCAATTTAGGTTAGAAAACAAATATATATGTATCAGTATATACTGAGAATGATAAAAATACTTAAAAATATATAGAAATATATAATGATATACATTAAAACTTAATAAGGCAATCAGTTCGTAAGCATAGTTTATTAATGTTACAGTATTAGAGTTATGGCTGGGTAAGAAAGAAATGTCAATTTGGATAAGGACATTTATTTATCATTGGCTGTTGCTATAAACCTCATTTTTTATTGCAGAATCAAGAAAAAATGGCAACTAAAATTAGAGTCTGATATCAAGCATATATTAGCTGAATGTGCATTATATAACTAATAATTTATATTAACAATCTTGTAGATTCTATGCATGATTTTCTAGGTTGGGTTTTAGCAACAGTAATCAGGTCATAAGTGATCTGAACTGGCAATTCCCAATGTATGGTGCAAACAGTGAAAGAAGAGTCAATATAGAAAATCTAAGTATATACATTAAATATCTTATTTTGGGAAAAATACATTAAGATCTAAAGATAATTTAATTTACAAGCTGACATAAAAATGAAAGAGGAGAAATGTAATAAATTTAATCTGGGAATAAACCTATGTCCATTCATTGTCAAGTGTTTTTCACCTAAGCAACAATGTAAGAGTACATACTCTGTCTGTAGTCCAAAAAATATAGACTGGGTAAGAAGAGTTATACAGCTTTATTGTTTCCTCCATTGTCTTTTTCTTTATTTTTTTTATAACATGTTTTTCCTTAATAATGTAGCACCTGTTAAAAATGATACATTGGTTGTAGGCTCTTTCCATTGATCTTTATTTTCCTCCAGAACTTCATGGCAATAGGCTATTGGTAGGGGTACCAATGATTGGCAAAGAGAACAAGGTAGCATCGAGCCAGTGCTGACTTGAATCTTCATTTGTACTGGTTATCTATAGATGATTTGAAAGATGTTATACATTCTACTTGAAGAGAAAAAATAATCATCAATCTTACCCAGCTGTAAACTCTAAGAAATACAAAACGCATGGCCAAGAAAGACATACCCATTGATGCAATACATCATGGGAGTAACAAAAAACTTTCTGGTTGCAATTAAGTCTCACTCCATAAGATAAAACCCACAGTTGTTACTATTGATCTAAAAATCAATGCTTTGGCATGCTGTAATCACTAGATAAGAACCTACTACTAACATTTTACTATATTTTACAATGTTTTAAGTTGATTCTTTATGACTTATTGCTGTATTATCAATGCCTTTCTCAATGCTTATATGAGAGTATTCTTTTTGCAGTTAATGGTATGAGCCAAGGTGGTAAAGGTAAAATATTGTAGAATGATCATAAGTTAATGTCAAATATAAACTGCAGTCCTCCTTCCCAAGACTCAGATATCAATACAGAATGAAGGAGAGAAATAGCTTAAAATTATAGTGATAAATTAATACAAAAATAGAGAGGAACTTGAAATTGGGTGGATAGGAGGGAAGGGAAAAATCTAGAGTGAGCTGAGGAAGAGAAAACATTATGATCAAAATAAATCATATAAAATTATTTTAAGAATACAGATTTTAAAAATTGTTATAAACATAAAAATTAGTTTAATGCAAAGAGCTCAGCAATTCTTAGGGAATTTTAAAACATAAATATGAATTTAAATTAATATACACTTTAAAGAAAATAAAGAATAATAAATTTATTTTAATTGTGCAACTATTTTAAAAAGTTTATAAAAGACCTTATCAATAAATATTTTTCATATAACAGAAAGAAATCTGGTTTGTATTTGTAGAAAAACAGTTCCCTACCAGTTCCCTGTAACTATATTTGTTTAATTTGTATTATGTTTATCTTTAAATACTAAGTACAGAAGCTGACCATTAAAGGTGTAGGATAAAAATAATTTTTAGTTTACATAATACATCAATTATTTTTCCATACAGTAGGGAATACATAGTGGTATATATATATTTTCGTGTGGTTTTATCTCCATATGTACATTTTGTAGTATATATGCCCATTACCCATGGAAATAAAGCAGAATGTACAGGGACTACCCATCATGCATCTCAGTGTAGAAATCACTGTACAATTTGTACAGTAAAATCTATAAATGTTGCAAGTTATAAACATTTTATACACTTGAATAAATACACATAGTGTACCCTGCCAATTGACTAATGTTTATAGAGATGATGACTTTGAAAGACAGGTATAAAACAGTTTCACAGAAACTAACATAGCTTCTGTATCAACACCATTTGAAAATATTATTGAAAGATCAAATATTAAAGATGTAAATATTTTTGAGGAATCACATTCAATTCTTACTAGTGAATTTCTGTTTCTAATATTTCCCTCAAAGCATGAAAAAACCAGAATAATCTCAAAATTTTGATTTTTGTTACAATATGCTTAGTTTTATTTAGGAAATCATTTGTTTTGTACATGTCTGTATTGTATATGTATATACCACTAAATAGTGAAGCATTTATGTAAGTGACAACAGGTGCCTTCACAAAGTAATTTGAGAGATCAAATATTAGCTACCTAACCCCACACCTAGAAGCTCTCGAACAAAATGAAGCAAGCTTACCCTACCAGAGTAGACAGTAGTAAATAATTAAACTGAAGACTGTTAACATTAAAATAGAAACCAATAAAGCATTGCAAAGAATCAATGAAACATTTGGTTCTTTGAGAAAATCAGCAATAGAGACAAACCCTTATTTAAACTAACTAAAGGACACAGAGAAAATATCTAAATTAACAGAATCAGAAACAAAAATGTGGACTTAATAACAGACACCAAAGATATTTAAAGGATCATTAAGTAACATTTCAGAAATCTTATTTGGAAAATAAAAAAGAAATGAAATTTTTTCTCAATAAATATCACTTATCAAAGTTAACTAAAGATTAGATAAATATCTTAAATGGATCTATAGACCCCAAAGAAATAGAAGCAGTCACTAGAAGTGTCTCAAGTAAAAAAGTAAAACAAGCACAGGCTCAGGCTGTTTTAGGTCAGAATTCTATCAGAATTTCAAATAAGAGTTAATACCAATACTCCTCAAAACAATCCACAGAATAGAAATTACCAAATTCATTTAATGAGGCCAAAGTCACCCTGATACCCAAACCACACAAAGAATCAACAAAGAAAAAGAATTAAAGATGTATTTTTCTCATGAACACAAATGCAAAAATAATGAATAAAATACTCACATATAAATCCAATAACACATTAAAAAGATCATCCACCATAATCAAGTAGACTTCATCTCAGAGATACAGGGATGATTCAATATACAAAAATTACATATGTAAATGTAATCCAATATATAAATAAGGAGAAAGAAAACAAACCACATGATCATTTTTTTAGAACCTAAAAAAGCCTTTGAAAAAATGCAGCACCCAGTCATGGTAAAAGTCGAGAGATCAGGGATATAAGGAACATACTGAAACTTAATAAAAGCAATTTATAGAAAGATTATAGTCAACACCAAATTAAATGAAGAGAAATTCAAAGAAATTGGACTGAAAGCTGGAAGAAGACAAGGGTTTCCACTCTCTTTATATCAATTCAATATAGTACTTGAAGGTTTAGCTAGAGCAATAAGATAACTAAAGAAGATCAAAAAATTCAAATTGGAAAGGATGAAGCCAAAACACGCATATTCATAGATATGAATATATATATATATATTACTAAAATGTGTACCAGGGAGCTCCTACAGCTGATAAACACATTCTGCAAAGTAGCTGAATAAAAGATTAATTAAAAAAAAAAAGCAAGCCAGTAGCTCTCCAATATACATATGACAAAGAGGCTGATTAAATAAATCAGGGAAACAACACCCTTCACCCTTTACTACAGTCACAAATAACTATAATTTCTTGATGTTACTCTAACCAAGAAAGTGAATGACCTGTATAATAAAAACTTCAAGTCTTCATGAAACGAAGTAGAAGACACTAGAAGATGAAATGATCTCCCATGCTAGGTGATACACAGGAATATCATAGTAAAAATGGCTATCCTTCCAATAGCCATTAAAAGATTAAATTCTACCTCCATCGAAATACTAACACAATAGTTTACAGAACTTGAAAGAACAATATTCAACTTGATCAGAAAAACAGTAAATTAAAAAAAGAAAACAGGATAGTTAAAACAAAACTCTACAACAAAAGTAGATCCACAGATATCAGCATCCCTGATTTTAAGCTGTACTATAAAGCAATAGTTATAAAAATCACACGTTATTGGCATAAATAACACACAAGTTGATCAATGGAATCAAATAAATAACCAAGACATAAATTCACACACTTAGGGACACTTGATTTTTTATTTAAAAAGTGAGTAATACACAAAGTAAAAACAAAGCATTTTCAACAAATGCTGCTGTTATAACTGGATGTCATTACATAGAAGAATGCAAATATATCAATATCTATCACCCAGAGCCAAACTCAAGTCCAAGTTGATCAAAAACCTTAACATAAAGCCAGAAACACGGAATGGGATAGAAGAAAAAATGGTGATTAGCTTTGAACACATTGGCACAGGAGACAGATGCAGAATATAGTGGAGGCACTAAAATTGACAATTAGTAAAAGAGACAAAAAACAGAAAAGATTCTGTAAGGCAAAGGATTCTATCAATAATAGCAAGAACCTAAATAATGAAGGCTCAGAAAGAGAACTCCATGGAATGCATTTCTGCTTAATTATTCTATGAAGCAAAAGAAATGGTGTGCTGACAGAAATGTGGAGAAAGCCAATCACTTAGCTTGTCCAATGTATGCAATAAAGACTCAGTAATTGAGGGATAACTGAGACGGCATCTACTGAAATAATGTAGCTCATTTTACACTAAGCTTCCTTCAAGATTCTATAAAGACTGTAGTATAATACAAAGATGGAAGTATAGCATAATGGATATTTAAGAACTAGCACAGCCTGATGCCAACTTGTACAGCTACTTAGGAAATCAATATGGTAATCCCTCAGAAAATTAGAAATTGATCTACCTCCAGGCCCAGTCATACCGCTCCTGAACATATATCTAAGAGATACTACATCCAACCACAAAGACACGTGCTCAACTATGTTCATAGTAGCTTTATTCATAATAGATAGAAACTGGAAACAACCTAATGTCCCTCAACCAAAGAATGAAAAGAATTATGTGGTATATTTACACAATGAAGTATTACCCAGATGTTAAAAACAATAACACCATGAAATTTTCAGGCAAATGAAAGAAACTAAGTGAGGTAACCCAAACATAGACAAATATTGTATGTGCTCAGTTAACCTAAAGGGTAACCATGCTAAAATCCACAGACCCAGAGAGGCTAAGTAACCAAAAGGACATAAGTGAGGATACAATTATCTTCCTGGGGAGGGCAGCTAGGGTAGATTTCACATGTGAACTGTGGTCAGATGGGTAAGGAACAAGAGGGATCTGGTGGATGGTTGTTTGAGAAAGAGCATACTAAAGGACTGGAATTGAGGACATTTCAGGAGAAAGGTAGAAACCTACTGAAATGGAAACTCCATGAATCTATAAAGGTGATTCTAAAGAAGATTCCTAGGAATGGGGCACAAGAAACCTGTAATCTCTGTAACCAGGCAAAGTCTCAAATGGTTGGGACACAAAGGCAGCCAAAAAACTTCCATCCTACAGTTTGTCATGCCTGCATAATACTCTGGGACTGAGGTTAACATATTTATCGTGAGAGAGACCAGAGAAAATTCTTGCAGTAACTGGTAGGAGCAATGGCACAGTCCCACAGCCAATATTAGTCCAGGGAAGTTCTGTAGATGAAGGGGAGGAGGGATTGGAGGAACCAGAAAATTCAAAGATGCCAGAAAAGCAAGGCCACTGAATCAACAGACCAGGACATGGTTTTGGATCTCAGAAATCAGGGTACTTGTATGGATTTGATCTAGGTCTTTTGCATATATGTTCTGGTTGTGTAGCTCAGTGTTCTTGTAGGATTCTTAAAGTGTGAGCAGGAGCTGTTTCTGACTCTTTAGCCTTCTTTTGGGATCCTTTTCTTCCTACTAGTTGTTTTATCCAGACTTGATGTGAGAATGTGTGTCTAGTCTTTTTGTAGCTTTTTATGCCACATGAATGTCCCTTAAAGCTTGCTGAGGGGAAAAGAAGGTTAGGTTGATTGGGTAAAAGAGGATGTGGTGGAAGGAGACTGAACAAAGAAGAGGGAGTACAAACTGCAGTGGGGATGTAATACATGATAAGAGAATAAAACAAGAAAAAAAGTAAAATACAACAGCAGCCAAACAATTCTTTCACAATGTAGTCATGAAGACATCCTGAAATGATAACTTCTTTCAAGTTATCATCACTAGCTTAACTACCAATTAACCAGCCAAATATTCCAATAATGAGAAACTAATTAAATGCCTGATTACCTCTCTCTTCACAGATCACTTGTACAATCCTGGTCTGGATGCCAGATAATTTGGGAGAATTTTTTAAGCTTGCTATTTTTTAAGCACTCTCTCTTCTAAGTTGATTTGTCTGCTTTTTTTCTATGACAATCTCCTCAAGGACCTAGTTAGATTTTACCATCGTGGAATAATCCTTTGCATTTTTCTCCTAGATTCTGATACACTTCTATGATGCATTTTAAATAATTTGAAACTAACTTTCAATATGATTTTCTTTGTGCTTATTTCTATTTTAGAATATAATTGATATATAATTCTTACATGCTGCTTTGTTTCAAAATTTTATACTTGAATACTAAGAATATTTTCAAAGTCCTTTTAATACCCATACATACTAAATATTTAGTATAGGATTCTAGGTGTTCATGCATGTGCTGTGTTGAAGATATGTGTTTAAACTTGCATAAAAATTTCTGCATTTATTTTTTGGCTGTTTTCCTTTATGTCAAATCCTCAGAAAATTTTGTGTCTGTGTGAGATTATGTATGCATGCAGGCATATCTGTATATGTAACCTGTATTCTTGATGGTTGTATTCAGAAGATTTTGCTTTTATGTTTTATAGAATTTCATCATCTCTAAGAGTGTTCAAATTGGGCCTGATATTCTGAGACACTATGATTCAAGAATCTTAGGAATTGTAGTCAATGATTGTAGTCTATCTCAAGTTGTTTATAAAGAAAACTCAATTTTCTTTTACTTTAGAGTTTATTCTCTGATTACTATAATGGGAACTGGAGATGATCTAGAGTCTATTTTATAGAAGTACCTGAAAATGCTGAGATTTGTGGGGAAGTATTTTACTACTTTGCTTTGTGAATAGTCCCTACTTTTCAGGTTCTATTGATAGAGAAGCTAAATGTGTTAGCACCTTTGAAGCCTTAAATGTGGTTTTCAGTGGTCCTCATTTTATGTTTTATGTTTGCCATCTTTGCAAACTAATTACTTCCCTCTTCTAATGTAAAACCGAAAATTCAATTTATGTGTTATTTAAATATTATCAATAAATTTTATGTTTTGCAGGAAGAACTTCCTCAATGATAACATGAATTTCTATAAAATCTGATGAATTCATTATATAACAAGGTCACATGATCCACTATATTCATAGTATCCTTATTTATAACAGCCAGAATCTGGAAACAACCCAGATGTCCCTCAGCAGATGAATGGATACAGAAAATGTGTTGCATTTACACAATGGAGTACTACTCGGCTATTAAAAACATTGACTTCATGAAATTCACAGGCAAATGGACAGAGCTAGAAAATATCGTCCTGAGTTAGGTAACCCAGTCACAAAAGAACACACATGGTATGGACTCACTGATAAGTGGATATTAGGAACAAAAGCTCTGAATACACAGGGTAACACACACAGACGATATACAGCTCAAAAAGAAGGAAGACCAAAGTATAGATGCTTCAATCCTACATAGAAGGAGAAACAAACTAATCAAGGGAGGTAAGGGAGACAGGGACCTGAGAGGTAGAGAGGAGGGGAAGGAAAGGGGGGGGAGGATCAGTTATGGGAGAAGACAGGGAAGATGTACAGAGGGTCAGAAATTTGAACAGAAGTGTACAGCAGTGTGGATGGGGAACTGTGGATAGCCACTAGAATGTCTCAGATGCCAGGAAACAAAGATGCTCCCAGGACTCAATGTGGATGACATCAGCTGAAACACTCAACAAGGAGATAGAACCTGTAGAGAGCATATCCAGAGGTTAGGCATTGCCCCCAGTTGAGGGATGGGGTTTTCCCACCTATACTGCCTAGTTTTGTGTGTCCACTTGACACAAGCTGGAGTTATCAAAGAGAAAAGAGCTTCAGTTGAGAAAATGCCTCTATGAGATCCATGTGTAAGGCATTTTCTCAATTAGTGAGCAAGGATGGAAGGCACCTTATGGTAGGTACCATCTGTGGGCTGGTAGTCTTTGGTTCTATAAGAAAACAGGCTGAGCAAGCCAGGAGAAGTAAGCAAGCCAGTAAGTAGCATTCCTCCATGGCCTCTGCATCAGCTCCTGCTTCCTGCTCTGCTTGAGTTCCAGTCCTGACTTCCTTTTGTGATGACCAGCAATTGGAAGTGTAAGCTGAATAAACCCTTTCCTCCTCAACTTGCTTCTTGGTCATGATGTTTATGCAGGAATAGAAACACTAAAACACCACCCATCTCAAAAGTATTAACCTAGGATCGCTCCTGCCTAATGTAAATGCAGGGACAAAGAGTAGAGCAGAGACTGAAGGAAAGGCCATCCAGAGACTGCCACCCATTCCATCTGCATACACCAAACCTGGAAACTATTGCTGATGCCAAGAAGCACCTGATGACAGGGTCCTCGTATAGCTCTACCCTGGAAGGCTCTGCCAAAACATAACCAATACAGATGTGGATACTTGCAGTCAACCATTGGACTGGGCATGGGGACGCAAATGGAGAAGTTAAGGGAAGGACTGAATGAGTTGAAGGGGTTTGCAGCCCCACTGAAAGAACAACAATATCAATCAACCAGACATCCCAGAACTCCCAGGGACTAAACCACTAACCAAAGAGTACACATGAAGGGACCCATGGTGTGAACAGCATATATAGCAGAGGATTACCTTAACTGGCATCAATGGGAAAGGATTCCCTTGGTCATGTAAAGGCCCGATCTACTAGCATAGGGGAGTGCCAAGGCCCTGAGGCAAGAGTGGATTTGTGGGTTAGGGAGCACATTCATAGAATCACTGGAGACAAGGGAGAGGATGGGAGGTTTAAATGGGAAGAAGGATAACAATTGAAATGAAAATAAATAAAATAAACGATAGAAAAGAAAGTGATGGCCATAAATGTACAAGAAACCTACAGAACACCAAGTAGATTGGACAAGAAAAGAAAATAATCTCTTCACATGTTTATCTCAGAACAATAAATGCACAGAGAAATAAAATGGTGTTGGAATCTGTAAGGGAAATGGCCAAGAATCATATAAAGGCAGACCTATCAGAATTATACCAGATTTCTTAACAGAGACCCTAAAAGCCAGAAGATCCTCGGCAGAGGATATGCAGACTGTAGGTGAACACAAATGCTAGCCCAGGCTACTATACCCTGCAAAACTGTCAGTCATCATAGATGGAACAACAAAAATATTACCCCCACCCCTGAATAAAAAATATCTTTTTACAAATGCAGTCCTACAGAGGGTTCTAGAAGGAATACTCCTACACTAGGAATACTACACTAAAAAATAAAACAAAACAAGAAATTAATCATCTCACAACAAAACAAAAAGGAGAGAATCACATACACATAATGCCACTTAAAACAACAAACATAGCAAGAACTAACAATCAGATGTCTTTAATATCTTTCAATGTCAATGGGTTCAATTCCCCAATAAAAAGACACAAACTAACAGACTGGACTCATAAGCAGGATCCAGAATTTTGCTGAATACCAGAAACACACTAGATAACAAATATAAATAATAAAGATAAATACTATCTTGGAGTAAAAGGCTGGAAAAAAGACTTCCAAATTAATGGCCCCAAGAAATAATCAGGCGTTGCCATTCCAGTATACAGTAAAATTGACTTTCAACCAAAAGTTATGAAGCCAGATAAGGAAGGACACTTCCTATTTATCAAAGGATAAATCGACCAATAGAAAGTCTCAATTCTGAACATCATTGTCCCAAATTCAAGGGCACCCACATTCATGAATGAAACTTTACTAAAGTTCACAAAACACATTTAACTCCATACAATAATAGTGGAAGACTTCAACACCCCACTCTCAACAATAGACAGGTTATTGAAACAGAAACTAAACAGAAATACAGTAAAACTAATAGAAATTATGCACCAAATGCATTTAAATGACATATACAGAACATTTCATCCTAAACAAAAAAATGTGTATTTTCTTCTTGGCACCTCATGGTGCCTTCTCCAAAACTGAGCATATCACAAATCAAGCCTCAACAATACAAGAAATTTGAAATAAATCCATGCATTCTATCAGAGTACCATGAACTAAGACTAGACTTTAATAACAACAAAAGCAACAGAAAACCCACATACCCATAGAAATTGAACACCTCTTTCCTCAATGATAACTTGGTGAGGGAAGAAATAAAGAGAGAAATTAAAGACTTCTTAGAAATTAAATGAAAATGTTGTCATAGAGACAAAATGAAAACAGTGTTAGGAGGAAAATTCATAGCACTAAGTGCCCTCATATAGAAATTGAAGATAGCCTCACTAGCAACTTAACAGCATACCTAAAAACCCCAGAACAATAAGAAGCAAAAGCACCCAACAGGAGTAGACAGCAGGAAATAGTCAAACTCAGGGCCAAAATCAACCAATTAGAAACAAAGAAGTTGGTGTTAACAAAACCAAAAGCTGCTTCTTTCAGAAAATCAACAAGATAGATAAACTTCTGGCCAAATTAACAAAAGGGCACAGACATAGTTTCCAACTTAAAATCAGAAATGAAAGGGGAAACATAACAACAGAAACTAGAGAAATTCAAAAAATTATGATCCTACTACAAAAATCTATACTCAACAAAACTCCAAAATCTGAGTTAGATGGATGATTTCTAGACAGATAACAAATAACAAAGTTAAATTAAGAGCAGATAAACTAAACAATCCCATATCCCCTAAAGAAATAGCAGTCATTAAAAACCAACCAAAAAAGCCTAAGGCCAGATGACTTTAGTGCAGAATTCTACCAGACCTTCCTAGAATATCTAATGCCATCATTCATCAAACTAGTCCATAAAATAAAAGCAGAACAAACTCAGCCTAATTCATTTTATGAAGTCACCATCACCCTGACACCTAAATAATACAAATACCCAACAAAGAAAGAGAAGAACTTCAGATCAATTTCTCTTCTGAATATCAATGCAAAAATACTCAGTAAACCCTAGCAAACTGAATCCAAGAACACATCAAAACCATCATTCAACACAATCAAGTAGGCTTCATCCCAGGGATGTAAGTATTGTTCAATATATGAAAATCCATTAATCTATTATTTAAACAAACCCAAAGAAAAAGATAATATGAAAATCTCATTAGATGCTGAAAAAGCATTTGATAACTTATACCTCTCCATGTTGAAAGTTTTGGAGAGATCAGGAATTCAAGACCCATGTCTAAACATAGTAAAAGCAACTATCATATCATCTGCAAAGACTGATACTTTGACTTCTTTTTTGCCAATTTGTAACTCTGTGATCTCCTTTTGTTGTCTTATTGTTAGAACTTCCAGTATTATATTGAATAAATACAAGGAGAATGGGCATCCTTGTCCCTGATTGTAATGGGATTGCTTCAAGTATCTCTCTACTTAATTTGGTATTGGCTGTTAGTTTCTATGTATTGCTTTTATTATGTTTAGGTCTGGGTCTTGAATTGCTGATTTCTCCAATACTTTTAACATTGGCTCTAAGATTCAGAATTAATAAGTAGGACCTCACCAAACAGAAAAGCTACTGTAAGTCAAAGGACATAGTGAATAGGACAAATCAGAAACCTACAGATTGTGAAAAATCTTCATTAACCCCACATTTGATAGAGGGCTAATATCCAAAATATATGAAGAGCTCAAGAATCTATCTTCCAAAAAACCAAACAACACAATAAAAAAATGTGATAGAGAGCTAAACAGAATTCGCAACAGAGGAATTCCAAATGGCAGAAAAGCACTTAAAGAAATGTTCAAAGTCCTTAGTGATCAAGAAAATGCAAATCAAAATGACCCTGTGATTATACCTTATACCAATCAGAATGGCTAAGATCAAAACCTCAGGTGATAGCAAAGGCTGTGGAGGATGTAGAGAAAGAGGAACAGTCCTCCATTGCTGGCAAGATTGCAAACTGGTACAACCACTCTGGAAATCAATCTGAATGTTTCTCAGAAAATTGGATATCGATCTATCTGAAGGCCCAGCTATACTATTCCTGGGCATATACCCAAAAGATACCCCACCATACCATGGGGCTATAGTGTTCCATTATGTTCATCACAGCCTTATCTGTGATAGCCAGAAGCTAAAAACAATCCAGATGTCCCACAACAAAAGAATGGATAGAAAAAATGTGGTTCATTTATGTAATGGAATACTATTCACCTATTAAGAACCAGGGCATCATGCAATTTGCAGGCAAATGGATGAAACAAGAAAATATCATCCTGAGTACTGTAACTCATGCATTGTATGTACTCACTAATAAGCGGATATTAGCCCAAAATACAGAATACCTAGGATACAATCGACAGAACTCAAGAAGATTAACATGCAGAAGGGCCAAGGTGAAGATGCTTTAATTCCTCTTGGGAGGGAGAAGAAACAATCAGGGGAAGCAGAGGGAGTTTGGAACCTAGGTGGGATAGGAAAAGAGAAAGGGGGAATATGATCAGGTACTGGGGGAGATAATAGGAGAAAATCCTTGAGGGCCAGCAGAGTGAATGGAAATATACATCCTTGGGAATAGGAGGTGGGGGGATTCTCTACAATGTACCAGAGGCCTGGTAAGTGAGAGACTCTTAGGACTCAAAGGGGGGTCCTTAGTTGAAATGCTCTACAGTGAGTAGAGGGAACTTGTAATTTCCCCCTCCAGTAAAAAGACAGGGCATCCAGTGGAGGAATGGTGTTGCCATCCCTCAATCAAAAACTCTGACACAGAATTGTTCCTGTCTAAAAGATTTTCAGGAAGAAGAGACTGAGGGAATGGAGGTCCAGTGAGGGAGCCAACTTGGAATCCATATCAAGGGGAGGCTCCATTGCCTTACACTATTACTGATGCTATGGTATGCTTACAGGCAGAAGCCTAGCATGGATGTCCTCGGAGAGGCCCAACAAGCAGCTAACTGATAAAGATGCAGATTCTTATACCAAACCAATGGACTGAAGTTGGGTACTCCTGTGGTTGAATTATAAAAAGTCTGGAAGAAGCTGAGGAGGAGGAAAACCAGAAGTCCCTACTAACCTGGACCCCTGAATTGTCTCAGACTATGAGTCACCAACCAGGCAGCAAGTGGGAGTTTGACCGAGACCCCTGACATATATACAACAGAGAACTGCCTGGTCTGGCCTCAGTGGGAGATGTGCCTAACTCTTGAGAGACTTGAGGCCCCAGGGAGAGGGGAGGCCTGAAAGAGGGAGACACAGGGGGGAAAGAGTGGGATGAGGAACTGTGGGGGGACTGACCTGGAGGGGCCAATGGCTGGACTGTAAAAATATAAAACAAGTTATATACACTATTCCATCAAAATTAGATAATGAATTAAGATATAGATACTGAATTAATAAGGGTTTTATCAATGCTTTCTCATCACATTGAAGTGAGAATGAAGAAACTGAAATAACTTGTGACAATATTTTATATTGCATATCCATCAAGGGCTAATATATAGAACAAACATATAAGGACACATACTTGTAACTCATAAGACTAAGCAAAACAAGCAGTCCAAATAAAAGTTGTGCAAAAGGCATGTAGCAGCAACTTCACTGAAAATGAGGAATACATAACACAAATTCCTACCAATACATGTTCAACATTATTAATTATTGGAAAACAGAAGCTTATTGCTAGATTGAAATACCAACACACTGCATGTTAATCTATGAGTACCCTCTGAATTTAATTGGTTTAGCAGTTTGCATCATTCAAGGACATGTGCTATAGATGTACTGTAGTGAAATATTTGTTTAATTGATTGGCAACAGATGGCTTGCTGGGGAAGGGAAAGTAGCTTTTATTCATTCAAGGATATGGCCCTGGAGATACTTAAAAAACAAAAAAAAAAAAAACCAAAAAAACAAAAAATAAAACCATGAACTTGGGAAAGAATAATACTAGGCAGAAAGGAGGGTTTGAAGAAGAGGAATTGAGAGGTGGAATTGACCAAACAGTTTATCCATGTATGAAATTCTCAAGCACTGTTATGCTTATATTTCCTTTTGCTATTCTATTTATTTGATTAAATATGCTTGGAGACAACTGTGTTTTATTTCATGTCTTAAATATATTAACTTCTTTATATTTTAATTTTTAGTTTTAGTATTCTGAATTTACCAATTAATTTTTAAAAAAAATTAATCAAATTCTAATTCGCTCATATCTTAGTTTGAGAGTTTTAAATTAAATGCCTTTTAAGTTTTCATTAAATTAATACTTGTTTACATTTTAAATAGTTTACCTAATTTCATATATATATATATATATATATATATATACCATATATTCATCAGTATATTTATCTCATTATACTTAAATAATGACTAAGCCTTGTCTCCTATATTGTATCTAATTAATGCAATAAAATTTCTTAAATATGAGAAAATAAAAGAATCTGATGAGTCCATTTTCATTGATTTTTATTTCCCCATCAGGTACTTTGCCACTTAATTCATTTCTGTCCATAATTAATTCTGTCCTATTAAGTATGTACTCTAATTTTGCTTTTGTTATCTACTAAGGGAAAACTTCATATTAAAATGAGCTATACATTTTGGGGATATTTTTGAAATGTTATATTATATACCCACATCTTAACATTTTCTATTTTTCTATATTTAATTTTATACTAATCATATATTTTTATATTAAAATCAGTGATTTAGAGTATGTTAATACAATGAAAGTGATACCAGAGGAAAATGTTAGGTTTGTCACATTCTTTGATAAGATCTTTAACAACTATGATAGTAATCTTTATTATTGCTTATTTTAAAAGCCCATGACACAGCCTTTATTATACTTTTGTTATATTTTTACATCTTTTTAGTTTTTAGTCTAGAACTGCTCTTCATGGAAATGTTATTCTTATTACTCTACCTGCTCATGATAACAAATTAAAAGTATACCATACGACTGAATTTTTTGTTTCATTAAACTCTTTATAGGAAAGTCATTTTCAATTAGCAAATATGTACAACTTGGTCATTTTTTCATTTTTCATTTCTAATTTGCCAGAAATGTTAAAACTGTCAGGCATCAATATATTTCAAGTTGGTCCATGGTGCAAAGAAACACCCAGAATTTCTCTTCTCAATATTCATATTGGACATCTCTAAATCTGACAGTTTTCTGATGTAATTTCAATACTATTTTTTATACCCACCCACACACCTATTGATTCCTGTATATTTTCAAAAACCAGTGAAGCTATAAGCAAAATGCAGGCTTTTAATTATATGATTCAACAGTTAATAGTACCAATTTATTAATATTATTTTCTTAAGAAGTGAAGAATTTTAAACCAAGACTGTTTCCATAGCTTAATTTTTTTCAAGAATCTTTCTTTGTATTCATTATAATATATAATATTATTCATTTAAAAATCTCTTGCTATAATTTTTTGTGATGTATTATTTTGTGGCCTAGATATCCATAATATATTTGTTAGTTAATGGTTTTAAGGTAAGGTGGAGATCTGAGCCAGAGTGGTAATAGCAAATGTTTGTCACTTACTCTTGAAAGAATTACCAAGAGATCCATAAAGTCTCCACTCAGAGCTTAGAACCATAGAATAAGAATGATTGCATCCTGTGTACCAGCTTAAAGATATTTCAAACTTCAGCATGTGAAGCCTAACTGATTTCTCCAGTACATTAATCAAAGCACTTTTGACAACTAGAATTATGCTGTTATTCATGTGAGGCACTCAAAACTCTTCCTGATTCCCAGGTGGCATGTATTTTACTACCCTGAGGTAGAAATAGAGAGAGGAAAAAAAACATGTACTAAAAATATCAGACTAAAATATCTGGAGTAAAAATAAAGACGATTTCAGATCAAGCACAGTAAATAACTTTTAATTTCTGGACCACACATTAATGTTGCTCATCACTTATGGCTTATTACAGAAATCAAACTACAAAATGTATTGTACTTGTGATTTCCTAGTTATGTGTTAAATTATAATTATTTTATAGTTATGCCATTTAAATACTTTTATATATTTGCAAACAACCTTCAATAAATCAGCTGCAATATAAATTAATATCAAATTGCCATCTTTGTTCTTACATAGTAAAAATTATTAATTATTATAAACTAGCACATTTATGAAAATAACAAAGCATCTTTCTCACTAAATTTAGACAACAGAATTACTGCCAACTGAAAACTCTCTCTCTCTTTTGAGGTAGGATAAATAAGATATTCAATCTTTTAAAGTTTTTAAATTGTTTCATCTGTCCTGTTATTAACCTTTATTAACTATGATAGTAGATTGTTTTCCCTTACTATTGCACACTAAATAGAATTATGGAGAACTGAATCCTAAAGTCCAGATTAAATTATTTTATGTTTTAAGAGAATAAGTGTTTGGTATGTGAGGAAGAAGAGTCAGGACAAGAATCTCCAGGCACACCAAAATCCGTAGATATTCCATTTCTGTTTAGAGGATAGCAAAGCTATGAAAACTGCCAGTTTTTTTACTACGATATCTATACATTCCTGTCTAGATGTCATAGTAACTCACACCACACCAGAAGTGTGGTGGCAGTTCTTGTGTTCTATTATATGGGTAAAATGGCAAGTATGTCTTTCTGTACTCAGTACAGGCAAAATCCTTTCCTAGTATTTCCCTTTTGCAGCTGTCTTAATCTGTACATACTAGTTGCACAGAGGCAAAACCCTATTTACATGTTGCTTCCACAAACACAAATGTTTCAACATTTGGAGAACAAAGGAAGAGGTATGATTTGGGAGGAAAAGTGCTTGTATAAACCTCTACTTGGGAAAACCATGATAATGACCCACTTCTTAACAGATAGGAAAGGAACAACAGGAACAAGTAGTCATTTTATCATGTATATGTGGCTCCTATGGTATGGTTTATCTCAAGATCATAAAGACATTTTGCCATCAGAGCATACACTATGGCAGAGAAAACACATATCACACTATGCATTTCTAACACATGATCTATCACACTAACACCTCCAATTCTGTTATTCATGTTACAGCATGTCAGAATGACTAAGATTTTTAAAAAATGACAGTGCATTCTGGCAATGTTTTCTATATTTCTCAACACTGTAGTCATCTTACCTTATACAATTAACAAAACCATTTTTTGTTGTGTTTTGCTTTTTATTTGTTAGTTTGTTTCTGCCAATAAGCCTCGGTTCTTTGGTTTCTGCTGATTTTGTTTGTTTTCTATTTACTATTTTTTAATTTCATTTACTTTTTGACAATATAATATTATTACATCACTACAGCATTTTTCAAATGCTCTTACATATTTCTTTTCTCTCTTTCAAATTCACAGCCTTCTTTCTCAACAATTATTGTTAAGCACACATAGAAAAAGGCACGCACACACAAACACACATGCACTCACACTTACCAATTAAAACCTGATCCATTTGTATAATGTCTGGAATGGTTTTTTGTTTGCTTTGCTTTTTAGAGCTGACTATTTGTTACTGGAAAACGAATTGCGATGCTTTTCCCTCTGCATGACATTTTTCCCATGCTCTATATTCCTCAGTTGTCTGTAGTTCATTATATAGAGTGAGCTTTAAAGGTCTTTCCCCTATCTACTTTTGCAGGTTGATTGTTGTTATACTTCTGCTGTTCCTGTTTAGACAGTCATGCCTGTGAGACTTCATGGATGTATCTCTGACATTCATAAGAGACACAGAGTCACAGCAAACTCCCTCTTCTCTGGGTCTTACCTTCTTTTCATACCCTCTTCAACAATGTTCCCTAAGCTATAAGTTCAGGAGTTGGTTTATGAATGTCTCCATAAAGAGTCCTGAACAAAGCAGATTCCTCCTGCATCTCCACTCTACACCACCCCCATGAGGTTTAAAAGTAAAAAAAAAATAAATAACTGCAGAATGATAATTTTTATTGGATATTTTCTTTATTTACACTTCAAAGACCCCCTTTGAGGTCTCCCAACTCCCCCAGAAATCCCCTATCTCTTCTCCCCTTCCCCTGCTTCTATGAGAGTGTCCCCTCCCACCAACTCCTGCCTCCCCTCCCTCCTATTATCCTACACTGGGGCATCTAGCTTTCACAGGAGCAAGGGCCTCTCCTCCCATTGATGTCCTACAAGGCAATCCTCTGCTCCATATGCAGCTGGAGCCATGGGTGCCTCAATGTGTTCTTTGTGGTTGGTAGTTTAGACCCTGGGAGCTCTGGGGACTCTGTTGGATTGATATTTTTGTTCTTCCTATGGAGTTGCAAATCCCTTCATCTCCTTCAGTCCTTTCTCTAACTCCTCCATTGAAGATCACTTGCTCAGTCTAACGTGTGACTCCCAGTATCCAGGTCTGTATTTGTCAGGCTCTCAGGAGACAGCTATGTCAGGCTCCTTTCAGCAAGCACTTCTTGGCATCCACTATAGTGTATTTGGGTTTGGTGACTGTATACAGGATGGATCCCCAGGTAGAGCAGCCTCTGGATGCCCTTTCCTTCTGTCTCTGCTCTACACTTTGTCTCCATATTTGCTCCCGTATTTTGTTCCCCTTTCCAAGATGGACCAAAGCACCCACACTATGGTTTTCCTTCTTCTTGAGCTTCATGGGGTCTGTGAATCATATCTTGTGTATTCTGAGTTTCTGGGCTAATATCCACTTATGAGTACCTACCATGTATGCTTTTTGTGATTGAGTTACCTCACTCAGGATGATATTTTCTAGCTCCATCCATTTGCCTATGAATTTCATGAAGTAATTGTTTTTAATAGCTGAATAATATTTCATTGTGTAAATGTATCATATTTTCTGTATCCAATACTCTATTGAAGGACACCTGGGTACTTTCCAGTTTCTGGCTATTATAAATAAGGCTGCTATGAACATAGTGGAGCATGTGTCCTTGTTATATGTTGGAGAATCTTTTGGGTACAAGCTCAGGAGTGGTATAGCTAAGTTTCAGGTAGTACTATGCCCCATTTTCTGAGGAATCACCAGATTGATTTCCAGAGTGATTGTTCCAACTTGCAATCCCACCAACAATGGAGGGGTGTTCCTCTTTCTCAACATTCTTTCCAGCATCTGCTGTCACCTGAGTTTTTGATCTTAACAATGACTGGTGTGAAGTTGAATCTCAGGGTTGTTTTGATTTGCATTTCCCTGATGACTAAGGATGTAGAACCTTTCTTAGATGTTCTAGTCCATTCCATACTCCTCAGTTGAAAATTCTTTTTTTTTTTTAGCTAAGTACCCCTTTTTAATATGGTTATTTGGATCTCTCGAGTCTAACTTTTTCAGTTCTTTGTATATATTGGATATTAGCCCTCTACCAGATGTAATATTGGTAAAGATCGTTATACAATCTGTTGGTTGCCATTTTGTCCTGTTGGTAGTGTCCTTTGCTTTACAGAAGCTTTGTAATTTTATGAGGTCCCTTTGGTCAATTCTATATCTTAAAGCATAAGCCATTTGTGTTCTGCTCGGGAAATTTTTCCTGGTGTTCTAGGCTTTTCCTTACTTTTTCTTCTATTAGATTCAGTGTATCTGGTTTTATGTGGAGATCCTTGATCCACTTGTACTTGAGCTTTGTTCAAGATGATAAGTATGGATCCATGTGCATTCTTCTACATGGTGACAGCCAGTTGAATCAGCAATATTTGTTGAAAATGCTCTTTTTTCTACTGGATGGTTTTAACTCTTTTGTCAAATACCAAGTGACCATAGATGTTTGGGTTCATTGCTGGGTCTTCACTTCTATTCCATTGATCTTCCTGTCTGTCTCTGTACCAATACCATATAGGTTTTATCAGTATTGCTCTGTAATACAGCTTGAGATCATGGATGATAATTCCCCCAGATAGTCTTTTATTGATGAGAATAGTTTTCCCTATCCTGGGTTTTTTGTTATTCCAAATGAATTTGCATATTGCTCTTGTTGACTCTATGAAGAATTGAGTTAGAATTTTAATGTTGATTGCAATGAATCTATAGATTGCTTTCGGCAAGATGGCCATTTTTGCTATATTAATCCTGCTAATCCATGAGCATGGGAGATCTTACCATCTTTTGAGATCTTCCTCAACTTCTTTCTTCAGAGACCTGAAATTATTGTCATACAGATTTTTCTCTTGCTTGGTCAGAGTCACACCAAGCCATTTTATACCTTGGTGACTCTAAGAGAAGTTATGAACCATATGGATTTAACAAATATTTATGGAACATTTCATTCTAATTTGATTCAAATCAAGCATGATACTAATTACCAAAACAGAAACTTGTTATTACCAAAAATGAAATTATAGTATGATTAGCTGTCACATATAAGCACATACAGAACATTCACTTACATTTAAATGAATGTGAATATAATGTCATTGAAAAGTTATGTTCCAGTATGGTGTCTAGAAATATGTTACACTAAGGTCTAAAATATGCTTTATTATTGTTCCCATTACTTTTTAAAATATACAACTTTAATTTTGATGAATAAAGATACAGAGTAAAGCAATATACATATATGCTGTTTTTCTAAATTATAAAATACTTTACCCACTACCATTAAAACATTGTTTCAGTTTTTGGTTGAACTGCCTTCAAATGTTCAGATGCTGAATGGGTCCACATCGTCTAGTCATTATTGGAACAAATAGAAAATTGAGACAAGTGAGGCCCTTTGAATGATTCTAGATCACTGTGGACTCACTTTCAAAGAACTCACAGTCTCTTCTAACCTGTAACTTAGACAAAGCTATGTAGAGAAAGAGACCATTTGCCACATGATATTCTTTAACCACAGGCCATGTCATAAACTGAAACTTCCCAACACTCTGTGAAATAAGTTTACTCTTTCTCTTTAGGCTTATCTTGTATGCTGCTTACAGTGAGGGATATAACATGTGAATACACATGATGGCATGATGCAGGATAAAGGAATACTCATTATTTCCCCTTAATAATAATACATACATGATGACACATGTATGAAATAATATCAGATGACATACCTTCTACCTATTTCCCTAACCCTGTACCATTTTATGGTTAACAATGCATTACTACATATGAACATGACATTGAAAATAGTAAAGATGAACTACTTAGAATTAATCATACTGATTTCTTAATGGTACATTGTATTTATTTCTGATCTTAAGACAACAACAATAACAACAACAACAAGCAAACAAACAAAATAAAATAAATGATGTTTTCTGTTATATAGAGACCTGAATTTGTTTTGCTGGTAGTGAAGTTGTAATTGCCACTCAAAGCCTAGTTCTTGGATGTTTGCACTCCTGACACTGAAGAATCACTTTATGTAAAGGGAGATGTATATTGAGATATAGATTTTGCCAGTGCTATGAGATGCTAATGAGCAGAATCTACAAAGGTTAAATATAAATACACATAATTATAGCTTTCTTGTGACAAATTATTACTTTCTTTCTTACCACCAAGACATAGTTCTAAAATAACTAACTGAAATGAAGTATATTTATTCTGCAATCAGAAATCAGAGATGTATAAATATCGTACAGCACTTGAAACATTTCCAATATGAATTTCTACTGCTTGTCAACTAGATTTAAAATTTTCAACAAACCTTTACATAATAGCACATTTTAATTTTTATTTTAAACTGATGCTGAAATACAATCTGTATCTGTCCTTTTGCAAGAAAGTAGATTATCATAATAAAATACTAGAAAATGTTAATTATTCTAAATTAAGTTTTTGATAATATTTTTTTTGTGGTAACTCTACCAACAAAAGTATTGTATTCCCAAAGGAGAATGTGTAGTATGTATTAATCATGCCTATATGATAAACTTAGAATTTAAACTGATATATGCACTAGGTTTATTGTATATACTCAATGTGAACATAAAGGGGAAAGTTCTCGAATACAAAGTAAAAAGGGTAAAGCATTGAATTTAATTTATAAGTTTAATTAATAAAATACATGCATTCATATCAGGACTGTGAGGAGTATTAGCAAGTTGTGTTACAATGTGAAGTTTATAAATAATATAATAAAGTATTTCTCTTGAAATTTTTACTACTTTAATTCAGACAAGTTATAATAACTTGGATAAAAAAATCATGAAAAATTCTATGAAAGAAGCAAATGCTCAATGAACAAAAGCAGTCTGTGAAAATTAAATGTACAGACAGAGAAACATTAATAATATCAATAATATTTTTATGCCTACTGACTATACAAAGTGCAGATATATTTTAGTTGATCCTCTCTGACATGACAATTCAAACTGAATTGGGATTTGAAATGTTTTATCCTCATTGTCAACATGACTGATTTAGAATCATTTCTGAAACTCACTTCTGAGTATTTTTTTGAGTGTTTCTAACTGAGGAATTCCTTTAACTGAGGAATGAAGTTACAATGTGTATAGGCAGCAGTGAACATTAGCCTGAGGTTGGTTCCTGATGTGAGACACTATTCCTGGGAAGATGGAAACAAATGTCTATTCATCCCAGATACAAAACTGAAGACAGACCAATGGAACGATATAACCAAAGGTCAACCTAATGAACTGATGAATTTCATTGAGTTTCTTCTGAGAAAATGACTAAGAGGTAATTTATAGTGGCAGAAAATACTCAAAGACATTTGTATCAGCAATGCATATCCTATCATGAGTGACTGCACACAAAAACTGGAAATGTGGGGCGAACTCCACAACCAACAGGTAGCTCTAGAAGTTGGAAAGTATTCTGCTGGAGATTCAATTGGTCTGGACCTCTTCAAGGTACCTTGACTGGTCTCTGCTTTTTCTGGTATTATTAAAAACATTATCCTAGCCTTTTTCTGTTATCTCAATGATAGGCTCAGTCTCTCATATTCTTAAGATCAAAAATGTAGATAATAATGAATTAAAACACAGCAAATATTACATTTCCTGAGATCACAATAAACTTTTAAAATCCTCATTCATAACCGGTATATAACAGGACATAATTTGACATTATAATGACTATTAAATAAAGAAAACCATTTGCATTTGTGTGTGTGCATGTGAGTGTGAGTGTGTGTGTGTGTGTGTGTATGTGTGTGTGTGTGTGTGTGTGTGTGTGTGTGTAGGTGGGCATGTGATGTGTGCCTGAATGTAGATGCCAAAGGTGGGAATTAGTTGTCATAGACACTCTCCGCATTATTTTTAGTGTGTTTTTTAATTTTGGCTTTGAGAATTCCATGTGTACAATATATTTAGGCTGCATTCTTTTCCGTGCTTCTTTCCTCTCTCCCATGTTCCTATATTGTATCTGCCTGTCAATTCCTTGTTCTCTTGTTGAATTATTTTATAATGTACTGAATCCAATTTGTATATTCATTAGTATAGCAGCAGCCATTAGAGAGTGGGAAACCAACCAGGAGACAAATCCCTAAAGAAATTAACTCTTTTTCTCCATAAGCCTTAAGTTGGAGTTGGTCTCATTAGCCCCTTCCAAATCCATGCTGCAATGCTGACTGGCTTTATCTTATTTATGTCATGATCTCCTAATAGCTGTGATTGCCTACACAATGATCTTTAATTTCAATTTTGGAAAGTACTTTAATTGTTTAGGAGCTTTTAATTTGTAAATACTGTATGTGAGCTCAAAAGAAATATTGACAGTCTGCTGTTAAAGAGAATATGGTATAAATATTATTTAAATAATGGAGGATAGTCTGATAGTGGCCATCATTCTGGCCACTCTTTCATTAAGTACTCACACAATCCTAAAATTTTAATTGGAATGCTTATGTAGTCATATGTAAAATGGTTTAATAAGAATTTCATTTTGATGTCCAGCATGTGAAATGCTTAAAAGTTGTCTTAGCTTTGCTTTTAAAAGTTAAAATCCTGAAAATGCTGAAGGCCAATAACATTTTCTGAACCAGTAGCCAAGGCCATACAAATTGACATCTTATGTGAACAAATACTGAAATGGATACAGATGAGCCAAGTGCTAGGAGAGCATTTAAGTGATAATTGTGAAAAATTAATGGAGGCAAAACGTGAAGTATACAGGGAGTGACAGACCTCTGGACAGCCACATCACTTTTGTTGGCATTGTCGTGAGAAGCTTCAGTGAGTGATAATCCAACAAAGATCTCTCCATGTTTCACGCATGTTAAAATATATATTAACCACTTTAGATGACTTCATGGTACTCTTCTTAAGAGGAAGTCTTAAACTGTTTCTTGAAGCTGTATTGAGACTGGGTTCCACATCTCTGCATTTTGATTGCTTATGGTTTTCTATAATGCCCTTCCTATAAAGACCTTTAACAGAACAAAATGTAGCAAAAATAAAGTGTATTTCCCTGAATGAAATGACTACTTCTCCCATTTTAGTTCAAAGCTATAGAAAAGCACAGCTGAAACATGATGTAAGAAGGATCAGAGTGATCACCATTCATGGCTGATTACGAGCCTTCAAATGAGTAAATAGAAAACAGCATACTTTAGCATGTGCAATAGCAGGATTCCATGGTGGTGGCTATAAAATGGCTAAATAGAAAATGTCAACTAAGCCTGTAAATCCAAGAACAACTCAGATTATGTGGTGATACCTAAACAGAACAAAATAAACACTATGCTTCAGATATTAAGGACTCTTATTTCAAAACTAGGTATCATAAGCAAACAAGAGGATTATATAAAAAGGAGATAATTGAGAAAATAAAATATTAAACAAAATACTAGAAATTCAAATAAATTATGACAAGAATGTCTTTAACGGACTCCTCCTCAGTAGACTCTTCACAGTGATAATCAGAAACTTGAAAATATGCCAATAAAACTTATAAAATGATTAAAGATAAATGAATCATGCAATGTAATAAACAATCCAAAAAATTGAGTCACTACTAGTTTATTGGTTTTTGTTGTTGTTGTTGTTGTTTTGCTTTTTCTCATTCTGTAGGCTTCCTCATGTTATTGTTTTACTTAGCAAACAGATATATAAAATGTATGTAATCTCATTTGTCAGATCTTAAGTTATTTCAAAAAAATTTAATATGCCTAGAGCATGAAGTATATGTCATATATTTTTCTCTAGTGGTTTCATATTTTTCTATATGCTATGTCTTTTGATGCATTTTAAATTGATTTTTGACGCAGATGAGAGATATGAAACTAGACTCATTTTTATACATGTGATTGCCTAATTTTCTAGGATCCACATGGCAAAGAAAATTTCTTTTATTTCATGTATGTATGGGTAGCTTTGTCAAAAATTAAATGATTGTAACTTTGACTATGATAGTTTGTTACTAGATAGTCCCTGTCATTCCATTAGTCAAATGCAAATCAAAACTTATAATGATATGCTTTTAGAATAGAAAATTGTATAGTAAATGTTGAGGAGGTTGTAATGAAATCAAAATCCTATCTACTGTTGAGGAATGTCAAACTAAACAAATATTTTGCAATGCAATTAGAATTTCCTGAAAGTAAACACAGAATTAACTTATGGTCCATTCATTTGTATTTAAATGTATATAAGATAAAGCTCAATAGAAAATATAAATATCCAAAGCAATGAAAATCCAGTGAACCTGAATATCAAATTTTGAATGAAAAAATACTGTTCCAAGATTTGATTTTACAATTGAAAGCGATCATCCATTGAACATGCAAACTATATAAACTTTGAAAACTAAATTATACTAAGTGAAAGATTGTTAATAAATGTACATATTTTTGACATGTAATATTTACATAGATTTTTATACATATACACACAATAGAGAAATCTATACAGTCAGAAAGGATATAAAATATTTCAGGGAACCAGGGGCATCAAAAAGAAAGTGTTTTCTAATGACTATTACATTGGAGGAAAGATGAAAAATATTCTAAAATTAAGAGAAGTGGAAACATTGTACACTTCAATGAGTTAACTGAAACTCACTGTAATGTGAACTTTCTGGTATTGAGCTCACCTCTGCTTACCCAACACCTGTGATGCTAGGAAGAAGCAATCTTCATGATTTTGCACAAAGCTTCATCTACTTATTTCCAGAACAGATCATGAAACAAGGTTGAAATCCTAACTCATACCCACCAACAATAGTGTGGCTGGCAGCAGGGTGCAGAACTTCCCAGGATGGAAATTTCCAGGGTTGGGATTAGTGGCATTTCAAGTCCAGATCTTGGGCTTTTATAATGTGTTGGGGTGGGGGATGGGTTTAGTACTTATTGCATTTAAAGGGTTCTATGGGTGGAATCTGAGAGTGGATCTCCTCCCATGAGGAGATCCTCATGGGAGGGGCCTGACTACTCATTTGCCTCAATGGGCTTCTGAATACCTAGTCATATTGTACAACATTTTGATTCATTCCTGTGTATATTTTCCAAACATTAACATTCTTCTATTGCTGATTTCTATTACCAAATAGTTGGTGTCAATATTTTTGTATCAATGGGCTAGATTTATCACAATAAAATAAACACTACTTACATTCCTTTTTAATGATTTTTAATGCTGACTGAATGTTTACAGTAATCGCTCCAACTATTGTTAAGTGTAGTACATCTCTCCAGCTCACACTTAGCATTATAGCATTTACACCTGTAAAAATGGAGAATAGCGAATCATAACATATTTATTTTAAAAAATGCCTGGAGAGATTCAACCACCCACATATTAGTACCCATGTGTAAATATTTATTTAACAAGATATTGATATAATGGTAACCTTCAGAAGTGAAGACCCAGAAAGCTATGTCAAAGTTCTGTTTTCCTTTTTGTTGTTGTTGTTGTTGTTGTATGTTTTTAGTCTTAAAAAATGCCAGTTATAAACATGTGACTTGATAGAAAGTACTGATGGAAAAAAGAGGAGGACCTGTCTATTCATATTATTCCTGGCGTGTGTGCATCCTTCATGTGTCATATGGTAGGAACGTCTCCAGGATAAAGGTTCCTTTCCTCTCCTTTACCACTATGCACATTAGATGGAATATTTTTATTTTTTTCAATTTGAAGTCAGATCTATCTGAAACTAATAATTATTCCATCACTTTGTAAAAACTGGTTTTCATTGTTTCATCACTTTTACTCTATTTTCTTTTTCTGTAGCTACATTTCCGGATTTAACAGGTTTTTGTACATTGAATGTATTTAGATCAATATTTTTCACTCTCACTGAAGCTGTTTAATGGTATATTCATGGAATTCATGTATAAGATGATCATTGATACATTATCATTTCTACATTTCTTTACATAAATTGCTTTGTTATTTTATTAACATTTTGTTTTTATTCTGACCTTTGTCCAGCAACCACAGATCTAAAATCTGTAACTTTATTGCCTCTCTCTCTTTTGTTTTA
Source organism: Rhynchomys soricoides (assembly GCA_019843965.1). Taxonomy (NCBI): domain Eukaryota; kingdom Metazoa; phylum Chordata; class Mammalia; order Rodentia; family Muridae; genus Rhynchomys; species Rhynchomys soricoides. The sequence goes on from JADRCH010000009.1 coordinate 17,905,910, forward strand.
TTTCACTTTATTGCCTCTCTTAGTATTTCCACTGACCACCCATATTACATGTCTTCTCACAGCCCTTTGTTTGCAATACACTCATAACTATCTGATGTCTTCTTTCTAGTAACAATATACCAGTATCACAGAAGTAGAAACACCATAAAGCAAAGCTTTCCTAATTTCTCTTTTATAATACTGTTTGGATTCATTTCATTGATTAAAATTTTTTATTTCACTGAATATATTATGTTGCCTTTATTATAATTAACCTTTAATCTATCAAATTAACCATGAATAAGTACGATAAAACTTTTCATTTTGCCATGACTGATATTTTCTTTGCTACTCTTTAAAATAGTTTTATTTGTGTATGTGTATGCATATGTTCATGTGTGAGAGTTCAAGGACTCCAGAAGAGTTAGTACATCATATGCCTTGATCTGAATTTACACATGGTTGTGAGTCTCCTGAACTGTGTGTTAGGATTCTTTGCAAGAGCAACAAGCCTGTTAGCTGCTGAGCCAATCTCGACCTCAAGAACTACTTTTTCAAAGTAAATATTGTTTTCTTTTTTCTCCACAAAGATTGACTGTTGTTCTCTACCATGTCCCTAGGAGTTCACAGGAAAATAAATGAACAAACCTTTCATTTACTGGAAAATTGATGCATTTATTGTTGTTGTTGTTGTTGTTGTTGTTGTTACAAAAGGTATTATGTTTCCTTAGATGGCTTCCTTTAAAGTTATGAGGTACAATCACATTAATGTAGGGTGTTTATATAAGTGTTTATTTAGGGAGAGGGCTTGACAACTCTACCATAAAATTCTACCTCCCTTCCCATACCATGCTTTTTCTTTTATTGAGACTGAAGTTCTAATTCAAATAACTTATATGTTCAAATATGTTCTTCTTATATATTTACAAGACAGAACTATTAGCAAAAGAAATTAAAATCTTCAAATTTCATTTGTTCAGGACAATCTTTGTTTTTTTTCACTAAAGAATAGTTTTGCTGAGTCCAGAGTGTGTAATTGATAATCATTTTAAAACACCAAGCATTTCACTCTACTCCATTTGTCGATTGTATGCTTTCTGATAAGACATGCAACATCAATCCTGCCATTGAAGCTCCTTTTGTCTTCTTAGTCTACTCTTTTATTCTTTTCAGGAATATTTATTTGACTTTATGTTTAAGACTGTTTTGCCTGCATGTATTATGTATACCACATTAGTGCAAAAGCTGTAGAAGTTAGAAGGTGGGTGTCAAATCCCTTGGAACTATAGACAGGGATGATTATGACTCACAGTGTTAGTGCTAGGTACTCTACTGAGGAAATTCGAAGTGATGAGAAGCACCTAAAGAAATGTTCAACATCCTTAGTCATAGGGAAATGCAAATCAAAACAGCCCTGAGATTCTACCTCACACCAGTTAGAATGGCTAAGATGAAAAACTCTTGTGACAGCAGATGTTGCCGTGGATGTGGAGAAAGAGTAACATTTCTCCATTGCTGTTGGGATAGCAAGTTGGTACAACCTCTCTGGAAATCAGTTTGGTGGACCCACAGAAAATTGAACATAATACTACCTGAGGACCCAGCTATACCACTCCTGGGCATATACCCAGAAGATGCTCCAACATGTAATAAGGACACATGTTCCACTATGTTCAAAGCAGTCATATTTATAATAGCCAGAAACAACCCAGATGTCCCTCAACAGAAAAATGGATCCAAAAATCTTGACACATTTACACAATGGAATACTACATAGCTATTAGAAACAATGACTTCAGGAAATTCGCTGGCAAATGGATGGAACTTGAAAATATCATCCTGAGTGAGGTTATTCAGTCACAAAAGAACAAACATTCTATGTACTCAATGGTAAGTGGATATTAACCCAAAAGTTCAGAACACCCATGATTCAATTCACAGCAACTGTTGGACTCAGCGTGGTGTCCCAGATGGAGAAGTTGGAGAAGGGACTGAAAAAGTTGAGGGAGTTTGCAGCCCCTTGGGGAGGGAGCACCTGTGTCAACTGGTCAGACTCCCTAGTGCTCCCAGAGATAGACCACCAACCAAAGAGTACACATGGAGGGACCCATGGTGCTGGTCACATATGTGCTAAGGAGGGCCTTGTTTGCCATCAGTGAGAGGAGAGGCCCTTGGGTCTGAGAGTGTTAGATTCCCCAGTATAGGGGAATGCCAGGGAGGGTAGATGGGAGTGGGTGGTTGGTTGGGGAAATACTCTCATAGAGGCAGGGGTAAGGGGCATGGGATTTGGGTTTTCAAAAGGGGAGACCTGGAAAGGGGAAAACATCTGAAATGTAAATAAAATATCAAAAATTTAAAAATAATATGTTTCCATTTGTTTAAGAAATGAGTAGCTGTTTTTAAGTCTATTTTCTGCAGCCTGTCCCTCCCCAAGCTATAAACTTTACTTGCCTTGTGAACACCCTGACCCTTCCTGACCCCTTCACTAATTACTATGCCTAATCACATGGCTACCACATTTTGTTTTTCAAAGATTTTTCCATATTTTTTTATTGTCCCATTGTCTCTCTTCTGTAAATCTGCTTTACAAACACTTGTGAGTTTACTCCATAAAAGGGACCAAGAAATACATTCAGAGTTACCCTCTTTAATCTAACTTAGGAGGCACTCAATGGTCAGTCCTTGGCTGCACTTCAATAATATCAAGCTTGTTTCTCATTGTGAAAGTGGTCTTATTCTCACCCAGATGAACAGTTCTACAGCATATAATTTGGGTGGCATTAAATTAGAAGATAATATCTAATATAAGCCAGTATATACTGTATTTGTCTTTCTCACATAGGGTTATTTTTTTTTTTAGTTCCATCCATTTATAAGCAATTTCATGATTTTCATTTTTAATATCTCGGTAATATTCCATTGCATAAATGTACAGTGTTTTCTTCACTCATTCATGTTAAGGGGCATATGTTTCATAGACCGATAAAGTTGTTTCATTTATAATATTAAAAATAATATATGTTAAATATATATATTTGTTTTATAGACAGATATAGTTGTTTCATATATATATACATATAGAGAGAGATAGAGAGAGAGAGAGCACTGATGAATGATTTTACAACTATGCCTGTGGTAGAATAAAGCCTTTATGTATATTCCTAAGAGAGGTATGATGGTTTGAATGAAAAACTCATGTAGGCCTATAGTGAGAGGCACTATTAGGAGGTGCGGCCTTGTTGTTTTGTCACTGAGTGTCAGCTTTGAGGTTAGAGATGCTCAAGCCAGACCCAGGGTCATTCTCTCATTGTATGGTTTCTCAATTCAGCTATAGAACTCTTAGCTACCTCTCCAGTATCCAGTCTGCTTTCCTGCCACCATGGTTCCCAACATGAAGATAACAGACTAAACCTCTGAACTGTAAACCATCTCTAAATAAATGTTTTCCTTTATAATGATTGCATTAGTGATTGTGGCGTTTCACAGCAATAGAACTCCTAACTATAACAAGTGATATAGCTAGATTGTGAGGCAGATATAATTTCTGTTTTCCTGAGGAACTGCCATACTAATTTCCATATTGGATGTATAAGTTTGCAGGCCAACCAGTATTTAAAATAAATGCCCCTCCTTTGTTATTCCACATCCTAGCCAGTATGAGGTCTCATTTGTTTTGCTGGTTTTAGCCATTCTGACAGGTGTAAGATGAAACAGAAAAGTAGTTTTATTTGCATTACCCTGGTGACTAAGGATTTCAGTTACTTTGTTCTTAAATTTGACAAGAATTAGGAACTTTTCCTCTGACTATCACTACTAGGGCATTGTTGCTTGCTGTCTCAAATAGTGACATTGTAAGATATCTTTTATATACACAGTAGGAAAATTTCCAGAGTGAGTGGTGCAGCCTGCATTAAGCTGGCTCTTCTATAAGGCAGCACTCTCTTACATAATCACAGACTCAATGGTACATTTGTAATATTGTGAAAACCTTGAAGTCTGTGATTTATTACAGATGACTGTCTATTAACTGTTGGTTGTTTCCTTAAAGTAAAATCCATGATTGGGGAATGCTATTCATGTTGAGTTTAAAAGAAAATTAGTTGACAGATTGTAAGTTTTAAATACAACTGTGGAAACCAAAATTTAATTAGAAATGAAATGTGTGTATCCTAGGACTGTAGTCAAGTAAAATTTGAATTCAAGGGGACAGATGGTTGTTTAAAATAGTGCATATTTGAGATGCATTGGTAGCAGCAAAGGATACTTAAATCAACATGTTGAAAGGATCACTTTAATCAGGGCAACTACCAGTTGTCACATCAGAACTGATTAAAATTAATGAAACAAAACAAATTCTTATATCACAATCTTCTGAGGTAAATCATACAACTAATTTTCCATTTTCCAGGTTAAAGATTTTCCTCTCTCAGAAATTTACTTGGTAGAGTATAAAATTATATATATCAAAGTGGCTCAATATAACCAATCAGGACTAATCAATACACTGAATCTATTAGAAGAGAAAGTGGGAGAGAGTCTGGAACACATCTGCACAGGGGAAATTTTCCTGAAAGATAACCTTAGATATTATATTATTTATAGTTTTTTCAGTGATCAGAACTGATAGAATTAATATATTATATTTTTATTGAGCTGCCAATTTTATTTTTTCTGCTTCAAATAATTTGATTAAGAAAGTCTTTCGGAGGACAGTCCAGTAGCTTGAGGTTTAGTTAATTATATTTTTAGTCAAGTTAACAATCAAGACTAACCACTATAGATATGAATTACAGTTCACTGAAATCAAAATTAAAAAACAATTTGACAAATGTGATTACATTTTGTCTTTTAAATATTAAATAAGTATCTGGTGTGATAATTAAAACATAACAATCCAGATTTCTTAACATAATCAAACCCTGTATATTTATAATTAATAATCTTTATTTTATTGTCTTCTATTTCTTTAAACTTCCTTTATCACTACTTTTAACCACTATAAATATGAGAAGCTGACATAGAATGGTTGTGAAGACAATGTCATATTGTATCATGAAAGCAAAACCTTACCCCAAGAAAAAGTAAATAAAACTCAATTTATAGCGTGTCATCATTATTATACTGCTCACTTTTGAAAGCTAGAATACCAGTCCTGCATTGAGGAGGAGAACAGGATGACTGTGGGAGATGGAAAGAGAGGGGGACAAGGGAAGGAGAAAGGAGGAGGAGGAAATAAGGGTGGCAGTAACAGAATCTAGAGGAGATTTGAGAAATGTATACAGGGTCAGGAAATCGAATAAAAATAGGTAGCAGGGTGTATAAGGAACTAGAGATAATCACTTGAGGGTCCCAAACATGAGAGAAACATGAGGCTTCCAAGACCCAATGGGATTGACTTTAGGCATAATGTTCAGAGAAGCGGAAATCGAACCGGTGGAGACCACCTCCAGGAGATAGGCATGGCTCCTGCTCGAGGGATGCAGCCACTCACCCATCTCAAAAAAAAATTTTGTGTGTATGTATGTGTGTGTGTATGTTTTTAAACCTGGAAATGTTCCTCTCCAAAGGAGGAAAAGGGACAAAATATGGATCAGAGATTGAAGGAAGGGATAACCAGGGATAGGCCCCACCTAGGGAATATATTATGTCTACAGACACCAAACCCAACACTGTTTCAGTGGTCAACAGACACTTGTAGACAGGAAACAAGTATAGCAGTTCCTGGGGAGGTTCAACAAGCAACTGACCAATGCAGAGGTGGATGCTTGGAGCCAACCATCAGATTGAGCTCAGGGAACCTGGTTGGGGAGCTGGCAGAAGGACTGGAGAAGCAGAGGGGTACTGCAACCCCATTGGAAGAACAACATAGGCTGGCCTGACCACCCAGAGACTAGAACAGCAACCAAGGAGTGTACCTAAAGCAATCTTTGGCTCCAGATACATATGTGACAGTGGATGGCCTTGCCAGTCTGCAACCGATGGGAGGCCCTTGACCCTGTGGAGGTTTGATGCCCCAGAGTAGGGGGATACTGAAGCAGTGGAGCAGGAGAGTGTGTGTGGATGGGGGCGCACTCTCATACAGGCAAAACGGAGGGGTAGAGCAGAAGTGGAATGGGGACTTGGCAGGAGGGGTAACCAGGAAGTGGGATATAAAGGGATGGGGGTTGGTAAATGGGATAACCATGAAGTGGAATATCATTTGATATGTAAACGAATGGAATGATTAATAAAATAAAAAAGAACAAACTCCAAAGTGAGTTAGTTATTGTATTTGGTGGTTTGAAATGTTTCCAGGATGCAAAGCTTAAGCATTAGTGTAGCTTTAATTATTTTACTGAGTGTTACTAAAATGTATTCTCTATTTTTAGCATGCATATTTATTATTTGTAAAATAATATAACTAAAATTAAGTTAAGATTCTACCCATGAATATTAGACAATATGATATGAGATTATACAACATCATTGGGTGTGAACGAGAATGGGAGAAAAATATTATTGAGAAAGTAAAAACCAGGTCCCACAGAATAGAGAAGTAGATTACAATGTACTTCTCCCTTTGATGGATCATAACAATTCATAGTTACCTTTCCACATTAAATAAATATGACTGTAGTCTGAACCTGATTTTTTTTCAACATACTTTCTGAAAGTTAGTAATGGAAACAAATATTTTACTGTTTTGACAACTATCTAGAAAGTAAAACACTTCACAACTCCTTTGTAAGCAAGACTAAATATATAATTTGGTCTTTTTTAACAGGAGGTAAGGAAAAAAATGACATGTTCAGTCTCTCAGCTACAACTTCTCAGAAAGCACTTTTTCATTTACACCTATGAAGCTTGTTTGGTTATAAAGACACACACTACAATAGGAAGAATTCTATATCTTTTATTACCTCTATTATCTAGATTGCCTCATTTCAAGTGTAATCAGATTAACAATCTTAAACATTACAATATGAATCTAAAATACGATTTACTCTATATTGGAGTACAAGCCAAAACAGCCTACTTTACATGTAAAAGATCTATACATAGGCTATTTTCAACTCTATTAGATATAATTATTAAGAATTGTTGAGAATTGTAATGTATTAAAATGTTCATTTGTTTTGGTGTTAATTTTGAGTATCAGAGAAATCACTGTTCACCATTAATAATTAGTCATAGAATTAATTTAAAATGTATATCTTTATCCAATGTGGATCAGCTCTCTCAGAGGAGAAAGGGAAAATAGAAGGGAGAATTTGGGTGAAGGTGACTGGGAGAGGAGCCAGTGAGCAGGATGTCAGGTGAATAAATAAATAAATAAATAACCAAACACATATTTTCAATGGATTAGTGTTATCTGTTTTATAAACATATATGTATTTGATATAAAATGTTCAATGAGATAGCCATTAGTAACTAGTTATTCTTAAACATCAAATTACATGAAAATTTAAATATAACTGTTTACAGAAATATCTTTATATTTTCGACACGTACTCAAGTTGATAATGTAGATAAATCATCCTTGCAACTTATAGATAGACAAATGAGTGGTTGACAGTACTGGTTGTTCTTCCAGAGGGTTAGGTCCAATTTCTTGGATCTATATGGGAGAAAATCATCTGCAACCCAAACCTCAAAAGAACCAATATCTTCATCTAGCTTCTACACCCACTGCATTCACAAGATACACAGACCTACATGCAGGCAAAGCAATGTTACATGTAAATTACAATGAAATATTAAAAGTGTAATCATCAATTTGCTGTATTTTCACACACACCTTTTTTCTTATCATCTGTGATTACATGACCTTTTTTAATTCTTGAGTTTGACAGATATATGGTAAGATTATGTAAGGAAACCAACAACTTCATATTTAAAACATACTACAGAAAATGAATTCTTCTCGTTGAAAGGTAGTCTTCTATCAAATATAGAAATACTTGGCTTTAATTCTTAATTGAAAGGAACCTTTTAAAAAATTAGCTCCTTCAAAATGTCATATTTATACAATGTATCTCTATCATAACCCTATCTTATCCATTACCAATCCTGCCTCCCAATCAATCTCCTTTCAAATTTGATGATTTAGTTTTTGTTTCCATAAACCACTGAATCCACCTAATGAAAATGTAATTTCATGAACATTTCTCATAAATGTTATCATATGACAATCTAGATCAACCTTTGTTCAACTAAGTAATGCATCTTGGGTTGATATAAATAACCATTGTGTTTTATGGAATTTATCAGTTAATTACTGGTCATTTACAGACATCTAGCTTTAATAAATTAAGTATCTAAATTTGCATTTTCCATTGCACATCTTCTAATTTCTTGTATATAATGCATAAATGTATATTTTATATTTGATGTTGTACTTGAATTTTCATCATCATGCATAGAACATCACTATTGCAAATTTCGTAATATGTCATAGAATCTGATTGATATATCTTACTAAAATTGAACAAATGCTAAACAACAAGTTGTCACAGATTTGTACATGAATATGATTCTAAATGTTAATATTTCCATTGGTTTAAAGTTAGTTACATTTAATTTTCTGCAGCAAAATTCAAAAGAGAAAAATTATAATGCCATTTTCACATGGTTCTTTTAAAATCATGCCCCATAAGTATGCATATATGTATGAGATATGATATGAGAATCCGAGGCTTGAAACGGAGTTTGGACACCTACTGGGTTATATTGTTAGACTCTATCATAAAGATAGAGACAAGAAGAAAAAGTTGAGGGTTAGTGGTGCATATGAATAAAGTACAGCAATATGTATAAACAAAAATGTAAAAATAAAACCATTTTAGTATGTCATTCAAAATTTGTAATAAAGGACAACAAAATGATTTTAGTAGGAAAAATGACATTGTGTATTGACCTAGAATCTCTAATGATAATGATTGATCATAATCAATCAAATTCAAAATACAAAATGATTGCAAAAATATTTATTAAAACAAATTAATATGTTTAATATGGACATTTCTATAGTAAATGTGAATTGTACAAAGTGCAAAAATCTCAATATTATGAATTAGAGAAAAAACTCATAAGCAATTAACATGAACTATAATGAATGAACTATTCTTAATATTTATAGAGAACAATTTCCATTATTTTCAATATGGTTATTGGATAGGATTCTGAAAGAGTTAACATTTAATCTAGAAAATGAATTTTGATTAGCATCATATAAATTAACAGTCTATATGGTAGAATTTACACAAACAGATACATCAATTCCCAGAGTCGGTTATAACAGTGCAACTTCAAACAAATGTGATGCTGTATTATGATATGAATTATAGATCACTAGAAAAGTCTAGTTTATTTCAGGAAAGCAGGAAACTGATGTCACTTTTCAACATTTAAAGTGGATTATAAAGAAGCCATCAACACACTGGTTTTTGTGGGAGTGAGGTGATATAGGGGAAGATCCAAATGGAAGAATCTCAATATTCTTTTCCAGCATAAATATTTTCTTATTTTTGTTAAATTTTCATTACTTGTTTGTGTCAAGTGCATCTAAATAAGAAATGTGTTATTATAACTTTAATAGTTATAGCCCAGTAGGAAACCAAATTAAAGAGCAATTAAGTGAATTTAGTCCCCCTCTCTCTAATTCTAAAAATATTTTTAATTTAACATGAAGGTAATTTTTCTATCCCATTGTATAATTTGTTAAAAAATGAAAGATAAAGTTCAAAGAAATATTATTTCTAAAAAAATATCAAAAGTGTTTTAAATAAAGTAAAAAATTCCTTGACTCTGTATATAGTAATGAATAATCTAAGAAAATAATTCAAGAATATTTTCTGTAAGAGGGCACAAAAGTACCTAAGAGCAGGCTCTGTCACTTGTCTACCATTAGGTGGCATGGGCACTAGAGAGATGGCCTTCCCAACTTCCTACAACCACAGTCAAGAGAGATGTCATAACAGCAGGAAAGTTGGCTCTGTCACTTATCAGGTGCAGCACTCTGGAGAACAGGCTCTGTACATTGCCTGGGCAGCAAGGTAAGCTGTTCCTGATGGTGAAGTCATAGTGAGACTACCAGTGAATGTGAGAGCTGGAAAGGTGGCCAACCCCAAACTGGTTACACACCTTGACTGGGCAGCATAGTCATAGGATTTGGTGGTGTGGATGTAGGTGAGGCTAGCCTCTACAGCATCAGAGCAGAAGAGCTGGCCTTGCTTCGTGTTAGCTGAAGCACTGGGTAAACTAGATGGTAGTGCTGGAGTGCTCATTCTGATCATATAGATGCCAGAAAGCTGACAGACTGGCCAACTCAAGTGCCACCCAGGCGTAAATCCTGGGCTTTTACTTGCACCACCCCAATATCTACCTTATCTATGATCTGCTAGAGTACAAGAAAGAGCCACTCCTATAGATCCAAAGCTGTAGGATCTCTATGACACAGGGAAACAACAGGTTGTCTGAGAGGACTCCAGGTGAGGATCGGTATTGGGTATTGTAGTATATAAGAAGCCAGAGACCTTAAAAAGGACTAATGAGTCATTTGCAGTAAGGCTTTGCATATAAAGATGTGTGAACAGAAGGGTGTACTGGGGGACACACTTGACATACTAAAAATCCTGTGCTGAGATGTGTTTTATGGTTTACTGTGTTTATTTCTTTTTAATTTTTGCTCTGTATTTTCTTTTTGGGCATGGTTGCAAAGGCTGAAGATGGTTAGGAGGGATGGAGAGTCTAACAGACCAGTTCAGGTCCACAGAACTAAACTGCTAAAGCTGTGCAGATGAAGCAACTGGATCTCACAGGCACTGAGTAGCCCTGCTAAGAAAGGAGCATGTTGGCCACAGAGTTCCTGGCAAAAGGTTAAGAAGAATCATAAAGGCTCCACCACCTTCCTACTTCATAGAATTGGCAAAAGCCAGAGGCTCAGGCCTAGGAAAGCATGGCAGGGCACATGACCTTGAAGTTGGTGATGGGTAGGAGCCCTCAGACAGCAGTTCATGACTTTTCAGAGCTGGGAAAGAAGAATGGCCTGGGGGCTCCCATAAAACAATAAAATCAAAGCAGTACCCCTCTGCTAGTAGATACTGCCCCTTAAAGAGACAATCTAAAATTCAAAATGACACATCGTTTTTCCTTAAAGGTGCTATGTAGGGTTTTGCTTAATAGTAAACAAGAATGTCCTTAGTAATTTAAAAAATAAACACACATCAATATTAAATATGAAGAAAAAGGGGATTATAGGCATATTTATCAACATAATGTATGTTTATAATTTCAATTCGAAAGATAATGCTTTTACTGCTGCCAAAAAGCATTTTTCCCTAGAGTAGATATATTATAGTCAAAGTAAGGACCCAGAACTAGGGTTCCAGCAAGGTTGTTTTATCTTTCTGAGAGAATAAAAGCATCCAATTAAGGAATCCAGAGACCACTGAACAAGAGAATAAAAAAAATTACAGTTCACTATTAATCTTATTAACTGAATTGCATGTTAATTATCAGCTTGGCAATACAGAATATAAGTGTCTTTTGTCAAAGGAGAAAAATAAATCAAATAAGTACGCATGTCATAGGGACAATATGATATTGTTTTAAATTTAAAACCACAACGCATTGTGTCTAAGTCAGCTGGTGAGTGGAGCCTGTCAGAGGACAGCCATGCTAGACTCCTCACTGCAAATATATCAGAGTGTCAAGAATTGATGCTTGTCCATGGGATGGTCTCTAGTTGGACTGGTTATTTGTTTGCTGTTCCTATTGTTGTTGCTCCATCTCCAATCTCTGCATTTCTTGTAATCATGATAATTTTTGGGTTGAAAGTTTTGTGGGTAGTGTTCTTATTGCTCCCCCTAGGTTCCTGCCTTGCCATAAGAGGCAGCCTTCCCAGGATTCATATCCCCAATGCTGTGAGTCAGAGCTAAGAATACCCGCACTAATTCTTAGGTGCCTCCCCTATCCCAGGTCTCCCTCTCTTCCTAGAGATGCATCCCCTCACCCCCATGTCTGCCAGTAGTTGCAGAATTCCATACAGTGAATGGAGCTTGGGAGTCTTATGGAAGAATAGGAGAAAGGACTGCAGCCACCAAGACAATAGAAAGTCTACAGGAAGACCAACAGTGCAGCTTGGTCTTCATGTGGGTCCTGAACAACTGTAACTGGAGGGAGGGGGGCTATCCCAAAATCTATTGCCTCTTTGTGGGATACCTTTTTCTAGCTGGGCTGCTTTGTCTGGCCTCAGTGGGAAAGGAAACGCCTAGACTCATAGACACTTAAAGTGCCAAGGTCAGGGTTACCCAGAGGGGTTCCCACCATCTCAAAGGAGAAATGGAGGAGGGAGGGGGAAAGTATTATGGGTTGAGCTGACCTGGAAGGGTCAGTGAACTGGATGTAAAGTGAATAATTTTATTTAAAAAAAATTATTTTATTAAAATTATTAAAAGGGGTTAATGCCAAATGAGGTCTAAATGCAATATATCACCAATTTATTCACATGATTACACTGACAGACAATAGCCTAGTTAAAATAGCGTGGATTGGGGACTTTCTATGCCTAATGAGGTAGATGGTCAATGCTACTCATTCAGCTAACCTCCTTGGAAAGTGGGACTCCCGTGGTAAGACTGATGGCAACTTAGCCTATCACATGACACACAACACAGACAGAGACCTCTGAGTAAGTATGATATGCTTGGATACTAAGTTGCAAAGAACTTTAAATAAAGCTGAATATAGAAAAAATGTTAAAAGAAAAGAAGGGGAGAATAGATAAAGCCATATAAAAAGTAATCTCCTAAGAAGGGAGAAAAAGAAAAAAAAGGATATAAATGTTTTCAAGGGTATATTGATGCTAAATAAACTTACGACATTTATCACAATACTTGGGGAAACAAAAAAATGACAGGTAGGTTCCTTGTAAATTCAAGGCCAGCCAATCTACACATCAAATTCAGGGCCACCTTGGTTTACAGAGAAACCCTGCCTCAATAAATAATAACAGATATGTATCACTGTACTACAGTATATTTGGACTCCATACAGTCTTGGTTTGATTTACCAACATGAATATAGTTATATACTTGTTGGTAATAGTGATACATCCTCTTTGAGAGAGGTCAAAATAGACCAGACTTGGATAGAAAAGGGCTGCTAAATTGGATCAGTCTATATTTACAATGACTTCAAACTGCTGGACAAAAAGTATGTTATGTTGGAAGAGAGGCTTTATGTTTGTGTCAATAGGAAAGAAGAATAGGCTATAGATACCATGCAAAGTAACAAGAATCAGATTTGATAAAGGAAGAGCCCTTGAAGATTTTGGCAACAGCAAGGAATGATAATATCAAAATGACCAAACAGATAATATATTTGCTGATCTCTCTAGTTGAAGACAGTTCTGAACTGACCGAGTCATAAAAATAATGTCTACAGCCAAAACTTCAGCTATGCATGGAAAAATAATCTTGTTGACTATAGAATTTTCATGAATTATTATTACATGTTGTCTATTCATATGGCATGAATGGAACTTATATTAGTTTGGTTACAATTCAAACTAACTTAAAAAGAAAGATGAATGCCTTTCCCTACTGAAACAAGGAGCAGAAACTGATTTGTGCATGTTGCATACTCTATACATTATGTTAATACAGAAATATATATTCCCTTTGAAATCTTTATATTCACAGAAAAAATAAATCATCCAAAAGTCAGTCCTGACAACACTTACCCTTAGAGTGGCTGAGATGCTGAGTCTTACTGTTCCATCTTGCTGCCTAATTCTACCTCAGACTACATCAATGCTATATGCTTTAAACACTTACTTCTATGACAGCTTCAAAACTCCTATGGTCCAGAGTTTCAGACTGTTCCAAGCAGGACTTCACGTAAGCATTCACATTCTTCTCATACAGACAGAAACTGGACAACAAATTGAACAGCTAGTTTTCTTAAGACTAGACATTTTTCTAAATTTCTTGTTTTTCCTACCTACCACACAAAGGAATTCTATGTCCAAAATAGGTAGAAAGCAATTTTAAGAAAACTATACCCCATTATCAAGACATGGGGTGGTAGATTTTGGTCATTAATTTGGTGTGATTATTTGCATGGCTGATTACAAATAATTATGTTCTTGGACAGGGAGGAAACAAAATATGGAGCTTAGACTCAGGGGTTTCTCTCTTTCCTTTCCTTTTCTCTATTCTTTCTTTATTAGTAATGGTACAGGGATTGAAAAGAGAATGGGAGAAAGGGGTAAATTATTGAGTATATTCTTAAACCAAATATAAAATGTATAGCCATAATCATACAATGATAGAGATCTTTGTAATTTGTTGGAAAATTGAGATTATATTTTATTACTTTGGTACAGAATTTTGTATGCAGAAAAAGTTTCATTTTGATAAATAGTTATAGGGTGTTGTGTATTGATACAAATTTACAGTTAATTTTTTCTATGCATAATATATATATGTTTTTAAATTTTTAGATATTGTGTTTATTCTTTTATTTATTTAATACTTTATTTACATTTCAAATGTTTTCCCTTTTTCAGGTCTCCCCTTTGGAAAACCCATAACCCATCCTCACTCCCCTCCCTCTATGAGGGTATTCCTCCACCTACCCACCTACCCACTCACCCATCCACTCTTGTCTTCCCTCCCTGGCATTCCCCTATATGGGGGCATCCAACACTCTCAGACCCAATGGCCTCTCCTCCCATGGATGGTCAACAAGGCCCTCCTTACTCACATATGAGGACAGCATCATGGGCCCCTCCATACGCATTCTTTTGTTGGTGGTCTCTTGTCTGGAAGTACCAGGGAGCCTGACCAGTTGACACTGTTGTTCCCTCCTTATTGGGCTGCAAACTCATCTAGTTCTTTCAGTTCCTTCTTCAACTCCTCCATCTGTGACCCCACGCTCAGTCCAACAGTTTTTGTGAATTGAAGCATGGGTGTTTTGAACTTTTAGGCTAATATCCACTTATCAGTGAGTATATACCATGTTCATTCTTTTGTGACTGAGTTACTTCATTCAGGATGATATTTTCAAGTTCCATTCATTTGCCTGCAAATTTCATAAAGTCATTGTTTTTAATAGCTGAGTACTATTCCACTGTGTAAATGTACCACATTTTCTGTATCCATTCCTCTGTTGAGGAACATTTTTGTTGTTTCTAGCTTCTGGCTATTATAAATATGGCTGCTATGAACATAGTGGAACATGTGTCCTTATTAGATGTTGAAGCATCTTCTGGGCATATGCCCAGGAGTGGTATAGCTGGGTCCTCAGGTAGTATTATGTTCATTTTTCTGAGGGACCGCCAAACTGATTTCCAGAGTGGTTTGCAAGCTTGCAATCCCACCAACAATGGAAGAGTGTTCCTCTTTCTCCACATCCTCCTCAGCATCTGCTGTCACCTGAGTTTTTGATTGTAGCCGTTCTTGTTGTGTTTATTCTTAAAAGTGCAACATAAAATTCTAATCTTTATTTGAAATCTGCTCTTAAAAACTGTTATGCTTTGAAAAATACAAGCTACAAACTGTTTGTGATAAGAAATACAAGTTAATAGAGAACTGTACTTTTGGTCATATTAGATACTAGTTTAATTATCTATAGTAAGATGTTTTCAAGGTTATTCAGATAGTAAAGGGCTGAGAATAAACAATGTTTGACAATTCAGACGTACTATAGATATTTGGTCTTCAAAAACCTCAGAGATCCAAAGAATAAGCATTTAAAATTGATTCATTATTAAAAAATCTTTTTTGATAATGATACACTTTTACTCCTGACAGTATTTCATTCCACTTCAAAGTAAATGATGAACATCAGTAATCTCCATATGGAGTTATTTCAATTATGTCAGGCTGGCCACAGGGCACAGAAAATGCTCTAACTTCATCTACAGGCAAAATACTATCCAGAAACGACAAATGGATACAGGGAAGCTGACTGCTAAGCTTTGCCAAGACAGGATAAGCATATTCTTCATAATTCCTGCTTCACAAATATGTCTGTACAATATACTTGGCCAGAAAGCTGAAGATGGTTGCTCCCACATGGTAGAGACATTGTGGGAAACTGTTCAGGCAGGCAACTATGTCTGTCTTTTATGTAACCTTAGAAGCTGCTGTCTTCATTTCCTACTAACTGAGGTAATAATTATCCCTTCTCAGGTCTCTGATGGGTTTGCAGACTAGATAGCTATATCCTCACAATTAAATTTGAGCTACTTAGAATTTAAGAAAATGCTTTAGCTTTAAATTTAGGATGTCAATACAAGTTAGGGTAGAAATTGACTCAGATACAAAATTTTAACTTACCAAGAAAGGATAGATAATAGAATGCTATCTCCAAATTTCCAAATACTTATAGAATATATATTATAATTTGAGGCATATCACATAGCCTTCATAATTGTTATTACTATATTCAGGTTATATTTGAAAGAAAAGAGCCTTTTATTGGACTAAAGACAAGAATTGTAGAGAAATTATCTTGTGTATTATATGGATGTGTCATCTGTCAAAAATACCTATGACCTATAGGGAATGGTAGAATAAGAGGTAGATCATAAAGAATTCTGGATAGAGCAAGATGCCGGAAATTCACCCAGGAAGATGTGACAAGATGAACACCTGATACCTGAGCACAGGTAACCAGTCAGCCATATGGCAGAATGTAGATTAGAGTATATGGATTCTTTTATATTATGATCTAGTCAGAGAAGATCTTAGATATGTGGCCAAAGTATTTTTAAATATATTTTGAGCCTGAGTCTTATTTATAGGAACACAGGCCCCAAAGGTAAATCACAATTAAGTTATACAATTCATTTAATCAATCTATACAAATGTCCAGATATGGCAAAATTCAGTATACTTTAATACTTCCTGTATTTTTCCTATTTTTTTCCTTCAAGGACTTGATATATCAGAACAAATGGGGAGAGTAATAAGCTTGGACATCATATTTTTGATATTTGTTCTCATGAACGTTAGAAAATCATCATGAATAAGAGATGCTGATATATGCCACTTGGAAAAGCTCTGCATTATTTCTGATTGAATATAATTTGAATATATAGTGGACTATTAAACATAAAGTTGAAACATTCTTGAACTTAGTATTTCAGGCCACAAAATCTTAAGCATTATCACCATACTGCAAAGTAACTTATACATTAAACAACTTTTCAAGAAGAGAATGTTTCTAATTTCATTAAATATTACATCATGTTAAATATACTGCTGCCACAAAAATCATAAGACAGACTATGATTAGAAACTTAACAAGTACTGTCAGATAATTATACTCTAGGGAATCACTACATTTCCTATGCCCATTTAAGTATATCAATGTTCTTTAGTTACCATCATGGCCACCTTCCTTTGTTAAACTAGCTAATATCTCCATAGAACTTATGTACAGAGACTTTTGGTATTGACAATTTTATTCTGTCTCTATGAACATGTAGGCAAAGGTTTGTCTTTCCCCCTAAGTGCTTTTTAGCTAGAATACAAGAAATTACTTCATCTAGCTTAACATTTTTATCTTATACAAGATATTAATGAAATTAATAACAAATATACAGTTCCAATTTTTTTATAGATAACTTAGAGAATTAAACAAAATTCCCAAGTTGTATATAGAACACATTAGGAACAATCAAAGGAACAGCCTCAAAACCTATTTTTAAATAGCTATCTCTTTAAATTTCTTGTGTATTTAAAACAGAGATGTCTAATTTATTTCGATGAGGAGTGACATTCCTTTTATTTAGAACATGTAAGTTATTCTTATTTGTTTTATGCTCAATTTCATCATGCTTTTCCTTAAGTATTAAAAATGCAAGCAATGTCAACAGCAATTTAGTACCTCTCCAAACTCCAAGTCACAGAGTAATTCACCATTTGCTAGTAGCACTGTGTTGTATCCAGAGGAGATTAAAAGGAGGTGCCAAAATCAAATTACAGAATGTATGAGTTTCGGCACTTAATTCCCAAGTGCTACTATAAACATAATTTTACCCTTCGCGTATTTGGGTAACTGTCTGCCACACACTGAAACTGTGACACAGCTTCCCTCCTGTGAATTCTGTGACCAACAACTGACTGTATAGAATCAATGAGAGCCTGATGATTATGCATAACATTCTTACTCATTAGTAAAAGGTGTCAGCATCTGCCACAAGTGCTCCAGTTAGAAAATAGAAATAACTTTCCCACCTTTCCTATTCATTTCCTACGCAGAAAATGTAATTTGCAGTCTCACGCTATCAGCCTGTTGAATGGTAGTGCTGGGGCGGGGGGAATGTATCTAAACATAATTTTGGCTCCAGTTTCTTACACATTTAAGAAGCTTTATCTTAATCTACAGCACAGAAGCCATCTAAGGATACTCCTGGGAGCTCACAGGGAGCTAAATTTTGTGTTTCTATTATAGTTATTCTAACACCCTTCCCCATCTGGATACCTATCATTTCGCCCCTATCATTTTAGATAGTGACCTTATCTTCTACCATCCTGTTCAAACAGAGACTATCTGGTATGAACAGCCCAATTTCCCAAACCTATGTCTAGAAATGTAACAGAAATAATAACTATTATCACTTAAATCCTGACCTCATCAGAGATAACCATGCTTTCCTTAAATCCTAGGCTAGCACATTACCCTTTCACTCACATTGCTATTTGTATCACATTCTCAGGAAATGCTATCAGATCCACGCTTCATGTTTTCTACTACTCTCACTTCTTGCTGTTAACCCTTGAGCTCTCTTTTGATTTTACGATCAAATACTACTGTCTCTAAGATTTCGAACTAAGTTGTATTTTTACTATATTATTCTGATCATGACAATAAAGTAAAAATTAATAGTGGCTAACAAGCAAACTTCCTATTATTCTCTGTTCCTCTCTTTTGAATTTTACAATTTGATAGGTAGATCTCTTCCGAATCTGACTCTACCCTGTATCTTGAAGCTATAAAGAAAAATAGCTCAATATCTCAATAATTCTTAATTGGTTGGTTTATTATGGGTACAAATCATGATTAATTGGTGGCCCATCCTTTTCATCCCAACAGTCAAGATCACAGGCAGGCTATCTCTGCCTATGTCTTGTCTATAACACTCTACTTGAAGGCTGTCCTGGACTACATAGTATTTTCCAGACCACCCAGTCCTACATAAAAAAGAAATTGTATGAAAAAGTAAGTGAATAAATAAGTTTAAAAAGATTGTAAAAAGAAAACATGATCAGTGTAAAACAGAAAGATTAGAATGTAATTTTCATTAATTTTAGGTATTAAATGTTGATTTTAATTGGTTTCATATATTAGTTTATTATCTGTGAGGTTTATGCAATATTTGTAACTGAAATACCTCTGAAATTACAAATATTTCTATTACTGTTATCCCAGTATAACATACACAATCAGATAATATATATTTTATTATATATTATTATATATTTATATCATGTTATTTTTTTATTTTATATATTTATATATTATTATATTTATATATTATTATATATTTATATTATATTTCATTAAATAACTAGTCAATGTCTGAGGTGCTCAGTGACATCTATTTTGTTCCTGGTTGGGTGGAATGTCAACATCATAAACTTATGTATCCTGTGGTACTTATTTTGTTTAACTTTCGCTTCCTTAGGCACTATGATGAATTGAGTTTACAGAGAAAAAATAAACAAGAATTATGAAAATGTTGGGTAAAACCTTGATGAGAACTACTCCAACTCTTTTTTTTCCCTGTTACCTTTCTGCCAAATTTAATTACAAACAGTCTCCGTTGCTGATTGATGTTGACATCCTCAACTTGATGAGATCACTGATCTCCACTTGATTTCTGTTTTACTAAAAGGACCATCCACAATTGACAGCCAGAAAATAAGTAGTTTAATAAGGAGTGTGCTTTGTGCTTCTTCTAATTTTTTAAAATATGTTGTTTTATTTAAGGTTTTTTTTTTAATCAAATTTTCTCTCCCCAAACTCCTCCCATATCCTATCCAGATCTCCTCAACTTTATACTTCATCCAAAACCAAAATAAAACAAAATGATAAAAACAAACAGAAACCAAAATCAAACAAACAAAAATAAATAAAAAAGTATAATAAGAGAAAAAATTACCACCCCCCCCAAATCATGAACCCCATTGGGTTAAAACTTCTTTTGCCTTTGCCAGCATCTACCGATTCTTGATCATAGGTGGGGTACCATGTGCCCTACCTCAACACTGGAATCTCAACACTGGAATAGCTACTGCCTCATAGCCACTGTGAAGACTTCTTATTTTAATGATGTCATGACTTCTTCTCTTATGAATTGCATATCAATTCAAAGGGAATACAACCTCACTACATATGCAACACAATCATTACAACAATGGTCAACTGTTAGTATTGTATTTCTTAAATGAAAAACTTAAGACTAAGTCTATAGAGTTTGGTTATCTGTAAAACAGCCACCAAAAATTACATTAAAATAAAAGTAAAATTAGATGACAGTAGAAAGCAGAACTACTATTGAGGTGGCAAAAAGAATATAAGAACCAAAAGAGATGGACAACACCAAGAAAGCATCGACTTCAAGACACAGCAGAACTAGTTAATACACATATGAAGTTATAGAGACTACATAAGCATTCACAAGCCTACAAGGATCAGAGCTAAATAGGCCCTCAGTGCTTAGAGAGGAAGTAATTACAAATATCCATCTTTAAGCCCAAATCTGTCTCCAGAAGATAGCAGCTCCCAAAGGAAAATTAATTTTCTCCAAGGGAGTTTCATCAAATATATAAACCACACTTAAGGACAGGCTCTGTGCTCAGCAGTAGATGCCCAATAAAAATAAATTCAATAGCAGTTTTGTTGTTGTTGTTGTTGTTGGGTTTTTTGTTTGTTTGTTTTGTGGTTTTTTGTTTTTTGTTTTGTTGTTGTTGTTTTGTTTTGTGTTTTTTTGTTTTTATTTTCAGATTTCACTTCTGTATTCTTTTCTTTGCAGGTCTTTGCATATACATTATGGTTCACAATTTTGCAATTTTACAGGATCTCTCTGTGTATAAATGTGTGTGTGTCTGTGTCTAGAGGTATTTCTTAAACCTTTTAATGTTTTTAAGTTTGTCTATATTCCTTCTGTTTGTTTGTTTTGTCCTATTATAGTTTGTTTTTATTTTATCTTATTTTACCATATTGTTTTATAGATACCTGTTTGTTTTCTAAGGAGAAAGTGAAGGAAAGGTTGTGGGATTGGACGAGAAGGTAGGTGGAGAGGATCTGGGAGGAGGTGGGCGAGGGAAAAATCAGAATATATTGGGTGAAAATATATTTTTTAACAAAAATAGAAAAAAAACTACCAGCAAAATCATAGAAAATTGAGGGAAAATATCTACCAATTAAAAAAATGGCAGGGTATGTGGACTGCGGAGCACTACAGGAAGACTTGGGGTCAGATCTATAACACTCACTTATGGGTAATATGACAGAGTATGGTGTCAATCTGTTGCCTCTGACACAAACACTCACATACACACACACATATGCATACGCATTCTTGCACACATACAGTCCAAAATAAATAATAAATACATTTTTAATGTCTGTACTTTTACTAATACAAAATTATATCTGAATACAGTATATATGTATACACAAAGTAACTCTTATACTACACTTGCTTCTATTCTTTCACAAGGCATTTGCTTTTTGCTAGGGGAATTTTTTATTGTATAATAATCCTTTAAAAATTCTGAAACTGTTTTCTTTTATTGAAAGGTGGATTTTTAATTTCATATAATATGTCCTGATTATGGAGTCCCTTTTGTCTTCTCCCAGTTACTCCCCTTCTGCCCTTCATTCTAGATCCAACTCTTTTCTTTCTCTCATTAGAAAACAAATAGGCTTCCAAGAGATACTAATAAAATAAGATAAAACAAGCACATTAGGACAAAAAATACAAACAGAAGGAAGCTGCACAAGAAAATATATAAGAAATGTAGACACAGAAGCATACTCATTTTTATACTCAGAAATATCCTAAAATCATAAAACTTTAAGCTATAATATACAAAGCTATAAAATACAAAGGATCTGTATGACAGAGAGACAGAGAGGCAGAGCGATAATAAAAAATAATAAAGTAAAATAAATATAAAAATAAAAATTTTAAAGTGAAGATGCCCTGACCTGCGATTATGAGACGAGGAATCTTCAAAGATACAATTAACTTTGTTTTTTATCAGACATATACTGCTGGTCATGCTATCTACTCTTAAGAGTGATTTGTTTCCCCAGTGAGACTCTTATGGAGAATAATAATCTGTTGTTTTTTTTTCTAATTATAGCTATATAGTATGTGATATAAATTGCCATAAATCTACATAATGTTTTGTTTTCAGTTTTAGCTTATATGTTTAATGGTTCTCAGTTTAATGTTATATAATGAAATGAATAAAGTGCAGGTGTCTTGAACATATTTTATTACATTTTCAGTTCATTATATATGTTTTATACTTTTATACATCACAGCATAGTTCCAGGCTTGAGTCACACTTTGTCCTGGTAAGTTCAAACTATTGCACACTAACTTGATCCTAGGAGAAATGAGGTCTGAAGGGGATCTAAGGACAGCTTGTTTATTAGGAGGGAAGTGTATGTATATACATAAATATGTATGTATGTTTATACATACATACATATGCATCATATGCATGTACATATATATGGAAAATGGATAGTAGGGCCCAGGTGGTTTTATGGTATTGATTGGTTGGGTCATATGCAGGAGCAGCAGGGGCCAGGGGAAGGAATCTTATAAGGCCATATAGAAAAGAACCCCAACTGGGGACATTCCAGTTCCCTTGATCAGATAAATGGCAAGCAGTCCTGGTAACCCAGGAACTTCATGAAGTTATCAGTTCCTACATGCACTGGGGCCAGTCTCCTGGGTTCTGCTGGTGCAAGAATAAGGCAGGGGAAGCAGCCAAACTCAAGCCACTCTCAAGATGAGAAAATCCGGGCTTTAGGGTATACTTTGACCCATCTCAGCTCCAGCCCCACAGAAACCTCTCTGTTTTTTTATTAGAAAGTATCATCATAATTACTGGTAACCATTTGTAGGAGAGTCTGATATTTGTCCAGGACTTAATTAGTGGCAACATGGTAAGGTTCCTTGTCTCTTGCTTTAGAACTTGAATAAATCTGGGGGCTAGGATAAGGAGGCTCCCAATAGCCTGGATGGGGCCAAAGAGTGAAAAGAGACAAACAATCAGGGATTTGAATACATAGTGTTCTGGTATGGGGTAATAGTGGTGCCAGGTCCCAGTAGAGGTTTTGAATATTATTATGTACTCATTGACATGAAAGCAACAAGTCCCATCTTATTTAGCAGTTTTCAAATTTAGGCCCTTTCTCCCACTAGAGGGGTTATCTGTCATTGAAGAGACTCAAGGCTGTTTAGGTAGAGGTCATGGCTTGATTGGGCTTATCCTGGACGTTACCAGCTTTCATTCTGTGATTTTGCTTCACCGCTCGAGAGGCAAAACACAGAGGCACTTGGCTACATTCCTTTCTCACCACTATCTGAGTGCTGGGCTCCTGAGACACCACCATGCTTCTCAGGAGATATGAAACGCAGCCTAAGATAGGAATCTCAGACCATATTTCTCCTGGTAAGAAATGGCAGGGATTGGGGCAGAAGCTGTGGTTCTCAAACTCCTGTGCACATAGAAACCACTGGGGCCTATGAATAGTTGAGAAGGGCCACAGGCCCAAGATAAGGGTGAGGCTGCTGGGAAGAATCTTGCTTAGCTCAAGGTGATTGCCAGGAGTGCAAAGGGACCTTCTACAGGAGACTTAAACATGACATGGTATGATAAATACTTCCCATTGGTCCTTGATGAGAGAGCCAGTCCTTGTTTGTCAAATTGCTTGTTAGATTTCACCAGTTTTTATCTGTGACAGGGTTTCATTTGCCTGACAACCAGCTAGGTACTGTGTCTGGATGAGGACAGCTCTAGTAACCACCAAGCATCTAGAATAACTGTGAGACCAAGCTCAGTGAGCAAGAGGATGAAGATCTCTCTCTCTCTCTCTCTCTCTCTCTCTCTCTCTCTCTCTCTCTCTCTCTCTCTCTCTCTCACACACACACACACACACACACACACCAGTCAAGTTCTTCAAGTTCATATAGGTAGAACTGCAGGATAATCATTACAGGAGTGCAAAACCCTGCAAAAGATGAGTTAATACAAAGCTTAATGGTTCCTTGACACCAGAGAAAGGCAGGGCAGTGAGTAACAGTGATGCTGGAAGAGCATCTGGAATGGGAATTAGAAGAGTGCCTCACAGGGCAGGGGTGGAATAAGGAGTTAGACCGGGGAGGAGGGGTCATGGACCTTTTGAAAAAAAAATTGGGGTATTGAAGAATTATCCCATGAGAAACTTTAACAGGAACAGCTGTAAGCAATGGGGGTGGAGAGAGAGAAGTGTCGAAAATGCATTGAGAGGTGTTAGGGCAGGTTTTAAAAAGAAGAAATTTGGCTCTATATTTTGTCGCCAAATTTGGGTAGACTGGACCTCTTGTGCTACTTGGTCCATGGTGTTCCAATGGACCAGGACCTCCTATGTAGCTTGGGTGAATTTTTAGAAGGTATGAAGACTAGAACAAGACTATCATAGAACTTGCCTGCATTCCTGCCCTCCAATGCTCATTCCAAGGGTATGGAAAGTACATGTAACACCATTGAATTATGCCTGCCTTATGATCCTATTCTAACTTGCAGATCTAATAATAGCAGTCCCTAGAGATTTCAACTTGTCAGAGGCAGGAGGCCTGGTCTTCTGTCAATCTATAGGAATAACAGGCAAAGACATAGAGTTACCCAGCTATTGCAGTTGGATAGTATCTAGAACTTTTTGGATTCCTGGCACAGTTCCTATAACTTGATTACTACCATTGAATGTCTCTTTCACAAAGAAATGCCAGTGATAGGTGGAGAGTTTAGGCAGTTTGGGAAGCCACTGGGGAAGTGGAAGAAATAGAATGGAGGATAGTGAAGATAGCAGTGAGAGAGGAGAGAGAGGATACCTGCTTCATTGTCCAAGATCTGTAGGGCTCTCTCACTGCTATTTCTGATCATGGGTGTAAGCACATCAACCTTGGTCAGAACCCTGGGTGTGCTCCCCACCAATGTCTGGAGCCATTCCAATACTCCTTGGGGATGATGAAGGGCTCTCAGGAGAGTGGAGAAAAAGTTAAAAACAAGAAATTGCACATGTATTGCTGGATCAAATCTAGGAAGTGTTGATTCTCTTAGGGTCATCTTGACAGTATCTAAAGCTGGGACTGCTTCTGGGGAGAGAGTTTATGGAGAGGAGGAATTTTGCTTCCTTTGAAGAGGTCAAATACAGATTGCAGGTTTCTTGGAGGGCCAGGTCAGAATAAATTAAGTTTCCCTGAAATGTTCTGAAGGGAGGCAATGGTCAAGTCTTGAAGGAAGGAAAGGATGGATTTAAGGGAGCATATTGAGGTAAGGGAGATTTCTTTCCATAGGAATGTGATGGGTGGGATAATCTGTAATGTATGAGGGACTATCTTAAGTCCTAGGGATGATAGAGATGGTATCAATTGATCTTGAAGTTAGGGGGAGGAGAGGTGTCATAGTCTCCCCATACTGGGATATTATCCATATAAATGTAAATGTGGAGACCTTTGTCTAAGTATTATGTTAATGGTGTGGCAATGCCATCCTGTCAATTGGTGGGACAACTTTCATCTCCTGAGAACATACAGGCCATTTGTAAAATTAGACTTACTCAGAGTTGTTAATATAAGAGTACTGAAAACACAAAGTATTGGATGTCCCAAGGGTGGAGAGGAAAAGGGAAAAAAATTAATATCTATTGCTAGAAGAGAAACAATGGAAGGAATGGCTGGAAATGAGGAGTAGCCTCCTTGAAGGGATACCCAGCCCATATGGCTTTATTAACTGCCCTTAAATCCTGTAGTAGCCATCGTCCTGAGCTCTTCCTTATGGCAAACATGGGGTTATTCCATGGCCTGTGAGACAGACGAATATGGTAGAGGTAGGTTGTTTTCTTACTAGTCGTGTGAGGGCTTCAGATTTCTTCCTTGACAAAGGTCATTGTTCAACATAGACAGGCTTGTTAGAAATCCAGTCTCGGCTAAGGGTATCAAATTTAAAAGTGATCCTCTCAATTATGTTGACCTGGAGGAGGGTTATGTATATTTCTGTGAGTACTGTGATATCCCTGGGGCCCTTTTATTTAATATAATGCAGTCTCTTTCCAGCTGACTAGCAAGAACAACTTCCAGGTCTTCTAAAATATCTCTCCCCAAAAGTTTTTCAGCAATATTGCTATGAGAATGCAAAAAACTGTTGCAGGAGATTCTGAATTCAGAAGTCATATGTTCCCAAATGTAAATTTTTAGAGAGGAGGTCGTTGGTTGCTCGATGGGAATTTTTCTTTCCATAATTTTTTCCCCTTTGAATGAAATCAGAGAGGGTCTGAGGGTCGATTCTGGTCTTTGGCAATGGAAACACAGGGAGGAGGTATTGTCCTGGGAAGCAGATGTAGATCATCTCCCAGGCTTGAATGGAACCGAGGTGCACCTGGTCCAAGTACATGAGTATCTTGTGGAGTTGCAACAGAGAAGGCTCCCTGTACAAAGTGGAAATCATAACACCACCCACCTGATGCCTTCTTGGTCTTGACTTTTTCTGACAGTTTGGAATGTTTAAGAGGGCAATTTGATATTGGAGGAAAGATTTAGTCCATGAATCCCATTCTTTTTGACTGTCTGCTTTAGCTCCTTTAGGTCTCTAGCTTGAGAGGAGTAGCAACTTAGGTGCTCTAGCTTGAGTATGGTTAGACATTGACCAAGAATGCCTGGCACTTCAGATTCAACATCTAGGAAGTTGCAAAATTGATGGATGGTAGAATACAAGGATGAAGGAGTCAGGAGTTTATGAAGCATGTCCTCTGAAAAGGCATAGGGAGTCATGGGAGACACAGGGTGGTTTGAACACGGTCAGAGCCTAGGGGTAATAGTTTTCCATATGGTGTCAATAGCCTTTTCAAGAGATGCAAAGTAAACTATTTGCTTCTCAGGGCAAATACCATAAGATTGGTTTGATGGGGGTGAGCAGCACGCTCGATGGGCCTCAATTTACAGTTGCTTATGCATTGATGGACAGTGGCTACATTAAGCAGAATAGGGAAAGAGAAGGTTTCCCTTCCTGGGTTTCTTGGCAACTGTCAAGATAGGTAACATGGATCTATGTATCAGGGTCATAAAAATCACTCCTTGTCATCCAGTCATCCAGGGATTGCCTCAAGGACCTCTTGGCCAAAGGAAATGGCTTCTCTCTGGGTAAGGTTTATGCTGTGAGTTTTGAGCAGGGCCTGCAGCTTTCTAATTTTGAATTCCTTTTTATAAGGTGAGGTACTTCTCATGATAGATAAGGTACAGAAATGTCAAAGCCAAAAGTGAATGTTCCTGGGGCCTTGCTGCACCACAGGGTGTTACTCTGCAGAAAATTTCAGAAAAAAAATGTTGATCAGACTAAGAGCTTTTAACTGGTTGATGAGTTACCAGTCTTCTTTACTTTCTTTCTTTGTTTTTGTTTGTTTGATCAAAGAGAAAAAAATATAGGAAGTTATGGACAATAGACAAACCAGATATCAAGGCCAGACAGAGAACTGGGACCTTCTACCAATGTCATGGAATACCCTTGTCAGAAGATGCCTGTTGCCCCTTTACCATGCCCTCTCCCCTGTGTTGGTATAAACCAAAAGTAAGGAAAGAGGAAACGTGTGCTCTAGCCCTCAGAATAGAGAGGCAAGACTATGAAGGCTGATGTCCCTCTAGCAGAGTATTCACCATCTTCCTGTGTGTCTCAGTGATCCCTTTGAGCCCCAGGTTGAGTACCAGATCCCTGGATTGAATCCTGCTTTGGATCAATGAGACTATTGCTCACTAGCCAGATACCCTAGGAAAATAGGACCAAGCACATTGGGGGCTGAAAGGGGATCCTGACCTGTGATAAGTATGGCAAGAAAGAACATCTGGGACACTGGGTCAGAGGGCAGCTCTTGTCAAGGCCAACACATTTATTTGGAGAAAAGGAAGGATGTATATACCATAAAGGAAATAGCTGGTTGGGCCCATGAGGTAGCATATTATTATGTTCTGGGATACAAACATCAAGCATGCTTCATTTGCATACTCAGAAGCAGGATAGGCCAGGAGAAGAAACTTTATGTCCTATAAAAAGGAAATCCATACTGGGATGTACCAGGTACATTTGTCAGATAAATTGCAACCAGCACTTAGAACACTGGAGACACCTGGGCTGATCAGATGCTATGTGCACTCCACTCAGGCATGTTCACTTCCAAGAAGCCTATCTGCTGAGGTCTGCTGTTGCCAGAGCAACATGGGAGGACAGCCCAATTCCTGCCACTTTCAGGATGAGAAAATCTGGTTTGGGGAAAGCCTTGACCCTATCTCAGCTCCAGGACAGCCCCTCAACATAGTATTTTATTCCTACTACATAATATTAAAAATAACATGAGTTTATATTCTGAAGAATTTTATAATCTCTTCAAAAAATGGTAAGTTCAAGATCACTAACAGAATGATTGAAACCCAATACCTCTTAAACAGCGATGTGTATTCTTTTTATTTATTTTTCTCTCATAAAATACTTCCCAATCCCACTTTCCTCTCCTTACACTCCTTCCACCCCTCCCCCTTTCTTGCAGACCTACTGCTCATCTACCTCCCTTAAGAAAAGATCAGGTCTCCCAGGGTTATTAGACAAATACTTTATAACAAGATGCAGTAAGATTAGGCACAAACCCTCTTATAAAAACTGGACAAGGCAACCCAGTAGGAGGAAAAGGGTCCCAAAAGCAGGCAAACTCCCAAACATCCCTTTAGGAGTCCTACAAACAAACAAACAAACAAAAACAAACAAATAAACAGAAAACATCCTAAGCAATGACAGCATGTATGCGCCGGACGTATCTCAGACCTATGCAAGCTCCTATGATTGCTGCTTCAGTCTCCTGAGCTCCTATGAATCCTACATATTCTTTGCACTGTGTTCTCCTGAGGTCCTTGATCCCCCTCTGGCTTCTATAATCCTTCTTTTCCAACTTCTATGGGGTTCCCTGAGTCCAGACTAATGTTTGATTTTGCACTTCTGCATCTACTCCCATTACTTATCAGTGGAACACTATCTGACCACATTTGGGCTAGGCACACAATTATCAGTATAGCTGAATATCATTAGGAATAACTTTATTGACTTTCTGCTATTTACTTGTTTGTTATTGGTTTTGTTTTTGTTTTTCTCAATTATGTTTGATTCAATGCTAGGTCTCTGGATCCTCCATCTTTTGGTTCCTGGTCATTGAGGAAGTATTGTGTTTATGCTCCCAGCTCGGATGGCTTGGTCATGAAGTTAGACCAGTTGTTGGTTGTCATGTCCTACAAGTTCTGAAGCTCCATTGCCCTCATATATCTTGCAGACATGACAGGTTGTGTGGGTCAAAATTTTATGGAACTAGTAATATTTTTAACATTATATGATATGGTATTCTCTGCTATTTTAACATGAATTTTTACAGAAACATTTTGAAAAATAATTTTCTAATAAGCAACATATGTTGTAGAATCACTCGTTATCATTCTTAATATGAATTATCAAAACGTGTTTATGTTTCTAGGATGTGTAAAACATAAAACATTTGTGATGTGAAACTACCAAATTCTCTGCTTAATTATACTTCCTGAGCATGGACCCTTGACAAGACTGTGTATTGTGTGGGTTTCAAGCCCACACAGCCAGAAAGATTTAAAGATTGGTTTTGTGTCCTAGCCTCAATTAAGAGAGAAAATATCACATTGTATTTTGAGAAGATACAATGATGGACATTTTATATAACATGTCCTCAAATAATTAACACTCAATGTAATTAAGCAAACTTAATCCTACTAATTCTCAATGTCATATTGTACTATATTTGACAGTAATAATTAGAAATGTGGTTCACCCTTTATTCACAATTAGCTGTTGATTAATTTATATCTTATGACATAATACTCTTTTGCTCCTGGTAAACTAACTACTAATAAGATCTCTATTATGTAATTGAAAATGTCGATGATTATATCTTAATTCAGTTCTTATTTGTATTTTTCTCCACTGTTTGGGGAATTTCTGCCATACATCATTAAAGTGTGAAATTTTATTATCTTGACATTGGGAGACTTCTGTTTTGCCAACCAGCAGAGCCCTCCTATTTACTTCTTCATGATTCTAGTAGTAAGAAAGATATAACTTCAATTTGATTATATTTTCCTTTCCATTTGTCATGGATATACCAATGGTAGCATAAACTCATTTAAACATTTACATGTCATACAGTTATAAAAATATGTTTCCATAGCTCATCACCTCTATAAGATTAGTTAACTTCTTTAAAACTAATGTCTGGAAGTACAATTGCTTTGCATCATTTTTCGGTACAGAATTTTCCTTAAGAGAGTTAACCTTAGAAGCTTTAAAGTCTGTTACAATAGTTAACATGTTATTGTTACATAAGAGCAATTAAATATCTACTTTTTCACCCATGAAACACAAGTGTACTCACTTCTATAAACAGTAATAGATTACTTCAATATCTTCCTTACAGATAGCTCGCAACCAAAACAGGCAATAATAAACTTTATAAACATTTCTCATTATTTTACTATCATTTTTGCATATGTACTTTTTATTTTGACCAAAGGAAGAAACTTCTCTGTATTAAAAATTGACATGAATAACCTAACAGTGAAGAGTTGGAATCTGAAGCGACCATCTCCAGTAACTAGACAAGACCTCAGTAGAGGAATGGGGCCACCAACACACCTACAAAACTTTCAGCCCAAAATTGCTTCCATCTAAAAGAAATTCAGGGACAAATATGGAGCTAAAACTAAAGGAAGGACCAATCAGTGATTGAGCTAAGTGGGATCCATCTCAAGGGCACCAATCCTTGATACTACTACTGATGCTATTTTGTGCTTACAGAAAGGAGCTTAGCATAACTGTTTTCTGAGAGGCTCTACCAGCAGTTGACTGAGAAAGATGCATATACTCACAGCTAAGCATTGGACAGAGGTTGGGTACCCCTACGAAAGAATTAGGGGAAGGATTGAAGGAACAAAACAGGATAGCAAACTGGACTGCTAGGAGTTCCCAGAGACTGAGCCACTAATGAAAGAGCATGCACAGGCTGGTCTGAGGGCTATATCTTCAGTGGGAGGAGTTGTACCTAATCCTGTAGACATTTGATGCCCCACTGTGGGGAGATAAGAGAGAGGTCATCACAACTTCTCAGAGGCAAAGGGGATGGGGATAGGGACAGTTGGGGGGAAATATTTGGGATGTAAATAAATAAAATATTTAATTAATCAAAAAGAAAAGAAAGTGTGAAGGACTACATCATGTGATGTAATCATTATGAATATAATGCATCCATCCATATAGATTAAAAGTGGTAAAATGACATGATATAATTCTTCCTCCCTAATTTAATCACTCCACTCTATGAAAAAAACAAATTTAGTGGTGGTAAACAGTGTGCCAGTTCAAAATTGGATATTATAATTTTTAGAGTGTTTTGTTTGTTAATGACAGAAAATCAAACGGAAACAAGCCTGAGTGAAACATGGTTAGTATTCTGTAATGACAGCACTGGAGGCCAGCCAGCTCTCAGCCTGTTTTGACCCAGGTGACACATTAGAGACAATTCATTAGAGAAAATACAAATTTTGGAGACCATTCCTCCACTAACCTTTCTCTAGTACTTCTAAACTGAAAGTAACTGCCTTGAATTGCACAAATGATATCAAATATAATGTCAAAGACCTGTATCTTGAAAAGAAAGACTTGTTTTTTAACTGTAAATGTCCTGAGCATGTCCATGACACTTCATGAGAATGATGAGATGATAACGACTGAGCTCATCAAAATCCGTATGAAACTTGTAGAGAAAATTCTTCTGCTTCACAGCATAAGCATCATTACAACTTCATGGGAGGGAAGAAAAGTTGGAGCAATGTTTAAACAATGAAGAAATGAAGCTCCTGCAGAGTACTCAGGCTGGGCTGTATTCACCTCATTAGTTTGTGGATCTGCCACTGTAAGAGACTGTGACTTTACTGATGAATAGAGTAGGAGGTAAAAAAAAATGTGAAATTTTAGAACAGAGTGTTATACACAATTGTGGACTGGAATACTGACCAAGATACAAAATAACACAACATGATTCAGACTTTTGAATTGTAAGATTTTGTAATTAAATTAATATTATTAACATTGTATAAAAAGCATTTATCACATTATGACAAAAGAATTTAAATATTGGGAGTAATCAGGAGTACAGGAAGGGAATAATGAAGATAACCATTTGATATGGGATTATAATGTTAACTCTTGGAGATTTGCATCAGATATAGGCACTTAAATGCAATAATCCTCTTTATTCCATGAATTGCTGTTGACCCAGCTTAATAGGATATTTCATGCTTTGCTTTCATTTCTAAGTTCATTTTTACTTAGGTATGATAAATGTTTGCTTTCGTGCCAGATTTTAAAATCTAATAAACTAAAGACAAACTAGAGCACATAGTTTGACTTCTGATATACTTATAGCCATTTAACATACATATGCATACACACAGAGAGAGTGTGTGACAGGGAGAGAGAGAGAGAGAGAGAGAGAGAGAGAGAGAGAGAGAGAGAGAGAGAGAGGAAGAAGAGGAAGAGGAGGAGGAGAGGAGGAGGAGGAGAGAATTTAATGTGAATCCAAACTAAATTCATGAAAGAGGGCTTAAAATAATGGGAAGAATTTAAGAGTTAGAGTTAGAGTTAACAAAACTGCTATTCTGTGTAGTATGTATTAGTTTATATGAGCAGTATGAATTTATGTAATAGAAAACCACATATTAAAAAACAAGACATTCAAGAAGCATGCCATTGTTTTAACTACTTTTCCAAATTACAGATGAGTTTGCTGTTCATTCCAACTTATTTTTATTATTTTAAATGTGTATTCTACAGCAAACAATCATATCAGTAAGTGGAAAAGAAAAACTTAATAAGGTTTTACAATATGTTTATGATAGGTAACAGTAATTTTTGAAAGCAGAGAGTTGAAAGTATAGAAGGGTTAATAAGAGATCTTCTGCTTACACTAAGGCACAAAGTAATGCAAAGCCTCATTGGATTTCACATGAGAGGTTGTTGGGAATCCTACAGAGAAACAGATGGCAAATTTTGCCGATTGATTTGTTTGGTTGCAGAAATTAGAAATTGATGAGGATCTTGAAGCTCTTGATATATTTTTATTTTATATGACTCTACTGAAGTTGTCAGAATTTGGGAGTGGAGATGTTTATTTCCTGGATTAAATAAAGTGTTTCAATTGATAAGTGGAACTCTTATAATCTCTAATATGAATTCTTATTTACCAGAAATTTAGTTTATTACAGTATGTCTTTGATGAAAACAGTAAGATACTACAGTGTGAACACTTTTTGTCACTGGACAAATGAGTGAGCCATAAAAAAAATGTATGTCTAGAACAGTAAAACATTATTGACTGATGTAAATTTTTTAAAAAAATAAAATTTGGGACTTGAGTGATAGCGCATCAAGCAATTGTGCTTGCCTTCACCAATCTGAATCACGAAATTAGATCCTCATAGTTTTCATGATACAAAGAACGTACTCCTGAAGGTTGTCCTCTGAATTACACATGCACACATATACACACACACACACTCACAATGAATAAGTATATTAGAAAGAAAAGAAAATCATGAACTGTGACTGGAGGGATGGTTTACTGAATTATGGGTGTTCCATATTCTTGTAGAGATCACTAAGCCTCAAAGAGCGTATAGAAAGAGTAAGCAGAAAAAATATAAGAGACACAGAATTAGCATGGAATATTGTAAAATGCTGTCAACTAGACATGACTTAGCTGTTCCATATATGCATTTACAGCAGTTGTAATTTGGATGCCCCACTCTGAGAGAAAGGTTCAGATGTCTCTTTTAAGTCAGGAAGAAGACAAATATCTTCACTCTCCATGCTTGACAAATTTTCAAGCCACCTGTTACTGGGACATTCAACATTAGTATTTGAAATGTAGCTCACATTTTCTTCCTTGTCATTTGTTTAAAATAATTTGAGTTTGAGAAATTTATTATATTTTGTATAAAATATTGCATCATGAAGCAAATGAATTTTAAAATACTTAGATTTCTCAATAAAACCTTACCAAAATATATTTTCTGTAGAGTGAACAGAAAATGATGGTCAATACTTATGTATTAGAAATAGGCAAAATTACTTAATGCAGATCACATGTGAAATGAGATGTTATCTCAGTTAGTACTTTGTTAAGGATACCATACAAAGCTTTATATTTTCTGTGTAGAATGAGTGGTGCATATGTGATAGCTTCTCTGTGTTTCAATGCTGCCTGTCCTGAGGCTATCCCACACAGATCCTAGAGTACTGACCCTCCAGTTAAACTTATATTTAAGTAAAATCAATATAACTCTGTAGAGGCACTGAATGATAATTTGGAAAACTCACATAAATGATTACATGAGTATAACCATCTACTTAAGCACAAAATTCAACCACTACTTATGATAAAAATGTCCTGAAAACTGGTGACAAGAAAAAATCATGAGCAGGAAGGTGATAATAAAATAATTGAAACAACATCAAAAAACTGAAGATATCATGGTTTGATTGTTTTTTTGGTTTTGATTTAGTGTTTTTGTTGTTGTTGTTTCCCCTTGGTTTTTGCAAAAGTGGATTTCTCTGTGTAACATCCCTGGCTGTCCTAGAACTTGCTTTTTAGTCCAGGCTGTCCTTGAACTCAGAGAAATTCTCCTGCCTCTGCCTTCCCAGTGCAGGAATCAAAAGTATGTACCTACATTCCAAGCGGAATAGAGATGCTTTTTATTCATTTTAGAGGGATTGATGATTTTTAGGAACAGTGCCTTTTAAAGGCCGCATAAATTTGTCCTTGTCTGGGATTCTAGCAGCAATAGAAGGTAGGCAACTGCCCATCTCTTATAATTTATTCTAAATAAAAAGGTTGAGTATGTATTTTATTTTGGGGATTAAAAGACCTAAGGTAGGGTAGAAACCCCAGGTAGAGATTAAATAATTTCTACATGACAGTGTGGGAGAGAGAAGTAAATTTAACAGCTTCAGCAGCTAGAAGGAGGTTGTCTTCAGAGAGATTAGGTGATTGCCCTTGGTTCTGGAGCTTTCTTCTGTACCTCATTTAAATACAAGTTTATTTAACTGGCTATGGAAACTATCCATAGCTGTGGTATTAACAATTTGATGCTGTCTGACAGTCATGATATGAATGGTGCCCCTTTGCTAGAGTGCTTGTTGATGGGCAGGCCGAGAGAGACTGAACTGACAATGGTCTGGAGAAAGGACTGAGTGGCAGCTTGCTGGTAAAGAAGACCATACCTTTCCAAGTTCTTTTGGGGGACACATAGTAATCTAGTACTTATGAGATACCAATAAAATAAAGTATAGATAAGCAATTGTAGTCGTCTTACACTGAACCCCATAGACATGGGAGGTTTAAATGGTTTGTAAATATGCTTTGAATATTGTCTTCTGACTTTTAGAATTTAAAACAGTGCTCATCTTTTAAATTTTAAAAAATCATTCAGTGGCAATATTTCTTTAATACCATATAATGAGATGTGTCCTGTTTACAAGAGTTAGTTCAAATGACTCTTTCTAGGGGTGACAGGACATTTGAAGTCTAGAAGCAGGAGTTTTAGGTCTATTCTGACTTTCTTTAATAAATGTGTTTTATTTCAGTTTCTGAAGCAATAAAAGAAAGATAGCACCAGCATCTGGGTCATTTCAGGGTACAAATGAGTTAGAAGGGTTCCACATTACCTAAGGTGAAGATGCCACCAGTTCAATCAGAACTTGGGCTTTTTGTACAACCAAAGAGATCATAATGTGGAGCCCAGGTTAATAAGGGATTTGAAGTATTTCTCAAATGTTGAGGTTCTACACTATTCCTCTAAGCTTTGTTAAAATAGAGAAACAAGGAACTGCAGACTCCTGAAAGTGAAGGGTACTCAGTGATCCTGTGGCTGAATGACAGGGATACATGGTAATTTTAAATGGTCAATTCCTCTCGCTGAGTTTTTTTTTTGTTGTTGTTGTTGTTGTTGTTGTTGTTGGGGGAGGGGTCATGCACCTGATTTTAATAAAAGGAATACATCTTCAATCAACTTTGGAAAAACAAACATGATCTGTCCTGTGTGTTCACCACTGTACCACAAAGACAAAATTTTGACCTATTTAAAAGGACACATATATGTTGTATCAGTTACCAAGTATAACTGGTTGATTATTTGGATCTTTAGTCTACTCTTAGTAATAATCACTATGTAGTTAGTATTTTCTGGGTTTTAAACCTTTCCTGTATATCTTGATATTAGAGCTGCCTATACAGAAAGGAATACTATAGCATGGACAGAGAGTTTCCCCAGAAAAAAAATCATTTTAGAAACTCATAATTTTAAAGAGATGCATGAACTATTTCTGAAGAGAAATAACTTATCTTTCATCCTTTTCTCAAACAAACTCATCTATTTCAAATTTGATGATAAACCATAAACACATTAGAGTTCTGTTTACTCAAAAATTATATATTCGCTGTTGCCAAACAGATTTCCGTTAGTATGAGTGACTGTCACAAATAAAAGAGACTCAATAGAGGGATATTAATGTCCCCCATGATGGTAGGTACAAAAGTAGGGCTGGTGCACCTTGATCTTTGCATGAATATGTGATTTCTAAACACTGTAATTTTTTTCTTTTGCAACATAGACCTCTTTTGCAAGAGAAAAAGCATTAGATATTCACAATATCTTAAAATTATTTTATTCTCTGCAAGATAAGAACATCAAACTTGAGTTGCCCAAAGTCATAACCTCGGTTACATATTTTACATCTACATCAGAATGAATGCCAGTCTGTGATACTGGGTTCATTTCATTTCATTTGCTATGAAAATAAATGGGCATAATAAAATTGGCAAATAAAAACTCTATTTACAGCAAGTGGAATAAAATGGAATATTTCTCTCTTCCTTTTCTGTTTCCTTCCCTCTCCCCTTTCTTGCATTCCTCCCTCTCTCTTTCCCTTTCTCATTCTCTGTCCTTGTATATGTATCTTTATACATATATGTATATATGTATATGTGTGCATATTTCTATGTAAGTTCATATATGTGCATGTCCAGTCATGTATATGGTAATCAAAAGAGAACCTCAAAGGTGTTGGTCCTGCCTTGAGTCAGAATCTTTACCTTGTTATTTAATTTTGTTAGTTTATCTTTTCTGCTAAATATGACAGCTTAGCTCTCTATGAGTTATCAAGAATTCTCATGCCTCTACCTCATGTCTCACTATAGCAGCACCAGGATTAGAAACATCTGTTACTGTACCTGGATTTATGTGGTTGCAAAATGCCACTGCAGACACTCCTGCTTGCTCAGGAAATACTTGTTTCATTGATCTGTCCTGCAAGCCTCAAAAGATAGTTCCTTAATTTTTATTAAGTGTGTATGAAAGTGTTATAATTTACAGAAAACATTGATAGAAAATGCAGGAGATATGTAGAATTAGTTATGAGAAAGCTTAATAGGTCTCTTCCAGGGAGAAAAACAGCTCGTTCTGAGTTTGCCTACGTTTTTTATTTTTTCTTTCCAGTTTTATTTCAGTTCGTCTTTTCTTTAGTGATTCTATTTCTTTGTAAAATTCCACCTTTATTTCTTGAACTGTTGTTATTATTGTATTTATCTGTTTCTTTGTGTTTTCACAGTCATTGTTAAGGGATTTATTCATATAGTTTCTAAGGTTCTATAACCTATTCAAAATTGCTATTTTTGAAGAGCTCTTCTTGTGCTTAAGCTACATTGCATTACTTATTGCTTACTACATTAGGGCTACTGGTTTCTGGTGAAGGCTTATTGCCTCGGCAGTTAATTTTTGTAATTTTGTGCTTGGATCTGAACATGTGAATCAGGTATGATGTTTCAGGTGTTTCTTGCTGTTAATATCTTTTCTTGTCTTTGTTAATTGGGTGTTCTTCATTATTTTTTTTCCCCTCTCTGGATCCTAGACAACTTTGGTGGCTATGGGTTCTGTGGTAGATAGTACTTCTGTGAGTTGTCAGGAAAGAGAAAGAAAAAGAAGGGGAGGATGGGTAGAG
The DNA here is from genome assembly GCA_019843965.1 of Rhynchomys soricoides. Lineage (NCBI taxonomy): Eukaryota > Metazoa > Chordata > Mammalia > Rodentia > Muridae > Rhynchomys > Rhynchomys soricoides. Next base: position 17,944,279 of record JADRCH010000009.1, read on the forward strand.
CAAAGGCTGAGAGGGCCCTCAGGAAAGAGATATGGAACTTGGGTCCACACCCAGATGTGGAATGCCCAGGCAATGGAGATCTGGTAGGAAGAGTGTCTCCAGTGCACAGACTACTGCAGGACTGAAAGTGACATCAAAGAGGTTGAAAAAGAGGGCAGAGAGGATAGGAAAATTTGCCTATATGTCTCCAAACCTGATGTGAGGTGGGGTCACTCCGGTCCCTAGTACAAAGTTTTTCTGTGGCTCTTGACTAAAACAATGGAATGACGATAAGACAGAAATAAGGCTGAAAGTGTTGGCAGGAAAGAGCTAAGCTGTGTCTGCACTTAGGGCAGAGTCATCACATAATGAGGTAGGGTGAGGTGAAGGGCTTCTAGGAAGACTGAGGTAGGACAAAGAATAACTATGAAATAAGTCTGGAAAGACACACATGAAGGGCTGAAGGAAATCCAGTGTCCCCACCAAAAGTAGCAGTCCCCAGGACCAGGATGTGGAGGTGAAGTGGGTGGAGGGCACCTTCAAATTGGCTGCTACAAGACAAAGAATAAGCCTAGAGAGTAATTAATGCATGACAGGAAGGTGGGTGAAAATCACACACCAGAGTTTTCAGTGGCCTGGTAGAAAGCATTTCTGAAGATAAGCTGCTGACATAAAGAAATAGAGAAGGTCTAGAATAGAAGATTGAGAGATCAGCCACAATGAGCCCATAGCTGTAATCTTAAATCATGTCTTTGTTCATGTTCTGACTTAGAGTAGTGTGTTTACAGGGGTTTTTTATTTGTTTAAATAATCATTTCCCAAAAGCCAAAAAAATAGTGGTGGAAGCTGATGTTTTAAAATGAATACCTAACATAAATGTTGAACACAACATTTGAATATGTTAAATAATGTTTATTATTATTTATTATTAAATAAAGCTTGTTAAGTAATGTTTTTTGCTGTACTCTTTCTCATCTGTGTCACATCTGTTCATTTACAGTCAGGGATGTAATCCGTTTTAATGTTCTGTTAAGGGTTTCACTAAAGTTTCCCTCATCCCCTCACCATGTAAGGGTGTGTTCTATGAGGGGCAGACACACACAGTCCCACAGGAGATAAAGAAAAAGAGATTCAGAAGATATTTTTTAAGCTGACACAGATTCAAAGATGAACAGAAAAGAGATGACACAGTGAGCAAGAAGTAGAGAATTCAAATCTGGGCTCCTTCTTACTTAAATGACATAAAGGAGGGTGGTTTGATTTCTTTTCTTAGTTTGACACTGATACATTATTGGTGTCTTGGAGTTTAATATTAATGAATTCAAAGTGACCATATGACCATATTTATAATCTGAAGTAAAGAATCATTAATATGTTTAATCTATTGCACATAATATAATACAATTTATTATAATATAGTACAATTTCATCTTTATAAATTCACAACAAAATCCACTTGCAAAAGTGTGAAATAGTTCGTAAAAATGAGACAACATATATCCAGCTTTACATTTACTGATGTCTCTACATACAAGCGCAATAGGTTACCATTTTTTAAATATGTGAGTGCAACAGCATGTCCCTTCATACACTGTGTTTCATTTCCTCCTCATGAACATGCAACCTTTACAGAAAAGTGCTTTTGTAAAATATCATTATCCTTCAGTTTTCCTTGCAAGTACAAAGAGGATTTGAGAAGTACTTATGAAAACAATGTGTGGAGGACTAAAATCTAGGCAAATGAAGCTGAAATGTAAAATTCTTCATAGTCTATGTAAACAAACATGAACTCTGAAGTCTGTACTGATGATCTTGACTTTATGGGGGCGGTATATGATTAATTTTCATCACATATAAAACTTAATAATCAGATAAGAGCTTGTTGCAGGATCTGATCATACAGTGAACCTGGAGATTGTATACTGGAAAAATTCATCTCTAGTTGTGGTGTGACTCAGCCCTAGTACACACCTTTAATCTAATCATGCTGCTAGATTTTTATCAAAATGTGAGATTGTATATTGGAAAAACCTGTTTCTAGTTACGGTGTTGCTAAATCATGCACAAACTTTTAATCTGAGAGATATCTGTTTATTGTAAAAGAGATTGACTAAAGTCAATGATATGTAAAGAGGTAGGACAAGCAACCAGTTAACAGGGAATGAATATAGGAAAAACTATAGCTAGAAAGAACTCAGATGTCCTTCAACAGAGGAATGGATACAGAAAATGTGGTACAGTTACAAAATGTTGTACTACTCAGCCATTAAAAACAATGAATTCATGAAATTCTTAGGTAAATAGATGGAATTACAAAGTATCATCCTGAGTGAAGTAACCCAGTCACAAAGGAACACACATAGGATGTACTCACTGATAAGTGGATATTAGCCCAAAAGCTCAGAAGATACAATTCACAGACCACAAGAAACTCAAGAAGAAGGAAGTCCAAAGTGTGGATGGGTCAGTGTTTCTTAGAAGTGCTAACAAAATACTCACAGGAGGAAATATGGAGACAATGAATAGAACAGAGACTGAAGTAAGGCCATTCAGATACTGACCACTTCGGGATCCATCCCATATACAGACACCAAACCCAGACGCTATTGTGAATGCTAAGAAGTGCATGCTTACAGGAGACTGATAGTGCTATCTCCTGAGAGTCTCTGCCAAAATCTGAACAATACAGATGCAGATGCACACAGCCAAAAATCAGACTGAGAACAGGGACCCCAATGGAGTTAGGGCAAGGACTGAAAGAGGAGAAGGGGTTTGCAATCCCATAGGAAGAACAACAATATCAACCAACCAGACCCCCCAGAACTCCCATGGACTAAACCAACAACCAAAGAGTACATATGAAGGGATACATGGCTCCAGGAGCATATGTAGCAGAAGATGGCCTTGTGGGACATCAGTGGAAGGAGAGGGCCTTGGTTCTGTGAAGGCTGGATGCCCAAGTGTAGGGAAATGCCAGGGTGGGGAGGCAGGAGTGGGTGGGTAGGTGAAGGAGCACCCTCATAGATGTAGGAGGAGAGGATAGGAGGTTTGTGGAAGGAAAACCAGGAAAGGGGATAATATTGGAAATATAAATAAATAAAAATATCCAATAAAAAATAAATTTAAAAGAAAACTACAAAAAAGAAAAAAATTAAAAGAGAGTGAGAAGAAATCAGTAGGACAGATAGAGACTCACAAGGAAGTAGAAAGAACATTTAGTTTGGAATCGTTTGTTCAGAGGAGAAAAATGTTCTTTTGTTTCTTTGTTTGTTTTGTTTTGCTTTGCTTTTGCTTTGTTTTTTCTTTTTGGGACAACAGTTTAGTAGGAAAGTCAGCTGGGTGCTTTCTGAGCTTGCAGGCTTTCACCACAGTGTCTGGCTCCTGAGTCTTCATTTGGTAAAATCAAATGTTTAGGATTTTGCTTAAAAAACAAAAACAAAAATAAGTGCTTGATAAATATTATATTGATTGAACCTGGACTTTTCAGATACTCATTGCTATAAAAAGCTTAGATAATCAAAATGTTAAATATGCTGTTACAGCAAGTATATTAGTGGAGCTAGGACAACCACACACTTGTATAAATGTGATTATGTATATTAAAAACCCATGTGTTTGTAGTGTACTGTACATGAAGGATGTACATAGTATTTGGCTTTAATAAACTTGTGCTAATCTAAATTCAACTCATGCTTTCAAAAGAAAATTTCCAAATGCTTATCCATCATGCTCTTTTAGTACAGCCAACCTCTAAACTTATCATCTCTGAAAAATCTAGTTTAGAGTCCTGTCGATCAGAGCTTAATTAAGTACATTCACTTGCTGAACAGATGGGGATTCTGGAAATGTCTCCATTTTTTTAGTGCATATTAGGGGGAAAAGCTGATGATATTTGCACTTGCATCTGTGTACATACTACAGAGCTAAGCTCGGTTTAATTATAATATTTATAATATCACATTTATTAAAACATCTAAAGCACATTTAACTCAGAGTATAGTGACTGTTCTTCAAAGCTCACTTAATCCACACTTGGAACCAGTATAACAGTTTGGGTTAAATATACAGATATGATTATGATGGTCATTTTTCTCTTGCACTTTTACAGATGAGATTTTTTCTCTAAGACCTCAGAACAAAGTTCACCCAAAGAACAAAACCAATAAATACATAAGAATGAACTACTCCATTCTTTACTGAATAATGGAGACATCCCGCTGTGGGTTTCTAATGATCCCCTAGAGAAGCATTGTGGCAAGAGAAACCAAACCTGTCTTGGGGTCAGAAGCCCTCTGTTTCATTTTCTACATCTCCCCAGGGTGTGGCCTTTAGGTATTCATTAGCTGAGACTCATCTTCCAACTGAAGGAAGAGGACAATGCATTTGTTCATGAAGATCAAAATAAAAAAAAAAAAAATCAAAGATTATATTTTAAAATTCCCAGCCTCTGTACTATTACAGAAAATACAAATGAAATCATATTTATAGTGTATATATTAACTTATTTATAACAGACATTCTCAAGTAGAACAAACTTTAAGGTTTATTTTTACTTTGAAATTCAAACTGTTACAGTAAGAGAGATTGACCACATTTTAAAAACATTGACAATGCTGTCATAATTTTATTAGCTTCACAAATGTGGAGTAGGGTATAATATGCCAATTATGTATGCTTATGTCCTTTACCCTCTTTTTATTGAAAATGAATTCTTTTCTTATACAATATCTTGATTACAGTTGCTCCTTGCATCATATCGAAATAGGACAAAACAAACTAATGAAAGGAAAACAGACTAAAGGGAATGCATGAGAACCTGAGACCCACTTTTCCACACGCTCAGGAGTCCCATAAAACCACAAAATTCAAAACCATAGTATATGCACAGAAGATCTGGTGCAGACCCATGCAGGCCCCATGCTGCATCAGTCTCTGTGAGTTCATATGAGCTTTCCACAGTAGATTTAGCGGGCCTTGTTTTCCTCTGTCATTCCGGCTGTTTATTTTATTTTATTTTAAATTTATTTCCTTTACATTCAATCACAGCTTCCCCTCTGTTCATGCCTCTCCTCCAACTCCCTTCTTCTCCCCTCCCTTCTGTTGTGTTTTATAAAAAAGAATGAAAGGGCCAGAATATGCTTGGTAGAGGCATGATATGGTGAGGTAGAAGAGGGTGCCTCTGCAGACCCATGCTGAGGGATCCCTTCTCCCTGATGTAGCAGTTATACGGATATGGATATAATGGATATAGTATGGAACAGAGTTTATTTAGGGCATGGGAGGGGAGTTGAGGAGGGAGTAAAGAGAAAGAAAGGCAGAGAGAGAGAGAGGAGGGAGGATGGGGAGAGAGGGAGAAGGGTTGGGGAGAGAAGAAAATAAGAGGGTAAGAGAGTGAAGGGGCCGAGTAGCCCCTTTTATAGTGAGTCAGGCAAACCTGACTGTTGCCAGGCAACTGTGGGTTGGAGCCAAGAAAGAATGCTAACAGCCTCCACTCCCTCTAGCTTAGTTAGGGGAAAGTTGTCCAAAGGTAATCAATAGGGTCTCAAACAACCCCTGCTCCAGTTTCTAGGGATCCTTCATGTGAAGACCAAGCTGCACACGTTACATATGTGTAAGGAGCCTAAGCCCATCCCATACATCCACTTTTCTTGGTGGTTCAGTTTCTGTTAGCCCCTATGAGCCCAGGTTAGCTGATTCTATAGGTTAGTATCCTTGATATCTCTAGTATTTTTTTCAATCTTTCCTCCCAATCTTTCACAAGATTCCCAGAGCTCCACCTAATGTCTGGCTGTGGATCTCTGTTTCCAACAGATGTTGGTTAAGCCTATCAGAGGGCTGCTGCAAAATATTTGATCATACTGTGAACCCAAAGATTGTGTTATTTACTGGAAAAAACAACTTGTGGTATGGCTAAGTTTTAATCCAAGAGCTAAATAAAGTCGATCCTATGTCCAGAGGTGAAACAAGTATTCAAACTGACAGGGAATGAGCAGAAGTAAAGAGAAAGGAGGGTCTTTGACCTGAATGACATTTAAGACAGCATGGAAGTGAAGGAGCAGAGCTGTTTCCTTCTGGGGCAGCCATGGAGTAGAAAATTCAGTTGGGTGCTTTCTTTGCCTTTCTGAGCTAGCAGGTAGGAAATTCATCTGGGTGTTTTCTCTGCCTGTCTGAGCTTGCAGGATTTCACCACAAAATCTAGATCCCCAGTTTTCATTTGGTACATCAAGATGTTTAAGATTTTTGTTTTATAAAACAACAGAGGACAGTTATGCTAGGTTCCTGTTTGCAGGTATAGAAGAATATCATTAATAATATCAGGTGAGGGGTCTCTCCCATGGCATGGGTCTTAGAGCCAAACAGAAATTTCTTAACAGAGGAATCTCTAATGGCCAAGAGGCACTTAAAGAAATGCTCAACATCCTTAGTCATCAGGAAAATGCAAGTCAGAATGAGTCTTGTGAGTCTGTCTTACAATTGTCATAATGTCTAAGATAAAAGTCTTTAAGCTATAGTTCATGCTGGCAAGGATGGGCTGATGGTGCTCCATTGCTGGTGGGAGTGCAAACTTGTACAGTCACTTTGGGAATAAATTTGGTAGTTTCTCATAAAATTGTGAATAGTTCTACCTCAAGACCCATCTATACCCAATATTCCTAGGCATATAACCCAAGATGCTACACATACCACAAAAACACTTGCTCAACTATGTTCATAGCAGCTTTATTTCTAATAGCCATAAATTGGAAAGAACCTAGAATCCCTTCAACTCTAAATAAATGTGGTTATTTACACAATGGAATACTACTCTTCTATCAAAAACAAGAACATCATGAAATTCGCAGGCAAATGGATGGAACTAGAAAATATCATCTGGAATGAGGTAAACCAGATGCAGAAAGACAGGCATGGTACTCACTTATAAGTGGATATTAGCCATAAAGTACAAGATAATCATGCTATAATCCACAGACACAGATAAGTAACAAAAAGGACCCAAGGAAGGATGCTTGTATCTCACTAAGAAAGTGAAATCAAATAGACAAGAGGTTAGGTGGAGGGAGAGTACTGTCTGGGAGAGGAAGTAGGGAGGAATAGGAGGAATCAAGTGTGGGGAGGACAGACAGAGAGAGAACTGGGTTTAGTGAGTATGGTGGGAAGCATCTCTGGATGAACTAGAAACCTAACACAGTGGAAAGTCTCAGCAACTTACAAGGGTGACACTAGCTAATCCTCCTTAGAAATAGGGGAAATGGAACCTGAAAACACATCTTGTAACAAGAAAAAAAATTTTCAATAGAGGGATGAAGACACTAACCCATCCACAAAACCTTTGACTAACAATTTGTTCTGCCTACAAAATGTGCAGGGATAATAATGGAGCAGAAAACTGTGGAATTGCCAACTTTGTGGCTCTTATACACTTTCTACCTCCTATATCACAGGGTTCCCTAAAGTCTGAGGGGAAGGATTTGATGAAGAGGTCCCATTTAGAGGTATGTGTCCCCAAATCAGTCTCTCTTCTCTCTTTTCTTCTCCACTTCTCTGTCTCTATCTCTATCTCTATCTCTATCTCTATTTCTATCTCTGCATAATGCCTAGCTGTGTTATTCTGCATTTGTTCCCATCTGCTGAAAAAGAAGCTTTTCTCACAATGGCTAAATAAGAAACTGATCTACCAGTATAGCAGTATATCAGTAGCAATTATGAATATTCTTTTTCTTTTGACTAGTAGAGATTATTTTCACCCTAGTTCTCTGGATTATATGGAATATGAAATCTCTGGTTCTTGAAATCCAAGCATTATTGGATTTGAGTTCTCTCTTGTGGAGTGAGCCTTAAGTCAGATCAGAAATTGGTAGGTTACAAGCTTCGTTCCACTACTCTACTGGCATATTTTGGAGGCAAGACACAGTTGGGTGGATCAAGTGTTTTATGGCTGGGTTAGTTTATATGTTTCTCTTTAAGTAGCTTGCAGAGTACCTTCCCTTACTACAGACAATAGAGCAAAGACATGGAGATTTTATGTATGCACCAGCTTAGCATTTCCATGTTCAAAGAGTTGCATGGGTGGGTGTTTTTACCAGCAAGGGGACTTTTCTGTTTTGAAGAGAGCAACCTATTTTGTTAAAAGCTTAGGTTGTTTGGGGAATTACCATGAGTGATTTTGCCAACAACTCAGTGGTTGTAATCCAGTCCCTGTGCTGGAAGCTTCCTTTGGTGATAAAAGATGGTCAATTGTGACTTTGTCTTCCTTATTATTTGGAGACTGTGTCTGGATGACCTTCATATGTTTAAAATTTTCACACTTCACTAGGTTTCCATAGAATTCCCCAAATGTTCTTCAGTTCTAGCTGTCTCACTCCTCGTCCCCTCCTCATTCCCATTTGATGTTGCATATCCAATACCTCCTACCCGACTTCACTAAAAATCTATTCTATTTTCCATTTGCTGAAGGATCCAAGTGTCCATCCTAGTACTTTCCTCTATACCTGTTTAAAAACAAATAAAAAAAAAAAAAAACAAAAAACAAAAACTCAAAACAACGACAAAAAAACAAACCTGAGTTTTGTAGTCTGGGCTGACATCTGTGGTCTCTTAGAGTATGCAGGACAACTGTTCAGGCCCTGATTTTAAAGTCTGCAGTGAAGCTGCTGACCCCTGAGGCTGAATTAGGGAAATGCTGGAAGAAGCTGAGGAGAAGGGCAACCCTGTAGAAGGACCAGCAGTTGTAATTAACCTGGATCCCTGAGATCTTTCAGACACTGCACTACCAACCAGGCAGCATTAAACCAGCTGATATGAGGCCCCCAAAACATATACAGCAGAGGAATGCTGGGTCTGGGTTTAGTCAGAGAGGATGCACCTAACCTTCAAGAGACTGGAGACCCTAGGGTATTTGGAGGTCTGGTGGGTGGGGGAGGGGATGGAGACATCCTCATGGAGATAGGATGGTGAGGAGGAAGTATGGGATGTAGAACAGTCAGAGGATGGACCAGAAGAGGAATAAAATCTGGAGTTTAAAATTAATTCATTAACTAATTAATTAATTTTAAAAAAATAAAATAAAGAGAAGTCAAACGTAATTCTAATAGGTCCTCTTTTATATGTTAGATGTAGCTTTTAATATTTTTTGTTGTTATGTATGTTTAGTGTTTTGATTATGTGACAGGGAGACTTTCTTTCTGGCCCAGTGTATTCAGTGTTCTGTCTGCTTCTTGTATAATTATAGGCTTCTACTTTTATAGGTTAGAAAAATTCTCTTCTAAAATTTTGTTTATAATATTCCTTGTCTTTTATCTGGGTTTATTCATCATCCTCTATTAGTATATTATTCTTCAAGTTGTTCTTTTCATAGTTTCCCAGACTTCCTGGATACTTATTGCCACAAGGTTTTTTTTTTTTTTATATTTGACATTTTCTTTGGCCTATGTATACATTTTCTGTTATGTCTTCAAGCCTGAGCATCTCTATTTCAAATCTCTTTTATTCTCTTTGTGACACTTGCCTATTTAGCTCTTGTTTGAACACCTAAATTTTTCATTTTGATAATCCCTTCACTTTATGTTTTCTGTATTAACTCTATTTCCATTTGGGGTTCTTGAACAGTTCATTCATTTCTTTCCAGTTTTGTGCTTTCAAATGGAGCAAAAAGACATCAAAAATATTTTACCCAAACACAAATGAATTACATTCTTCTCAGCACTTCATGTATCCTTTTCCAAAATTGACCATATGTTCAGTCTCAAATAAAGCCTCAGCCACAAGAAAGTTGAAATAGCGCCTTGTATTTTGTCAGAATACCATGGATTAAAGCTGGACATCAACAACAACAAAAACACTGGAAAGGCTGCACATTTACGGAAATTGAACAGCTCTCTCTACTCAATGATCTCTTAATAAGAAAGAAATTAAAGATCTTCAAGATTTTAATGAAAGTAAAGACATAACATATTCAAATTTTTAGCTTGATTTTTATTGTTTATTGCTACACCAAACACATTTTTGTCTTCAAACTCTATCTGTAGTATTTTACTCATCTGTTTTGCATCTGCATCTCTTTCTTAGATTTATTTGTTTAATAAAATAATTTCTTAAGGAATATAATGTACTTTGAGCATTACTCTCCCATTTGCATTATACTCTAGGCTTGTGCTCATATTGTTCTCCCACAAAACTCTATATTCTTAGAAATTTCATTTCTCTTCATGCATTATCTATGTTCATAATACTAAAGTTTTCATATCTATTCTTCTTTTGTTAGATGATATATGCAAAAACTGTGAATCTAAAGCATAAATGTCAAAAGACTTTTACACTTCAAAGAATTACCTGGGTTAATTTAAGGAACTATAAGATAGTCTGGAGAGGTAGCTTTGTAGGCAATGTGGTTTCTGCACAAACTTAAAGTCCTGAATTCAAATATGCATGACCCTTATCAACAACTATCCATCCAGAGCACCTGTAATCTCTGCTAAGAGGAGGAAAAGATCTAGGGCTTCTTGTAGTCCATGACCAAATCCATGAGTTCCAAGTTCTGTGAGAGACTTATTAAACAAATATATATATATATATATATATATATATATATATATATATATATATCCTTTTCCCAAGAATCATCTTTTATAACATTAATCGCTTTCTTTGAAATTCATGGCCCTATTTTTTCATTAATTGTTGTTACATGTGTTCATGTATATAAGTGTATATATTCCTACATACAGAACACAAGCTGCTTAGTCTGTACAATTTCACTTGTGTGTATGTTTTCAGGGCTGACAATTAATATTGGACAAAAATTAGTGTGCTTTTACCTGGAGAAAAGTATGTATCCCACTCTAAATATTTATGATATTTAATCAGAAATATGATTTAAAATTGGTTAATCAGTCTGTGCTTTGTTTCATAGAGGGATTGCATCTACCTGTAATGTGAAATTCTGAAAACTAATAAAATGTATTTGACATTTTTAAATGTGATGTTATAACTTTCTATTTGATTATTCCAGTGTAGAAATCAGTCACATTTTATTTGCCCATTTTGCTGTGAACATGATCAAGTTTCTTTTCACTGGAAGGTGATCAATATATTTACCTGTAGACCGTATCTTATAAGATGCACTTTAAGAATTTATTTTTTCCCTTTAGGTGATGTATTGGCAAATTGCTTTAATCAGTTTGTGACAAAAATCATGTTGGTGAATTTTTAAAATGTGTTATTTATATTAATTAAATATTCCCAAATTTTATACACACTCAGTTAAAATTTATGTCATTTTTACTTCTCATCCTTCCTACTCACATTAAGTAGAAGGCCATATTGGTAAATATGTAAATAAATAATCATTTTTATATTTATTTACTACTTATAAACTTGGCCTAGCCCATTAAAATGTGTTGAATACACATTTCTAAAACTGAATGTATGTTATCATATGGTTAGTTTTTGTCAAATTAATGCCAAATATACTAGTTTTACATGCAGTGAACTGTATATTATCATTCACTTTGCTTAAACAACAAAAAACTTCCTTGATACTGAATTCTTATAACTTTATGTTTTTGGTTTTTTAACGTAAAATAGTTTTTATGCTTTTTTTCTATAAGAATTGAAACGTGTATAAATAGTTTGAGATTCACATTTTTCTTCATTTCTTTCTACTAGTGTTTTTAAAAGTTAGTCAATGAAGCCACAGATGAGACTATTATTTGTACATGAAATGTAGCCTGCAACATCTTATTGGTTTAAGGGAACTTATAAAAAACTGTTTTGTAGAAGAAAAAATATTGTAAGAAAATAGTTCATACCTATAGTCTATAAGCTTTGATGGTATTGTTAACAGAAAATCTGATTTTATGGGCATTTCTTTCTGATACAGAAAGCACAAATTGAATATCAAAAGTTAAAAAAAAACTCTACAACTTCCCCCACTGTGATGCACTATATAACTTCACATAGTGAGCCAGAATGGTTGTTTTTTTTTCCCATCAACTGAATTTGTCTGGGTATTTTATCATAGAAACAAGAAAGTTGCTAGTTCGATAGTGAAAAGCTATAGTTCAGTTCCAAAGCAGCTGTTTTCCCCGTGGACCTTTTTGAAACCGGACCACAGCTAAGTTGGCTTCTTTTCCAAATGGGTATGAGATGACCCAGAAATAGTAAAGCCTTTTTACTGACTAAAACAGATATTATGTGCAGTACTTATTACAGCTACCTATTGCTTGGATTATGAAGTATATCCCCTATGAGTGTCAACAATGAAAACCTCTTGTCCACCTTTGATAAACCTTTAGTAATAAGGCACATGGCTAGCTGGCCTTTGAATGTCAATATCAAAAAAAAAGGACAATTGGTGTCCTTGCTTAGGTTGATTCCCTGTATTTTCGAGGCTAATATGAATCAGATTGTTTCCCTTCTTTCTTTCTCAGTAACCTTGTCATTGGTAAAATTGAAAGAGCTTAAAAAATATATCTTCAAGATATGGTATGAAGTAAAGGGAATTATTCTCACAGCATGGGGCTGTTGTCGATGGTGGATCATATCCTCACTCAATAGAGTTGATGAGATGGGGTATAGCATCCCTGAGCTTAAGCAGATGCATACTCATCCCTCAAAAAACCCATCTGCTGAAAGGATCTCCCTACATCTTGGCAATGGTGGATGCCCAAAATGTCACTTTCTAGTTTAGACATCCTTGAAGGACCACTGTGTCCAACATGCTGCTGAGCACAAGTGTGGGTCAGTAGTCCTAATGTGCCTGAGGTCTGGGTTCATGAGAACTCTGTTGTCATCTGATAACCTGTGGATATCCATGGCTTGTTCCATGGATCTGAATCCATGTTCATGTTTGTGGGCCATACTGTTCCCAGGAAACATACTGATATAAGTGTTCTTCTCTGCTACCTGAGATTATAATGGTTACCAGGTCCAGTTCCACAGCCTTAATACCACCAGATCTTTGTTCCTGGTTATGGCCTAAGTTACGTGGAAGGTCTTATTGGTGGCCATGGTCTCTGATCTCTGCAATATAAAGCTCTGTTAAGGTTCATGCACCAGGCTGCCATCAAAAGCCATAGTGATCTGAGTGGCCATTGCTATCACGTAAGGCCATACTGACATCCATTCCATGTTGTTACAGAGGGCCATGTTTGGGTTCCTTGTCTTGTTGTGCAGATGTCCTTGACCTTTGTTGCCACCAAATTCCCATGATTTATGCTGCTGTATGAATCCATGTCAATGTTTATGATCCAACTGCGTTGGAATGCCTTATTTGGGTCCATGACCATGTTCCTGTTTCCTGCTGACACAAGAAACCATACAGAAGCCCCTAATCCATGCTCCTGTGGTCCATTGCATCCAAACAAGTGACTTTCACAGTGTTATCAGTGAGGGCAAATGTACAGTTGAGAATGGGGGACATGGAAGACTTCTATGATAACCCCTACCTCCACCCTAACCCCAGTAGTAACATCTTTGATTGGACGCTACTAGGTAGAACTCTTAAAAATTGTTGCAACATGGTGACTTCCTGCAGGAATTCAAGAGGGGAAAGGCTCAGCTTCAGTTAGTGGGCAGGCCACCAAGAGTTTGACCATGCCCCAGTGAATACATAAATAACACAAATTGAACCCTTTTTTTCTGATGTTATGGAATAACAACGGTGGAGGGAAGGATTGGGAAATGAATGTTATAGGAAGGTATGATGTGAAACCCCCAAAATATAAATAAAAATATTCTGTTGGGGGACAAACAAGAAGTTAGACTCTAATTTTCAAATGTCCAGAAGATTTGATCTGGAATGGAGGAGTTATACAGTGTTATGTTACAGTGTATATTAGTTTGAGGGAAATTTCTTTCCCCAACCAGAGTGTTAGAATGGACACTGTAAGAGCACATGCTTCCTGGGACTGGGGAAATGGTGTATTTCTAAAGTGCTTATCAGTATAACATGAGGAACTTAGGATTACACAATATTTAAAAACAACAACAACAAAAACAAACAAACAAAAAAAAAAGAAAAAACAAAGTTGGATCCCAGAACTTTGAACAATTTAAAGGTGGAGACAAGACGTTGTTATGGTTACTGGCCAGCCAGTCTAACCAATATGGTGAGCTCTAGATTCCTTCACATTTTCTGCCTGTAAAAACTAATATGGACAATGGTTGAGGAAGATAATTGGTGTCAATCGATAACCTCCACTTATATGAGTTCAGAGTTCTCTCTCTCTCTCTTTCTCTCTCTCTCTCTCTCTCTGTCTCTGTCTCTCTGTTAAACACACACACAGACTCACTCACTCAAAGACACACACAAATAGCATATCTACGTGATGTACATTGAAAAATGCATATTCCTACAGAAAGTATTGTTTCTTGTAGTCATTTCCTGGTTTTCAAATAGCACTATTCCATTTTGCCTCATCATCTTTTATTTTACTTTAGTAAACAATAGCCTAATATGACAAAAAAAAAAAAAAAAAGCAGTTTAAAATCTCTGATCAAACAGCATGTTATACCACAGAGGTAGATCTCTGACTAAATTCACAAACAGTACTGGCCCACAGAGAATATATTCATAATCATTCCTTTAGCCATTATTAAAATTGCAAATGAAAACTTAACTTTTACATAAACATAGTTATGTGAAAACAGGTGGCATTTGATAATTTTCCTCTGAAAATTCTAATGAAGCAGTGAGAAATGAATAGATGGTAATTTATTGAAAAAAAAAACTGAATTTTTAGCTGATACCTCAGGGTAAGAAGAATGCTGCATGAAATCATCGAGTATGAAATTTAAATTCTCCTGCTGAGATAAATATGCCTTGACAATGTCAATGAACTTGGAAGAAAAATAACAAATTGCTATTATATGCTCAAGCTTCTAAAAGTCATGCTGTTAGCTGTTGTAAATATTGCAGGATTCAATTGAAAATCATGTTTTATATTTATCCACATTTTTTGAAAAATACATTGCTTCAAATTTCAGATGAGTTCAGAAAAGTATAAAATGGCTTATAAAATGGTTTGCTCTGAAGAAAATGACATCACAGACATTTCGTCTTTAATTTAAATTTGTACCTTTAATATTTTTCTTTATAATCTATAAAGCTATAAACTCTTTTAAACCCAACTTGTCTACAATACCTATGTTAACAATCCTAAAATATGTTTTACTTTTTTTGTTCAGTACTTAGTTACAGAGGCCTATAAAAGTAAAAATGGCCTAAGTGTATGAGTCTTTTAAAAATTCAGTATTAAATTTTTACAAACTCAATAGCTGCTATACTTTATAAAGTGCAACAACAGGTATTAAAATTATTTACCTTTATCTCTATCTTGTTAGAAAAAATGTACTTATTTAAACCTTCAAAGCCTGTGGAAATCATTTCTATTTTTAAGCATAAAGCCATTTTGATAGACATGATATCAAAAAAAGCAGATCCACAATACATGAATTGATGATAATTATCTACTAACTTTTGGGAGACAGAATATTGAATTCATGGGTTGTCAAGAACATACTTTATTAAGAACAAAAATCTTAAAATATGATAATTTTAATGCTTCCATAATTGAATTCTTATCCCTAAAATAGAAGATATGACATCATAATTCATTGCTCTCTTTCTGATTCTCACTTCAAATCTGCCACTGACTATTTTTAATAAAGCTGATAACATCTTTTAACTCTGTGCGGGCTTCTCTATTTTCCTCACCTCTACCTTAATGTATATGACTACTGCATCCTCTAATCTGAACTATTTAAAAATCTTCTTTCTCATTTCATTATAGCCACAATTTTGTCCTTAATGAATCTTGGAAATGGTTTTCAGATCTATTATCTTAAATGAAAATGATTTAATCCATGATCTGTATAAATCTTTTATTTATGCAAATTAAGAGGTCTGAAGGCCTTTTTGATCATTTGATGTTATCTCTGTCATCTGAAATATTTTCACCATATCTTTTCAGTTCATCAGTTCTTACTGATACACACGGGTTCTTACCATATCAAATGCCTTCTTATCTTTGGATGATCCTAGTGTTTCCATGCATCCCAGATTTTCAGTTTAAATTACTTTAATGATAGCCTATTTTATTTAATGACAATATTCTACACATTCTCCTCCACTTAATTAATGTTATCTACACAGTGGAACCCTACCTACAACCCCAAGTAACATCTAATTTTTTAAGATTATATGTTTTCATTGCCTGGATTAATGCAAATACCATAGTGGCATTGTTAATGGAGCAATCTATTGGCTTCCAGTACAATGCAAAATCTCTAGCTTCAGTCTTAAACTCCTGAACAAAAAGACTGCCTTAAGAAGATCCTATGGTTACCAAAAAACATTAAAGTGTTTTATTTGGTGCTGTGGAATATATCATGTTAAATTTATTATTTAACCAAGTATAGAGCTCAGTTAAAGATGTTTCAAAAATACTAGGCTAAGGATCTTGCTTTGAATTACACTAATGATGCTGGTATAGGTTTCCAAGTTCTAGCATGTGAGACACCCTTCTCTATAAATATATGGACAATATTCGCTGCAAAACTTTTAGCAGCTGTACTGTCCTTACAAGAGAATGAAATATCAGCTAAGGGGAGAAGGGATGAGATATGAGGTTTCCGAAAGGGAGACCTGGAAAGGGGAAAACATTTTAAATGTAAATAAAGTAAATATCCCAAAAAATAAAAAATGAAAAAATAAATAAAAGAATTCCATAATTGATTCTGAAAGAAAGAAAGAAAGAATGAATGAAAGAAAGAAAGGAATGACCTTGGACTCAGAGCTGTGTTACTTCTTTCAGGAGAATAATATTCTTAAATAGAGGACCATGATATAAATATTTTACATCACATCCTTAAGACTGAAGAAACATGTACATACAGGGAAAAAAACAAAAAGACTATTCATAAAACACACTGTTCGGGTCATGACAATGATAGGAGATATAGTAATAGATGTCTTTCTCTTCACTTGTTACTTTGTTTTGCACACATGCATTCTCAGCAGGAAGAGATTATCAGTTAATGATAAAGGGTTACTTGCTCAATACCTGAGATCAGAATGTATAATTAGCATGGGAAGGTTTGTTTGATTGATTGTTTTCTATCATGGGGGCATTATAGACCAGTGCAGTCTACTTAGATTGGGATTCCATTTTTGGGATGTTTGGATATGAACATTGTAATTTGTATCTGTGTTCTTTAGCAGCAACCATATTCACATCAACTAAGATATGGAAACATATTGTGCAATGAAAAATTCTTGAGTCAGCTTCAATGTGAATTGACCAAGATGCTGAAATATGCAAGAAGAACGAAGAAGGAGAGGAAAAGAAGAGGAGGAGGGTAGGGGAGGAGAAAGAAGAGGAAGAGAACAAGGAGGAGGAAGAGACTAAGGAGGAAGAGGAAGAGAAGGAGGATGTAGAGGAAGGAAAAAGAAAGAAATAAAAAGAGAAAGAAAGAAAGACAGAAGGACAGAACTAGTCAGTCAGTATTAAATGTCTCTATCTTTCTAAAAATGGCAGTTTATTGAACACATGTGGGCATAGAAGGACAATGTGATAAACTTATACTTAGGGCAATGCTGGCATACCTACAAACTTATGGTCGTAAGTTATATCTTCATGAATTCCTGCCTACTCAGAGGTTGTATATGTATCTGTAAAATAAAACAAAGTATATTATATAAAATATAATATTATTTTGTTAAATAATACTTTTAAAAATCATTTAAAGATTGTATTCAACTTGATAACAGTGGGACTGTGAAATGACTCAGTTTCTCCTCATGACCTAAGTAGACAAGGTCTGGAGAACTGACTTTCAAATCTAGCACTAACTAGTCTTAAGTATATAATGTAGCACAAATGAAAAACCATTTTTCAACAAAGCAGAAGGGGAAAAAAAACAACTCCACAGAGTTGTTCTCTGATGTGTATAATTCCAC
Source organism: Rhynchomys soricoides (assembly GCA_019843965.1). Lineage (NCBI taxonomy): Eukaryota > Metazoa > Chordata > Mammalia > Rodentia > Muridae > Rhynchomys > Rhynchomys soricoides. The sequence goes on from JADRCH010000009.1 coordinate 17,962,217, forward strand.
TTCAGATTACATGTGTCTGCACCCTTAAACTTGTGAATGATGATGATAATGATGATTCAGAAGAAAAGAATATTTTAGACAAAATCTTAATCTTAATATTTTATTTTGAGAAAGATTCATATAATTTCAATTTCACTTTTATTTATTTATTTTTTGATTAGTATGTGTATACACAATCTGTTTGTAGTAGACAGGTGTGAACACAGACAATGTTGAGTCCATAGAACAACTTCTGAGAGTCGGTCCTTGATTTCAACTTGTACATGGGTTCCATGGAATGAACATAGAAGGTAATGAAGGCTTTGAAGTACTTGTAACACTAAGCAGCCTCTCAACCATATCAATGTGTTATTTGTGTAAAGACATATTGCCAAATTGAATACCCAAAAAGAAAGTCAACCACAATCCTTTTCAAATATTATCACTGTAAATTTCAAACTGTATTGTTTTTATTTGCAAAATCTGTCAAAATCAGGGTTTTATAATTCTTGTTTATAGACAATAACAAGTGGCAAAATAAATTCCATTATACACCCCAGTACAAACTAATTTCAGAGCAGAGATGTGCCCACAAATAAAAAAATATATATATTTTCCACAAGACCAAAACTATATTACGTGTAGGCAGAAAACAATTAGGAGTCATCTTAATTCTATGTACCTTCAGTAAAACAGGAATATGTGATTTCCCTCTATATCCTGAGTTATCCAGTTTTAGGTTCATGTCTACTCTAGCAGTATTGGGTATCATTCCACCTTATAAAGTGTTCTTAAGTTAAATCAAATATTTATTGGTTACTACTACAAATTTCATCCCACCACTTCACTGCCATATTTTTCATGCAAGATAACATTGCAGAACAAAAGTTTTATAGCTGTGGTGGTGTAGAGGAAATTTAATCAAGCAACATGGCTGCTCTAGTAAGGGATCACATCCAAAAATATGATTCTCTCAGAATGGAGACACATCCTAGATTACAGTATAACCTTGCAGGAATATGGACAGACCCTTAGTACACACATTTAATTCCTAACAATAAAGTTAAAGTTAATTTGTAGAAAGAAGCACCCATGTTTAAAAATATGTATAATTAAGGGGCAGACAAAATGATGAATCAGAGAAAGATTTGAATGCGTCAGAGATAGGATAGTTCCAACTCAATGAGAAAAGCAGAGGAATAAAGGCTTACTTAAGAGCCATTAAAGAGAAAACAATGTGTGCAGTGTGGTACGTTGTGGGTGATGATGTATGGTGGTGTGTGTGTGGGAATTTTACTGGGATAGTTTACAGAGGCAGGTTACAGAAAACAAGCTAGACACAGGTGAAGATAGAATAAGCCAGAGAAAAAGGAGACAGAAGATTAGAACCTATTGCCAAAGTTATTATGACGCCAGGGAGAACAATTTAATGAGAAGCTGAGAGAAGCCATATTATTCTCTCTTCTGCAGAAGATTATTGCAACCGGACTGCATAGAGGCTGGAAGCTTCCAAACCTTGGTCTAGGAAGAGTTAGAAGAGAGAAGGAAATTCCATGAGCTCAGCCCAAACCAGGTTTGGTTAGGGCTCTCATCTTATCACTTGATTTGAGAAAATAAAAGAGACATTTGCACTGTCGTAGCTTTCAGCTCTGATAGCATGCATGGTAACTTCTTGTAGCCTACCTGAATGCTAGTCAGAAACAGTGAGAGTTCTAGGTAGCCATCAGTTCAAATAAAATTCTGTCTTCCTGAGTTGGATAGCTGTGGTCTTCAGCAATAGAGCCATGTTACCTGTTTGTGAACAGCAAGGCCATTTAGCCTTGGCAACAGTCTGGGTAGCTTGGGGGTTTACAAGGAATCAGTTGGTCTACCAAGTCAACTAGATATAACCAAAATCTGATACTGAAATCTTCCCTTGGTGACAAGAAATATCCATTTGTGGCTTTGTATTCTTTATTATTTGGTGATTTTGTTACACTTACTTCATATATGTATTTTAGGAAACTTCTACTGCTTTAGGTTTATATACTTTCTCTCCAATGTACCTTAATGTTAGCTGTTTCTTACAGTATTTCCTCGTTCCTCCATCTTCCATACGCTGCCCTTTTAACCCTCCCATTCCAACATCTCCACTCCATCCCTTCCATAACACGATTCTATTTTTCTTTCCTAGTAACGTCTTGCCATTCTAGCTAATTTCTTGCTCTATATCTAACCTCTGTGTTTCTAAGTATTGTAATTTACTTATCTTTGAATAAGCAGCTAATACCACATGTAAGTGAATGAATATCATGCTTTTGTTTCTTGGTCTGTGTTACCCCAATAAGTATGTTTTTTTTCTGGTACCATCCCATCCATTTACCTGAAAATTTGATTGTTTCATTTTTTAGAGTGTTAAATAATATTCCATTGTGTAAAAATCCTTCATTTTCTTCAGCCATTCTTCTGTTCAGGCAAGGAATCACATCCAAGGAATGTCTAAGTCTATTGATCCATCTAGAATAACAAATCTTTAATTACTCTGGCTCATTTATTACTGCTTTATCTTCAGTTATCTTATTGCTCTATAGCTTCAATTAATACATTGAATAGATTTAGAGAGTGGTGACAACTTAATGTTTTTCCTCATTTAAGTGGAATTGTTTTGCTTTGAGTATAAAAAGAATAGCTGGCTATTGGCTTGCTGTAAACTGCCTTTATTGTGTCAAAGTATGTCTTTTGTTTTCCTACTCTATTTAAGACATTCATAATGAAGGATGTTGGATTTTATCAAAGTCCTTTTCTGCATCTAGTAAGATGATCATGCAGTTTTGCCATTCAATTTGTTTATATGGTGGATTACATTTGTCACTTTTTTTTTTTTTGGCAAGAATTTTTTTTTTTTATTTTCATCTTTTATTTACATTTCAAATGTTTCCCCCTTTCCAGATGTCCCCTTTGGAACCTCCCCATTCCCTCCGCCCTCCCCCTGCCACTATGGGGATATTCTCCAACCCACTCCCCCACCACACCCCCCACCCACTCTCATCTTCCCTCCTTGACATTCTCCTATACTAGGGGATATAACAACCTCAGGCCCAAAAGTTTGAAATACCCAAGAGCCACTTCACAGGAACAGTAGTACTGAGTACAAGGTCCCAGATGGAGGGCTTGGAGAAAGGACTGAAGGAGCTGAGGGAGTGTGCAGCCCCAGGGAGGTAGCAATACTGGCAACTGGCCTGACCCCCCATACTTCTGGAGACTGATCCACCAACTAAAGAATACACATTTGTCACATTTTGTATGTTGATCGGGTTCTACTTCTCTGCCCTGAAGCCTAGTTGGCCACGATGACTAATCATTTTTTATATGTTATGGGGCCCAGTCTGCATGTATTTTACTCAGAATTTTTGCATGGAATAACGTGAGGTGTATTAGCATTAGTTGTTCTTTGAGATTATAGGAGAATTTGTGTAGTAAATAAGTTAGGCAGATTGTTGTAAAGAGTTTACTTTCACTTTCATTACTTTCACTTTCATTAAATAAAGTATCCTGGCATGTGATAAATTTTAACCAGGTAGTTTTTTTTTGTTTTGTTTTGTTTTGTTTTTTTGTATATAGCCACCGATGATGTTATTATTCTTTTCAAATGTTTGACAATGGAAGTAGAATTCTCTGGGATAGGAATTTTCTTTTTTCATATTTGACATCACCACTGTGGTGTATTTTATCCTGTGTGCATCTACAGTCTGATGGAAATTTTCAATTCAACTAGGGACATGTGTATTTTAGGTTTTAGTTAGCTTTCACTGTATCCTGATCATAGTTTGTCCTTTGTGGCTGTAAAATGTGACTCATTATGGGGCTTGGAATCTGGATGATATACACAGTTGTGGAGACAAAAAGTAGTTAATGTTATTGGTGGTATATATTTACTCATGTGTTTGTACAAAGCACCTACCTAAAGAAAAATGGGCTTCATTGAGGAACAAGGAAAGGCATCTCATCATGTTCTTTTACATAACTTGTTAGTAGTTCTTACCACCACTAGTAAGTATCTTTTCCTCTTTATTTAAAAGATTCTAAAGTCATAATATACACCTTCTATATTTGTTGAGAGAAATTTAATATTATTTAGCAGACAGATTTTCTTGTCTTTGTTGTTTAATATTATATAGAATTATTGTAAAAAAATATTCTCTGAAATTTTGGATTAATATAAAGAAACATTTTTGAATACAATATGCACTTATAAAGGTATTATTTAATAGTACACTTTGAATAGTTTGAAACATTGTGCTGTGCTGTAAATTAGTGAGAAAAGAGGTGGGAAATACAAGAGAGTGGAGAGAAGTATAGAGACTTTGTAGGAAGGAAAGTGAGGGGAGAATATTAAATTTAAATTTTAATTAAAAATTAAAATAAGAAATGAAAATGTGCTTTGAATCTAAATTACAGAGCACCTTAGTTATTTGACTGTTAGGATTATGTTGAACAATGAACTCACTGGTATTCAAATTTAATGAGTATTTAAACCTAAAGCTTCTGGATTCACAGTGAAGTTTCATCCTTAGTAAGATATAAAATTGTATCATGGTGATAGTATTTATCATATACCAATTTTGTTATTGTTTATTTTTGAAGATGTACATGATGTCAATTTCTATTTTGTGATTTTTTTTCTACAATGAATTTTAGTGTTTCAAGTTTTAAAAATCCTTTTTAAAACAAAATGTTTACTGTACATCCATTTGGATACTGTACATTCTTATACTTTGTGTTGTCAAAAATCTATACCTTATTCAATTCATTCTCCCTCATTCCAGTAGGTTCACTTTCATCTCTGTATTGCCACAACTCTGTGTAATCCTTCAGGTTCAAATGTTTCTGTTCATATAGTTCAGACTGAGCAGACAAGATTAGGTATTAATGTTAAACTTTATCTTAATGTATTTATTTATTCATTTGTACAAAACATAAGAACTTCTATAACATTACATTTATATTCTATATTTAGTAAAAAAAATATTTATGCCATATGAAAATATCTCATGTTTTAAATAGCATTTTATACCTTGTGACCTATTTATAACATCATGACATTCTTTATAAAAAAATCTTTCTTTTATCATTTTATAGCTATTATATATATATACTTATTATTTTAACTATTATATATGCTCATATATATTTACTGTATTTTGATTTTTAATATTTCACATGAATGCAGAAAAGCACAGTATTTTGATAAACTTTAACCTTATGGAATAGAATGCAAACTCCAGTGTTGATAACTACAATGTGATAGCAATATTGGGAAGAACTCATCACAACTAAAAATTTCATAATTAAAGAAAACTAGATTATTTTAAGTAGAGGAAATATTTTATGTTAAAATCCATTCAAAAGTGAAAAGTGTAAACAATGTATATATTCAGAAATTTATTAAGAAGCTTAGTTTAGGTTGACCATGAAGCTCAAAACACATTCAGTTCAGTTAAAGTCAACAAATAGATTTAATGTATCAGTATTGAAGATATAGATACCATGCTATTCTATCTTTTTTTCTGTTACTTAAGGATTTGGAGAACCAGATGGCCACAGGAGAAGAGCATTCCTTGTACTGGGAAATAACAGATGCCCTGAGATTCTGGTACAGTGGAGAAGGCACATACCAGGACATATGCTATTGGAAGGGGATAAAGTATGGTAAATATTAGGAACAAAAGGACACTCATTTATATTCATACATGCAACAATTACTAAACAGTTTCTCCAAGTTTCCTAATGTACTTGATACAGATATTAACGATCAAGATGACAGGGACTGGGGACTTGATATAAACAAAAGCATGTAAAGCAACCAATTAGAGAAGTTGATGTTATCTTTGTTGGGAGCATATAAACACTCAAAAATAACTCCAGAACCATAAAAAATAAATATTGCATTAAATACCATTAAATACTGCATTACACACACACACACACACACACACACACACACACACACACACACACAAACATACACACACACAAAAGCATATGTAAACTACTTGCTCTACTAGTAATGGTTAGTTAAACCTTATGCACTATACCAATGATACCTAATAAATCCATCTAAAAAAAGCAAATTGTCTCCCATGCTGAAAATCTATACTTAGAACTAAATTCTTTGATTTATTCATTTCAGTCTATTTCCCATTTTTGCCATTCACAAATGACCCCAATGTTACTTTGTTCCTGTCAGTTTTGTATCATTGCAATGCACCAATTTTGCCAAGTGATATTTTGTTTTTATTGTTTGAATTTTCTTTGATTTGATTGTAATTGTGCTCTTGGTTTTTGATCTTGGAAAGAAAAAAAAAAAGTACAGGAATTTTTTTTTTGGTTTTACAGAAGCACACCGTTAAGAGACTTGGGATTTTCAAGAGACTTTAGATTTCTAAAGTGACAAAAAAGTAAGGATTGGGACTTTTAATAATGAGCTATATTTTATAATGTGATATTAACCTGAAATATTAGGACAGGTTATATTTTAACAGCAACGATTTTATATGAATTTGACAAAGTGTGGACTTGTGATGGCTAATCTTGATTCTCAGCTTGATATACCTGATATATCCTCAGATAAAGAATTGTATCCATCAGATTAGCCCATGGGCATGCTAGTGTGACAGTTTAATGATTGATAATTGATGTAGGAAAACTCATAAGAAGGTAGGAACTACTATCCCTAGGCCAATGGGCCTTGTATATATATATATATATATATATATATTTATATATATATCTGAATCTGAGCCTGGAAGCAAGCCAGTACAGAGCATTCATTCATGGTTTCTGTTTTAGGTCTCACAGCGAATTATCTCAATGATGGATTGGACTTAGAAGTTTCAACCACATAAGCCTTTTTTTCTCCAAATTGCTTGTGGTCACGGTATTTATCACACCAATACAAAATAATCTTGACAAGCAACAAAACTAATTAAGGTATTAAAAAGTCATAAATGATAATATTTTAGTAACAATAATTGACATTTTCTTGTCAATTTTTATATTATCTTTTCTTTATTTTTTGAGCCTATGTATATGTATGTTGTTTCTCTGTATGAATCTGCATATGTGTGCATGTCATAGCATTTCATATCATAATTTGGGAGTCAGAGAATAATTTACCAGAGAATTCTGTCTGTCCTTGGGATCAAATTCAGGTCTTCAGATTTAGATATAAGGCTCTTTTGTACCTCATAAGACAATTCTGTTAGAAAATACACTATTAACATTATGCAAAAAATACATTCACATTTTAAACATTTCTAAGTGATTCCTAATATATTTGAGCACAATGTGGAAAATGCACTTCACATTCACTTCTATCTTAGCTCCTTATTTGTAAACACTGCTACAGGTTCCAACCACAAATTCAGTTTTTTCTGTACAAATATGACCCAGTTTTAACTTACTGTTATTTTCAAATGTTTTCAACAGGTATTAATATCATTTGTGTGAGTCTTTTATATAATACATGTAAAAATAAAATTTTTAAATGAAAATGTTGAGTATTAATATGGTATTTGTGCCTTATAAATGCAGTCACTGTTTTAAATATCTGATTAATATTTCAGAAACAAAATTAATGTACATTCCCTAATTAGTTGGGAGGGGAATATACATTTGAGAACATTTTGAGGTAGATACTTGCCTTACATTTCAGATTTATATCATGAATGGTAAAGTATTATTAATGTTTTTGATGTCCCTTTTTTATTTTATTGAGCAGATTTTGATATTTATTTCATTACTTGAGGGTAGGCTAGGGACTTTCAACTTGATATACTGGTTAGAACCTCAAAATTTTCTTAGCTATGTAAAGGAGTTTGAAATAATTAAGATCCATTTTATATCTAAAATTATATCATATAAATATTCCAGGTCAATAACAGACGGTTTCTAATAAATAGCATGAATTTAGAGAATTGAAAAAAAGTAATATTTATATCTGTACTTAATCACTTAATTTTGCATGGATTATGTTAAAAGGATTTCAACCACTCCCTGAGAAGATAAAGGGACTTTGAAATGACACGTTGATGCTAAAACCATTTTCTAACACAGAGAACAGAGGTTTATCTTTTCATTATCTTATTGTATTTTTCCTGAATAAATGTGCATATTGCTGGTCTTTGATCATATATTAGTTTACCAGTGCTAAAAAAAAAATGACTTAATAAATAGAAGTACATGGTACTCTTTTAGAAAAATGGAATATGTTCCAAGAAATTAAAATGGACAGCTACAAATATATATAATTCAAATTCCAGACATCGTGATGGCATCTTCTAGACCAGGGAACCTCCAAATATCTGGTGAACATATATACGAAAAGCATTCACACATAAGCACATACACACAAACAGACAGACACACACACACATTACATTTAAAACCCTATTAAAATTACTAAACTCTCCAAAGAAAATACTATAAGAAGCTGGAGATATTATTTTTAATTCTAATATTTGTATCATAAGCAAAAATTTAACCCTATTTAATATATCAAAACCTGTTAATTTGTGGTTTTTAAAGAGGAATTTTTAACTTTATTATATATATATATTTTATATATATAATGGTATATACCATTTTATATATATAATGGTAGTATATATATAAAATATATATATATACTACCATTTTAAATAATTCTTTTCTTTTTGAAATTAGATCCTTTTTTTCCACATAACATATATCTTTATTATGGTTTTCCCTCCTCCTACTCCTCTGAATTACTCCCTCCTTCCCATCCAGATCTACCTACTTTCAGTCTCTCATTAGAAAACAAGTAAGCTTCTAATGGATAACAATAAATAAAATAGAAACAGAAATAAACACATTGGAATAGGATAAAATAAGCATAAGAAAAAGTGCCCAAGAAAAAGTACAAGAAACAGGTATCAATGCAGAGACCACTCAAGATTATAAAGTCATTTAAGGCAAACATCTAAAAATTTTTAACCAATGTCTTATTTATAGCACTCTTTACATTCCCAATATGTATATCTCAGATGTTTTTATTTGGGCATGATCAGGTCAACATTTACTCATTTATACTAAATAAAAATTGGTTATTAAAATATTATCTTTATGGGATTAAGTGTTATATTTAAAAAGCAGATAATATACACACAAGTAATATAAATCAGAAATATAGGCAATCATTTAAGGAAAGTCAAGGCTGCCAGTGTAGTACTTTTAGGATAGTGGAAGAGCAATAAGTACATGATATTTTAAAGGATTGGAAGGGGGAATGATGTTAATAAAGTGAATCCATGTAGAAAGGTCTCAAAAATTATGTTAAGAAAAGAGAGATTTATCCCATCTTCTGATACTTTCAAATTCTTTCTCCGGGGACTTGGCATTCATGTCACACAGATCCTTTACTTGCTTGGTTAAAGTTATACCAAAATATTTTATATTATTTATGGCTATTGTGAATGGTATTGTTTCCCCAACTTCTTCCTCAGCCTGCTTATCATTTGTATAAAGGAGGGCTACTTATATCTTCGAGTTAATTTTATACCCAGCCACTTTGCTGAAGTTGTTTGTCAGCCGTAAAAATTCTCTGGTAGAATTTTTGGGATCATTTACGTATACTATCATATCTGTGAATAGTGATACATTGCCTTTCTCCTTTCCAATTTGTATCTCCTTAATATCCTTTAGTTGTCTTATCACTCTAGCTATATCATCAAGTACTATACTGAGTAGATAGGAGGAGGGTGTGGAGCCTTGTCATGTTCCCAGTTTACTGGGATTGCTTCAAGTTTTCCCTCATTTAATTTGATGTTGGATTTTGGCTTGCTGTATGTTATTATTATTTATTATTATTGTTATTATTATTATTATTATTATTATATTTAGGTATGTGATTTGAATCACTAATCTCTACAAGACTTTTAAAATGAAGGGGTGTTATTTTGACAAGGGCTTTTTTAGCATCATATGAGATGATCCTAAAATTTTTTTTCTTTGACCTTTTTTATATAGTGGGTCTTAGTCAGGGTTACTACTCCTGCACAGACATCATGACCAAGATGTAAGTTGGGGAGGAAAGGGTTTATTGAGCTTACACCTCCACACTGCTGTTCATCATGAAAGGAAGTCAGGACTGGAGATCAAGCAGGTCAAGAAGCAGGAGCTGATGCAGAGGCTAAGGAGGAATGCTGCTTACTGGCTTGCTTGCTTCTGGCTTGCTCAGCTGGCTTTCTTATAGAGCCAAGGGTGCCTCCCCCCTTGATCACTAATTGAGAAAATGCCTTACCACTGAATCTCATGGAGGCATTTTCTCAACTGAAACTCCTTTCTCTGTGATAACGCCAGCTAGTGTCAAGATGACACAAAATTAGTCAGTACAATTGACCCATTGTCATCTTAACACACAAATACATCACCAATAAGCTCGACCCTTACTGCCTTATTCATCTCCAAGGTCTAAATAACATTAAAAGTCCTACAGTTTTTGCAAATTCTTACTATTAAAATGTCAATCCCTTTTAAATAGCCAATCTCTTAAAATTCAAAGTCTTTTACCATCAAAAGTCTCTTAATTGTGGAATCCACTAAAATACCCTCTTCCTTCAAGGAGGGAAAATATATCAGGGCACAGTCACAATCAAAAGCAAAATCAAACTCCAATTGTCTGGGATCCACTCAAGACCTTCTGGATTCCTCTAAGGGCTTGAGTCACTGCTGCTGCTGTTCTTGGTGGTCATGTCATGGTACTAGTATCTCCAAAACACTGCTGTCTTCTGTTGCAACTAGGTTTACCAACAACCTCTCATAGGCTTTCTTCATGCTGCCAAGCCTCTCCTCCTTTGCCTGACCCCTTCTGTCCTGGGCTATCAATTGCAACTGAGGCTGCACCTTCACCAATGGCCTTCCATGGCCTCTCACAGAGCCCAGGCCTCAATGGCTCTTCATGACTCCTTCATGCCTTCAGAACCAGTATCACCTGGGTGACTCTTACACATTACCAAGTCCAGCCACCCCACAAGGTATAACCTTGGCTGTCTCTGGAACGAAGCCTCTGTGCTCTCAGAAAACACTTCTCAGAAGATTTCACCCCAATGATGCTGGTCTTTTCTTAATCATAACTAATATCTTACCTCCAGCTAACCAGCATGAATAGTCCCAGCAATGTAATTGTTTTGCTTTTGTAGTTCTGGTACCTTGTTAATCGCAGCTGGTTTCTTCAGCCCCAGTTAATGAAAACCTTTGCTGCACTGTTCTCAACATTATCTTCCAAGCTCCTACACAACATCCCATGGTGATATTAACACTGAATGTATCTTCTAGCCCAAAGTTCCAAAGTCCTTGCACAGTTCTCCCAAAAACATGGTCAGGTTGTCACAGGAATACCCCACTTGTGGTACAAATTTGTCTTAGTCAGGGTTTATACTCCTGCACAAACATTGTATCCAAGATGCAAGTTGGGGAATAAAGGGTTTGTTGATCTTAACCTTCCATGCTGCTGTTCATCACAAAAGGAAGTCAGGACTGGAACTCAAGCAGGTCAAGAAGCAGGAGCTGATGCAGAGGCCAAGGAGGCTTGCTTGCTTCTTGTTTGCTCAGCTGGCTTTTTTATAGAGCCCAAGACTCCCAGCCCACAGATGGTACCACTCACAAGCGTCCCTCTCCCTTGATTACTAATTGAGAAAATGCCTTACAACTGGATCTCTTGGAGTCATTTTCTCAACTGAAACTCCTTTTTCTGTGATAACTCCAGCTTGTGTCAAGTTGACACACAAAACTAGCCAGTACAGTGGGTTACATTGATGGAATTTTATATGTTGAACAATAGTTGCATCTCTGTGATGAAACCTATTTGCTCATGGTGAATGATGTTTTTGATATGTTCTCAGATTTGGTTTACAGGGTTTTTATTGAGTATTTTTGCGTAGATGTTCATAAGTGAAATTGGTCTGAAGTTTTCTTTTATTGTTGGGTCTTTATGGGGCTTTGGTATCAGTGTAACTGTGGCCTCATTGAATGAATTGGGTAGTGTTCCTTCTGTTTCTATTTTGTGGAATAGATTGAAGAGTATTGGTATCAGGTCTTCTTTGAAGTTCTGAAAGAATTCTTCACTGAACCCACCTGGTCCTGGGCTTTTTTTGGTTGGTAGATTTTAATGACTGCTTCTATTTCTTTAGGGGTTATGGGACGGTTTAGATGGTTTATCTGATCCTGATTTAACTTTGATAATTGGTATCTGTCTAGAAACTTGTCCATTTCCTCCAGATTTTCCAATTTTGTTGCATATAGGCTTTTGTAGTAGGATCTGATGATTTTTTTTTTTAAATTTTCTCACAGCCTGTTGTTACACCTCCCTTTTCAACTCTAATTTTATTAATTTGCACACTGTCTCTGTGACCTCTGGTCAGTCTGGCAAAGGGTTTATCTATCTTGTTGAATTTCTCAAAGAACCAATTTCCATTATGAATATCAATGCAAAAATACTCAATAAAATTCTTGCAAACTGAATCCAAGAACACATCACAACATTCACCATGATCAAGTAGGCTTCATCCCAGGGATTTAGGGATGGTTCAATGCCCGTAAATCCATCAATGTAATCCACTATATAAACAAACTCAAAGAAAAAATAAAACCACCTGGTCATTTCATTAGATGCTGAAAAAGCATTTGACAAAGTTCAACATCCCTTCATGATAAAAGTCTTGGAAAGATCAGGAATTCAAGGAGCTTACCTAAACATAGTAAAAGCAATATACAGCAAACCGGTAGCCAGCATCAAACTAAATGAAGAGAAACTCGAGGCAATCCCACTAAAATCAGGGACTAGACAAGGTTTCCCTCTCTCTCCCTATCTAGTCAATATAGTACTTGAAGTTCTAGCTAAAGCAATCAGACAACAAAAGGAGGTCAAAAGGATACAAATTGGAAAGGAAGAAATCAAAATGACACTATTTGCAGATGATATGATGGTATACTTAAGTGACCTGAAAAACTCCACCAGAGATCTGCTACAGCTGATAAACAACTTCAGCAAAGTGTATGGATACAAAATTAACTCAAACAAATCAGTAGCCATCCTATGCTCGAAGGATAAACAGGATGAGAAAGGAATTAGGGAAATAACACCCTTCACAACTGTCACAAACAATATAAAATATCTTGGTGTGACTCTAACCAAACAAGTGAAAGATCTGTATGACAAGAACTTCAAGTATCTGAAGAAAGAATTGAAGAAGACCTCAGAAGACAGAAAGATCTCCCATGTTCATGGAATGGCAGGACTAATATAGTTAAAATGGCCATCCTGCCAAAAGCAATCTACAGATTCAATGCAATACCCATCAAAATCCCAACTCAATTCTTCATAGACTTAGAAAGAGCAATTCACAAAGTCATATGGAATAACAAAAAACCCTGGATAACAAAAACTATTCTCAACAATAGAAGAACTTCTGGGGGAATCAGCATCCCTGAACTCAAGCTGTACTACAAAACAATAGTGATAAAAAGTGCATGGTATTGGTACAGTGACAGGCAGGTAGATCAATGGAATAGAATTGAAGACCCAGAAATGAACCCACACACTTATGGTCACTTGATCTTTGACAAAGGATCTAAAACCATCCAGTGGAAAAAAAACAGCATCTTCAACATATGGTGCTGGTACAACTGGAGTTCTACATGTAGAAGATTGCAAATTGATCCATTCCTATCTCCCTGTACAAGTTCAAGTCCAAACGGATCAAGGACCTCCACATAAAGCCAGATACACTGAATCGAATAGAAGAGAAAGTGGAGGAAAAGTCTCTAACACATGGGCACAGGGGAAACATTCTTGAACAGAACACCAATGGCTTGTGCTCTAAGATCAAGAATTGACAGATGCGACTTCATAAAATTACAAAGCTTCTGTAAGGCAAAGGACACTTTAATAGGACAAAACAGCAACCTACAGATTGGGAAAACATCTTTACCAATCCTACATCTGATAGAGGGTTAATATCCAATGTATACAAAGAAGTCAAGAAGCTAGACTCCACAGCTGCATTGCATGACTAACTTGCGAAAGACAATACCCCTCACAAATAAAAAAATGAATCTCATCATTTGTACCAATAATTGTCTCCCATGAAATTAATTATATTTGATATAATGCTAAGCTTCCTATCTAATAACATGAATTCTCTAGTAAGGAATATTACTACATTTTTACTGCAATTTTTATACTCAGTATATTATCATGATATATCTAACAGATGACTAAATAAAAAGGAAATGTCTAGATATTAAAGCTTATTTTTAAATTTAAAAAGAAACATAAATTTATTGTAGAATTATTTCTGGTGGAATAGGAATAAATGAAAGATAGAATGAAGGAGGTAAAAAAAGAAAAGGAAGTGTGTGAGTGTATATGTGTATGAATGTGTGTGCATAGCATGTGTGTACATATATATAAAAGATAAAAACTGTAGAAATATTGGACCTTAGAAATGAGAGTTTTATATTAAAAAAAAAAGGAAATTGATCTGAAGTTCTCTTTTTTGTTAAGCCTTTGTGTGGTTTAGGTATCAGGGTGACTGTGGTTTCATAGAATGAGTTTGGCTGTGTTCCTTCTGATTCTATTTTCTGGAATCATTTGAGGAGTATTTACATTAGCTCTTCTTCAAATATCTGGTAGATTTTTAGCACTACATCCATCTACCCTTGGGCTTCTATTGGTTGGGAGACTTTTTTTTTTTCTTTTTATAAACTTCACATTGGTGATTGTTTTTTAATCATTTCATTGGTTCATATCTCAAATGATATCTCACTTCCCAGTTACCCCTCCACAAACCCCCCATCCCACATGTGCCCTTTCCCCCTCCCCTGTACCTATATGAAGGTGCCTCTCCACCCACCCACTCCCTCACCACTGTTCCAGCATTCCCCTACACTGAGGCATCAAACCTCTACATGACCAAGGGTCTCCACTCCCATGGATGTAAGACAATGCAATACTCTGTTACATATGTATCTGGAACCATAAATCCCTTTCTGTACACTCCTTGATTGGTGATCTAGTCCTTGAGTCTGATGGTTGGCTCCAAGTATCCACATCTACATTGGTCAGTTGCTGGCCAAACCTCCCAAGGAATCACCACACTAGGTTCCTGTCAGCAAGTGTCTCCTGGCAACAGCAACAGTGTCAGGATACTTTTAATGACTGCTTCTAATTCCATCTGGGATAAGGGACTCTCTAGATAGTTTAGTTCATCTTGATTTAACTTTGGTAAGTGGTATGGGCCTAGAAAATAATCTCTTTCGTTTAGATTTTTCAATTTTGTAGAGTATAGTTTTTTGAAGTAAGACGTAATTTTTTGAATTTTCTTAGTTTTGTTAATTCTTCTGTATTGTTTTCTTTGTTTTTAAATGAAAAATTTCAGCCCTGAGTTTGCTCATTTCTTGCTGTCTACTCCTGTTGCTTGTGTTTGCTTCATTTTTTTTTATAGAGCTTTCACATGTCCCATTAAGATGAAAGTTTGAGATCTCTCCAGTTTTTCCTGAAGGCATCTATTGCTATGAAATTTAACACTGTAAGCACACCTTTAATTATGTCTGATAAGTTTGGGTATGTTGTGCCTACATTTTCATTGAATTCTAGAACAGTCTTTAACTTTTTCACAAGCTGTCAATTTATTTAATTTATAGAAACTTGAGGAAAAGATATCAGCGTCTGAACAGGAGATGCAAAAAAGAGTTGTTCATGTATTAATTGGTCTTCAGGTAATCTACTACTAAATAAAAATAAAATTAAGGTAAACTATCATCATATACATGTTTTTAAATAGAAAAGATTGGGATATCAGATATTAAGATATATAAATCCTACTTCTTCTTCTTGATTACCTGGAGAAACGAATAGGTGCTGGCATTGGAAAAAGAAACAGATTTTATATTCATCTTTCTAATACAATTATCTCTTAGGGCACAATATCATTTTCATTGATTCAATTATTTATATGTATAATATGAACAGAACTAACTGCACAAGAAAAATGAGACTCTGATGGTCAAAATAAGTCAGAAAATCATACCTATTAGAATTTATTTTTAAGTCCAAAACAGTCTATTAAATGAAAATATAGGAAAACACTTCAAGGATATTTCCATAGACACAGGTGTTCTGAATAGGAATCCAACCATTGGGAAATAATAGCAAGAACTGAAAGTTGGTGTTGCGTAAAATTAAAATGCTTTTTCACAACTGAAACAGCAATAATGTCAGTGATTGCATAGGGCGTGAGAGAAATAATTGAGCACCAATACATCTAAGAGTCGATTAACATTTAGAACATACAATTTTATAATTCTAAATGGCAAAATAGTCAATTATATAAACAACTAGCATAATGAAATTTGCAGGAGATTTTCAAAAGAGAAAAAACATATTAAACAATAAATATAAACATAGCTAGCTTAATATTTACCACCAAATAATAAAAATCAAACTTGCTTAGAGAGTCCAGCTGACCCCATCCTGAGTGCTTTTTATCAACCAAATAAATGCTAGTGAATATTCATGGAAATAGGTAAGGCAAACACACAAGTTTGTCTATCCATTCACTATAGAAATCAATTTGGCAGCTCCCTAAAAAAATTAGAACTATCACAAGATCTCGATAAATCACTCCTAGGAAAATAACTAAAGGAACTCAAGAATTTTTGTCAAAGAAATATCTGAACATTCATGCTGTTTTATCTATTATACACACCCGAAAGATATTCACCCATTCTTTTCACTCCTCATCAGAGGATTAGAGAGATGAATGAGGACTGAAGGAATGAAATAAAAACAATTGATGTTATGTTTTATGAGTATACATGTTTATTTCTCAAATATACAGAGAGCCAGTTCTTATGATATCTAAAAAGCTTTCCCATTCGTGAGCGGTTGATAGTTATGCTATTTTATAACCTGCTGAAAATCAGTTTTCTAATTTTGATAGGTTAATTGTGAATTTATTCATTAAAATTAGATTTTAGAATCAGGAAATTTTAATTGAATGTAATTAGTACACTTTTTGTGTTGTCTTCCACATATAATCAATGCTATACTAAGGTGTTCTTATATCAAAAAAAAAATTTGCTAATCATTTTGTATCTTTTATGATATCTTTTCTTAACTTTATTTTAAAGGAAAGATATATATTCCAAGGTAGTTTGTTCTCTCTCTCTCTCTCTCTCTCTCTCTCTCTCTCTCTCTCTCTCTTTCTCTCTCTCTCACTTCTTTTTCTCTTTGTGTGAGTTAGATTTTGTGAAATCTTTCATTAAATGGAAACATGAAGGACAACAGAATATGGAGGAAGAACAATTTCCATGTCTCTGTGTGGGGATCATTCCTATATATTTACTATATTTTGTTCTTTTCAATGTATAATTAGTGTGGGAATTTTGTACATGTGCAAGTCAGAAGATAACAGCAAGAGGTAGTTCTCTCTTTCTATCATGGAAGCTATGAAGGATGAACTCAAGTCATCAGGCTTAGCAGCAAGCTTCTTTCCCCACTGAATTATTTACTGATTTCCACTTTGAGTTCATCCTTGGAGGACATAAAACTTTTTAGACAATTTTTTAAATTTATAAATTAGATTTCTGTATTTACTCCAGTTCTATGGTTTTTGACAAATGTAATGATATAGCAACCACTACAGTATTAAAAGAATAGTGTGTAATGTAAAGAATTACCTTGTACTTTACAAATTAAGTTTTCATTCTCAGTTTTTGGGGAATGTATGTTAAACATGGTTTTCTATATTTAATGACTTACTTCAATGATCTGATGCCAAGCAGCCCTGGTTCATATTTTACCATATTCCTAAGACATACCCTTGTCTTTCCATGAACCACTACATGTTTAATTTTTGTATTGACTGACATTTCATAAGAAGTATGTTCTTTAAGCAATTTATATTCTTATCTGCTGATGTATGGTTTTATTACTGTAGCATTGTGTGATTTAAAATAATTTAAGTTCTTGGTCAATCTAAGATTGGAAAATTTATTTATGCTTCAGCAATATGTCATACCTACTGATCATCATACAATGATACCATCTATTATATGGAATATACTACCTCACCTATATAGGGAGGGTGATAGTGTGATAATCATAGTCGTTCTTTGAAATAAAGGATTTATTCGTTTTTTATTTTTTATTGAATAAAAAAAATTATACAGCATTCTTTTAGCATATTTTGGGTTTTTGGGGGTTTGTGACCAACCTTGGTGTGATCTATTTCATTTTCTCTTATTATATTTTATTTTATTGTAATTTTAAAAATGAATGAATGGGTGAATGAATGAATGTATGACAACCTAGCCACTATGTCAAGATTAACAAATGAACTGACATTTATTCCTGGTGGGAGAGTGAAAAATTAGTTTTCTTAGGTGAACTGGCACTGGCTACATTAACCACACTAGGACAGACATCATATTGAATACTTAACTTACTGAAAATGGAGTACACATGTATGTGAGAGTGTGTGTGTGTGTGTATGTGTGTGTGTATGAGTGTATATGTGTGTGTGGGAGTCTGTTTGTCTCTGGGTCTCTCTCTCTCTCTCCCTTTCTCTCTGTGTCTGTCTGCCTGTCTGTCTGTGTTTTTGTATATATGTTTCTGTTGTCTCTCTCCATCTGTATGTATGTTTCTGTCTGTCTGCTGTGACTCTCTGTGTGTGTCTGTTTGTGTCTGTGTGTGAGAGTCCATCTATGTGTGTTTGGCTATCTGTGTATGTATGTGTGTGTATGTGTCTGTGTGTGTGTAAGTGTGTGAACACCTGTGTGTATACACCTCTGTGTGTGTATGCTTGTGTGCACTTTTATTTGGTTATAATTTGTTGTTTTGTGGTTTTGTTTGCTTTTGTTTGCTCCATTTCTTTTTGGATGTTTATATTGTTTTCAGGATGGGGCTGTTCTTATTCTTGTTGTTGTTGTTGTATTTGGTTATTGTATATTTCGTGAAAAAAAAAACTTTCAATTAGGTATGTAGGGAGGAGAAGATCTGGAAGAACTTGGGTAGGGGAAAGAATACTTCTTAAATGTATATAAAGTTAAAATTGTTTAAAAAATAAAATTATTCGAAATAATTAACAAAAAACAAACAAGCAAACAAAATACAAACAAGAATAAAACAAATGAAGAAACAAACAATAAAAGGATTTAAACTTTGAAAATAGAAATATGACTATATCCACACATGTATTCATAACACATAAGAGCTTAATTATCATACTAGTCATGAGAAATATTTTTAAATTTACAAGGGACTGACACACGGTTTTCATCATGGCTATGTAATGTTTTCATTATTTTATTGGTATAAAAATGCACTGTTATGACAAGAGCCTTCCTTCCTGTTTCCATCTCTGCTTGGGGACCTCAGCTGGAGCCATGGGGCTCCATAGCCAAATAGCACCAGTAGAAAGCTAGCCTCCCTCAACTGTGGACAAGCTCATGAGTGGAGGTAAGATGAGCACCACTGCTCAGTTGGACCCACCTTAAATCCTCAAGACAAAGGGACTGAGGAGTGGTCTTCTGGTTTCCTGCTGAGACCAGAGAGATGATACTGTAACACAAGGCTCCATACTCAAATATTGCCAGGAGAGTGCTGGTCTCCCAGGAGTCCCTACACACCTTCAAGCACAGGCAATACCATCACTTCTGTTCAAATTCCCGGATCAAGAGTGACCCTTGTAGAGCCATTAGGACACAGAAACCAAGAAACAGTTGGGGACAGAATCTATCTGGTTTCTGTCTGCACCCAAGAACTGATCTGTACCACAGCTCTCCAACCCCAAATTCCTCTCAGATAGAGCTGGTCTCAAAGGAGTACAGACTCAGAGGCTGGCAGGAGGGACAAACCACAGTCTGAGAGAGCAAGACCAGCTAACACCAGAAATAACCAAATGGTGAAAGGCAAGGACAAGTACATAAGGAAAAGAAACCAAGGCAGCTTGACATCATCAGAACCCAATTCTCCCACCACAGAGAGCCTTGGATACCCCAACATACCAGAAAAGCAAGATTCAGATTTAAAATCACATCTCATAAAGATGATAGAAGATTTTAAGAAGGAAATAAAAAACTCTCATAAAGAAATACAAGAGAACACAGGTAAACAACTAGAAGCCCTTAAAGAGGACACACAAAAATCCCTTAAAGAATCACAGGAAAACACAAACAAACAGGTGGAATTACAGAAAAACATGATCAAACAGGCAAAGGAAATGAGCAAAACCATCCAGGATGTAAAAATGGAAATAGAAACAATAAAGAAATTAGAAAGGGAGACAACTCTGGAGTTAGAAAACCTAGGAAAGAGACCAGGAATCATAGATTCAAGCATTACTAATAGAATACAAGAGATAGAAAAGAGAATCTCAGGTGCAGAAGATACCACAGAAAACATTGACCCAACAGTCAAAAAATTGCAAAATGCAAAAAGCTTCTAAACCAAAACATCCAGAAAATCCAGGACACAATGAGAAGACCAAGCATAAGGATAATAGGTATAGAAAAGGGTGAAGAGTCACAACTTAAAGGGCCAGTAAATAACTTCAGCAAAATTATAGAAGAAAACTTCCCTACCCTAAAGAAAGACATGAACATAAACATTCAAGACGCCTACAGAACTCCAATAGATTGGACCAGAAAAGATATTTCTCCTGTCACATTATAGTTAAAACACCAAATACACAAGACAAGGAAAGATTATTAAAAGCAGTAAGGGAAAATTGTCAAGTAATATATAAAGGCAGACCTATCAGAATTACATCAGACTTTTCACCAGAGACTATGACAACTAGAAGATCCTGGGCAGATCTCATACAGATTCTAAGAGCACACATCTGCCAGCCCAGGCTGCTATATCCAGCTAAATTCTCAATTACCGTAGATGGTAAACCAAGATATTCTATGACAAAACCAAATTTACAAAATATGTTTCCACAAATCCAGCCCTATAAAGGATAATAGATGGAAAATGCCAACACAAGGAGGGAAACTACACCCTAGAAAAAGCAAGAATGTAATCTTTCAGCAAACTCAAAAGAAGATAGCCACACAAACATAAAATTAACATTGAAAATAACAGGAAGAAACAATCACTGTTCCTTAATATCTCTTAACATCAATGGACTCATTACCCCAATAAAAAGACATATATTAACAGACTGGATGCATAAATAGAACCCAACATTTTGCTGCATACAGGAAACACATCTCAGAGTTAAAAACAAATACTACCTCAGAGTAAAGGGCTAGAAAACAATTTTGCAGGCAAATGGTACACAGAAACAGGCTGGAGTAGACGTTCTAATATTGGAGAAAATCAACTTTCAAACAAAATTCATCAGGAAAGATAAGAAAGTGTAATTCATCCTTATCAAAGGAAAAGCCTACCAAGAAGAACTCTCAATTCTGAACATCTATGCAGATGGTACCCAGAAACAGGATGAAGAGGACATTCTAGCATCGGAGAAAATAAAATTTCAAAAAAAAATTTATCAGAAAAGATAAGGAAGGACAATTCATCCTCATCAAAGGAAAAACCTACCAAGAAGAACTCTCGATTCTGAACATCTATGCAAATGGTACCCAGAAACAGGCTGGAGTAGACATTCTAAAATCAAAGAAAATCAACTTTCAAACAAAATTCATCTTCTAAACCAAAACATCCAGAAAATCCAGGACACAATGAGAAGACCAAGCATAAGGATAATAGGTATAGAAGAGGTATAGAAGAAAGGATAATTCATCCTTATCAAAGGAAAAACCTACCAAGAACTCTCAATTCTGAACATCTATGCTCCAATGCAAGGGCACCCACGTTCATTAAAGAAACTTTTCTAAAGCCCTAAGCACACATTGCACCTCACACAATAATAGTGGGAGACCTCAACACCCCACTCTCATCAATGGACAGATCTTAGAAACAGAAACACAGTGAAACTAACAGATGTTATGGACTGTACTGGCTGGTTTTGTGTCAACTTGAAAGAAGCTGGAGTTATCACAGAAAAAGGAGTTTCAGTTAAGAAAAGCCTGGTTGTGATAGCTAGGGTTGTACCTTGTGGTGTTGCTGGACTTGGTAATGTGTAAGAGTCATCCAGGTGATACTGGTTTTGAAGGCATAAAAGAGTCATGAAGAGCTGCTGAGGCCTGGACACTCTAAGAGGCTTTGGAAGGCCATTGGTGAAGGTGCAACCTCAGTTGCAATTAATGGCCCAGAACTGAAGGGGCCATGCAAAGGAGGTGAGGCTTGGCACCATGAAAAAAGCATATGAGAGGTTGGAAAAGCCTACATGCAGTGGAAGAAAGCAATGTTTTGGAGATGCCAGTATCATGAGATGACCAGCAAGAACAGCAGCAGCAGTGGAATACAGGCATATGGAGCCTAGAAGACAAGGTGTGTGCTACAAAGGGTAGAGCTGGAGAAGTGACTCAAGTGCTTGAAGAAATCCAGAAGATTGTGAGTTGATCCCAGACATTGGACTGTTGGAGTTTGGTTTTGCTTTTGATTGTGACTGTGTCTTGATATATTTTCCCTTCTGAAGGAAGAAGGTATCTTAGTGGAACCCACAGTTAAGAGAATTCTAATGGTAAAAATACTTTGATTTCTAAGAGATTGGATACTTTTAAAGGGATTGAAATTTTGATATCTAAGAATTTGCAAAGACTGTGGGACTTTTAAAGTTGTTTAGATCTTGGGGATGAATAAGAAAGAAAGAGTTGAGGCTTAATAGTGATGTGTGTGAGAAGTAGACAAGGGGACAATTGTACTGGCTGGTCTTGTATCAACATGACACAGGCTGGAGTTACCACAGAGAAAGAAGTTTCAGTTGAGGAAATGCCTCCATGAGATCCAGCTGTAAGGCCTTTTCTCAATTAGTGATCAAGGGGAGAGGATCCCTTGTGGGTGGTACCATTTGTGGGCTGGTATTCTTGGGCTCTATAAGAAAGCCAGCTGAGCAATCAGCTCCTGCCTCCTGACCTGCTTATGTTCCAGTCCTGACTTCCTTTAGTGATGACCAGCAGCATGGAAGAGTAAGCTGATTAAACCCTTTCCTCCCCAACTTACTTCTTAGTCATGATGTTTGTGCAGGAATAGAAACACTGACTAACACATGAATCAAATGAATTTAACAGATATCTATAGAAATTTCATCCTACATCAAAGAATATACTTTCTTCTCAGAGACTCATGGTACTTTCTCAAAAATCGACCATGTAATTGGTCACGAAACAAACCTCAACAGATATAAGAAGATGGAAATAATCGCATGCCTCCTATTAGATCACTACAAATTAAGGCTGGTCCTCAATGGCAACAACAACAACATAAAGCCCACATATACATGGAAGCTAAATAACACTCTACTCAATGATAATTTAGTCAAGGATGAAATAAAGCAAGATATTAAAGACTTCCTAGAATTTAATGAAAATAAAAGTACAACATACCCAAACCTATGGGACACATGAAAGCAGTGTTAAGAGGAAAACTCATAGTTCCTTGTGCCTTCAAAAAGTAACTGGAGAGAGCATACATTAACAGTTTAAAAACACACCTGAAAGCTCTAGAAGAAATACAAGCTAATAAACCCAAGAGGAGTAGAAGGCAGGAAATAATCAAATTCAGTTTTGAAACCAACCAAGTGGAAACTAAAAGAACTATACGAAGAATCAACAAAACCAGGAGTTGGTTCTTTGAGAAAGTCAACAAGATATATAAACCCTTAGCCAGACTAACTAGAGGGCACAGAGACAGTATCCAAATTAACAAAATTAGAAATGAAAAGGGAGATATAACAACAGACTCTGAAGAAATTCAAAAAATCATCAGATCCTACTACAGAAACCTATACTCAAAAAAATTGGAAAATCTGGATGAAATGGAAAAGTTTCTAGACTGATCCCAAATACCAAAGTTAAATCTGGACCATATAAACCATCTAAACAGTCCCATAACTCCTAAACAAATAGTAGCAGTCATTAAAAGTCTCCCAACCCCAAAAAAGCCCAGGGCCAGATGGGTTTAGTGCAGAATTCTATTAAACCTTCAAAGAAGACCTATGCCAATACTCTTCAAACTATTCCACAAACTGAAACAGAAGGAACCAACAGAAGGCCCAATTCATTTTATGAGGCCACAGTTACACTGATACCAAAACCTCACAATGACTGAGCAAAGAAAGAAAACTTCAGACCAATTTCCCTTATGAATAGAGATGCAAAAATACTTAGTAAAATTCTTGCAAACCAAATCCAAGAATACATCAAAATGATCATTTACTACTATCAAGTAGGCTTCATCCCACAGATGCAAGGAAGTTTCAATACTAGAAAATCTATCAGTGTAATCAACTACATTAACAAAGTCAAAGAGAAAAAACACATTGTCATTTTATTAGGTGCTGAAAAGGCATTTGACAAAATTCAACATCCCTTTATGACAAATATCTTGGAAAGATCAGGAATTCAAGGCCCATACATAAACATAGTAAAAGCAAAATACAGCAAACCAGTAGCCAACATCAAACTAAATGGAGAGAAACTTGAAGTAGTCCCACTAAAATCAGGGACTAGACAATGATAACATCTCCCATTTTTTTCCCTATCTATTCAATATAATACTTGAAGTATTATCTGAAAAATTAGACAATGAAAGGAGGTCAAAGAGATACAATGTGGAAAGGAAGAAATCAAATTATCACTGTTTGCAGATGGTGTGATCATATACTTAAGTGATCCGAAAAATTCCACCAGAGAACTGCTGCAACTGATAAACAACTTCAGCAATGTGGCATGATATAAAATTAACTCAAACAAATCTGTAGCCTTCCTATACTCAAAGAATAAACAGGCTGAGAAAGAAATTATGGAAATGACACCCTTCACAATATACACAAACAATATAAAGTATTTTGGTGTAACTCTGACCAAACAAGTGAAAGATCTGTATGACAAGAACTTCAAGTCTCTAAAGAAAGAAATCAAAGAAGACCTCAGAAGATGAAAAACTCTCACATGCTCATGCATTGCCAGGATTAATATAGTAAAAATAGACATCCTGTTGAGAGTAATCTACAGATTCAATGCAATCCCCATCAAAACTCTAACTCTATTCTTTATAGACTTAGAAAGAGCAATTCTCAAATTATTTTGGAATAACAAAAAACCATGGATAGCAAAAACTATTCTCAACAATAGAAGAACTTCTGGGGGAATCAGAATCCCTGAACTCAAGCTGTACTACAAAACAATAGTGATAAAAAGTGCATGGTATTGGTACAGTGACAGGCAGGTAGTCAATGGCATAGAATGGAAGACCCAGAAAGAACCCACACACTTATGGTCACTTGATCATTTTCAAAGGAGTTAAAACCATCCAATGGGAAAAAGACAGCATTTTCAACAAATAATGCTGGTTCAACTGACAGTTAAGATGTAGAAGAATGCAAATTGATTAATTCCTATATCCCTGTACAAGCCTCAAGGTCCTCCACATAAAATCAGATACACTGAATCTAATAGAAGAGAAAGTGGGGACGTCTCGAACACATGGGCACAGGAAAGTTCCTGAATAGAACACCAATGGCTTATGCTCTAAGATCAAGAATCAACAAATGGGACCTCATGAAACTGCAAAGCTTCTATAAGTAAAAGGACAGTCAGTAGGACAAAACAGCAACCAACAGATTGGGAAAAGTTCTTTACCAATCCTATGTCCAATAAAGGGCTAATAGTCAATATATACAAAGAATTAAAAACTCCAGAGAACCAAATAACCCTATCAAAAATTGGGGAACAGAGCTCAACAGATAATTCTTGTTTGTTTGTTTATTTGTTTGTTTTTGACAGGGTTTCTCTGTGTAGCCCTGGCTGTCCTGGAACTCACTCTGTAGATCAGGCTGGCCTTGACCTCAGAAATCCACCTGTCTCTGCCACCCGAGTGCTTGGATTGAAAGCATGCTCAACCACTGCCCGGCTTCAAAGAATTCTTAACTGAGGAAACTCAAAGGACTTAAAGCAACTAATGAAATGTTCATCATCCTTAGTTGTCAGAGAAATGCAAATCAAAACAACTCTGCGATTCTACCTTACTCCAGTCAGAATGACTAAGATCAAAAATTCAGGTTATAACAGATGCTGGAGAGGATGTGGAGAAAGAGAAACATTCCTCCATTGCGGGTGGGATTGCAAGCTGGTACAACCACTCTGGAAATCAGTTTGGCAGATCCTTAGAAAAATGAACATATGGGCACAGGGGAAAGGTTGCTGAAGAGAGCAACAGTAGCCTGTGCTCTAAGATCAAGAAAAGACAAATGGGACCTCATAAAATTACAAAGCTTCTGTAAGGCAAAGGACATTGTAAATAGGAAAAAACAGCAACCTACCGATTGGGGAAATATCTTTACCAATCCTACCTCCAATAGAGGGTTAATATCCAATGTATACAAAGAACTCAAGAAGCTAGACTCCAGAGATCCAAATAACCCTATCAAAAAATGGGAAACAGGGCTAAACAGAGAATTCTCAACAGAGGAACCTCGAATGGCTGAGAAGCACCTAAGGAAATGTTCAACATCCTTAGTCATCTGGGAAATGCAAATCAAAACAACCCTGAGATTTCACCTCACACCAGTCAGAATAGCTAAGATCAAAAACTCAGGTAAGAGCAGATGTTGGTGAGGATGTGAAGAAACAGGAACACTCCTCCACTGCTGGTGGGAATGCAAGCTGATACAACCTCTCTGGAAATCAGTTTGGCAGACCCTCAGAAAAATGAACATAATATTACCTGAGGACCCAGCTATAACACTCCTGGTCATATACCCAGAAGATGCTCCAACATGTAATAAAGACACATGCTCCACTATGTTCATAGCAGCCATATTTATAATAGCCAGAAACTGGAAAAACCCAGATATCCCTCAACAGAGGAATGGATACAGAAAATGTGGTACATTTACACAATGGAATACTACTCAGCTATTAAAAACAATGACTTCATGAAATTCACAGGCAAATGGATAGAACTTGAAGATATCATCCTGAGCAAGTTAACACAGTCCCAAAAGATTGATCATGGTATGTACTCACTGATAAGTGGTTATTAGCCCAAAATTTCGAAATACCCAAGAGTCACATCACAGCAACTGTAGGGCTGAGTGTGAGTTCCAAGATGGAGGACTTGGAGAAGGGACTGAAGGAGCTGAGGGAGTTTGCAACCCCAGGGAAGGAGCAACAGTATCAACTGGCTTGACCCCTCGATGCTCCCGGATACTGGATAACCAACCGAAGAATACACATGGAGAGACCCATGGTGCTACCCACATACGTGGCGATAAGGGTCTTGTTAGACATCAGGGGGAGCAGAGGCCCTTTGGCCTGAGGGTTTTAGATCCCCCAGTATAGGAGAATGCCAAGGAGGGATGAGGAGAATGGATAGGTGGGTAGTGGGGGAATACCCCCATAGTGGCGGGGGTGGGAGGTATCAGGATTTTCCAAAGAGGAGAACAGTAAATGGGGAAACATTCGAAATGTAAAGAAAGTATGAAAAAATGAAAAAAAAAAACAAAAAATAAAACTTAAAAAAAGAAAGAAAAAGGGAAATAATACTACCTGAGGACCCATCTATTCCAGTCCTGGGCATATACCCAGTAGATGTTCCAACATGTAATAAGACACATGCTGCACTATGTTCATAGCAGCCATATTTATAATAGACAGAAGCTGGAAAAAAACCCAGATGTCCCTCAACAGAGAAATGGAAACAGAAAATGTGTTACATTTATACAATGGAATACTACTCAGCTATTAAAAACAATGACTTCATGAAATTCGCAGGCAAGTGGATGGAACTTGAAAATATCATCCTAAGTTAACTCAGTCACAAAAGAACAAACACAGTATGTACTCACTAATAAGTAGATTTTAGATCAAAAGTTTGGAATTCCCAAGATTCAATTCACAGCTACCATTGGACTGAGTGTGGTGTCCCAGATGAAGGAATTGGAGGAGGGACTGAAGGAGCTGAGGGGTTTTGCAGTCCCATGGAGGGAGCAACAGTGTCATCTGGCTTGACCCCCTAGTGCTCCTGGAGACTGGACCACCAACCAAAGAATACACATGCAGGGGCCCATGGTGCTGGCCACATATGCGGCAGAGGAGGGCCATTTTGGCCATCATTGGGAGGAGAGACCCTTGGGCCTGAGGGTGTTAGATGCCCCAGTATAGGGGAATGCCAGGGAGGAAAGATGCAAGTGCGTGGGAGGGTGGGGGAATACCCCATAGAGGCTGGGGAAGGGGGAAATGGGATAGAGGGTTTCCACAGGGGAGACCTAGAAAGGGGAAAACCTTTGAAATGTCAATAAAGTATCAAAAAAAAAAAAGTACTGTTGTAATATTTCTTTCTCGGTAGCTGTCTATATTTGAAAGGGTCAACTAGAGGTTATTGCACCAGAACACATAATCTTTAACCCAAACTCTAGCTTTAGATGCTGTTGCTTTTGTTACCTCAAAAAGAAATATTAGTTACAATAACGATTGCATCTTTAACATAATAGGTTATATATTTAGCATATATCTTAAAATATCTGTTACTCTATGTCAATGAAAAGATTCTTTTAACTGTAAAACTTAAAATTTTAAAATGCTTGTAGGAAAACATTAGTATTTCTTACATTTATACCTGCAATGTTCATCTATGAACCAAACCTGTTGGGCTCCATTTTGGCCCTGGTTTGGGCCTTGAGGACAAACCCAAGCCTGGCTCAAGTTTTGAGACGTGTCTTAGTCATTTCCATATCTGGGTGACTCAGCAAGAGCTGTTTGGCCCTGCCTCTGCTCCACCATTTCTGATGTGACGCTTTGCCATTGGCCCTGTCAGTTACCTCCTTACCCTCTGTCACCCTTCCCTACCTCCTATGTCATCTCTTCCCATACCTAAGTGCCAACCTCCTTGCATTCTCTATATAAGCAAGTGCCTAGTTTAATAAAGTGAGTTCCTGCTTTGACAAGACTCCTAGACTGGCTTTTTTCTTTTGGGCCTTTGACAGTCTGCTTAGCCCCGGACAGACATGGCTGGACCAGGTTTTCTCCTCTTGCCTGGACCTGCTGGTAAAGAGCCAACAAAAACCCACTTATGAATAAATATCTAAAATAAGAATCAGAGCTACAAAGGCAAATGCACATTATTCTTTCTGGTCATTTCTAGTTGAAACAAAATTACAATTTGTCTCAGTTGTAACTCACAGACATTATTTTTATAATTATTCAATAAATTCTGAAAATTATGTACCAAGCCACCACATCCACCACATGGAATTTCAAGATTTATAAATAAAATATAGATAGTTTTAAAACCACTAGACTTATGTTTAGAAAAAATAATATATATATATGATTGATGTTTCAGTTAACCAGAAACTTCTATTACATACAACAAATTCTAAGCTATGAAGTATCTTTAGCACACTGGCATTAGTAATATTTGCTTCTATTAACCTTCAGAGGAGCAAAGAATCCCTGAATGAGGAAAATAAGTGAATCCTTCATCATCAAGAAAAGCATAGTATCACTACTGACTCTGTTTATATTTCACATACAGATCACAGAGTACATGAAAATTGTCAGTCAGAAAATAAATTCTAATTTTGACTGATCTATAAAAAACTGTTCTCACATAATAAACTGATTTTATAAATGTAAGTAAATTGCTAAGACCACACCTCCTTTACCAACAGTGTGCCTTATGTGTGATTGTACAGATACACTGACGGCTATGTGTAATATTTATGTCTTATGTTGGATAATAAATACAAATAGTAATTATGGGAATAAAACTGTGCTGAAGATTCTGACTGAGCTATTTGCACAAAACCGTTCCAGGCATTCCCTGTGGTCCTGTATGACCACATTATATTGGGTTTCAACTTTAATTCAAATTATATAATTAGCTAACATCAGATTCAGTGAGGAAGCTTCCCTTGTTGATAAAAGTTCATTATAACAATGTAAATAACTTTGAGAAAAGTGACAATAATGTTTAAGGCAGTTACTCTGAAGCATTAAACCTTAACATGAAGTGGATATCTCAACTTTCAGGGTTCTATGAATGCCAGTCACCTGGGGAGACTTACATCTCAGTGTGAAACACATGTGTTATTTTCTGTCTTTCTGGCAGATATAATTTAGATTTTTAAAAATATAATTATCTGTCTACAGCTGCTAAAAGTGTATAGATAATTGATGTTGAAAGAGACTCAGGACAAGATACTGATACTTGCTTATTAAACCAACAGTAAAAACATACTTTGTGCTGATTCATAGCATTATTCATTATTGACATTGAGTTTTGCTTTTATGGTTTTTTTTTACCTCAGGAATTTATTTTAATAATAACACTTAGCTTGTAAGACTACTTGTAAGAGGAGTAGATTTATCAATTTATCAATGTTTATTTATATATCTGTCTTTATATTACTCTGATGTAGGTATATACATCATATGTATCAATTTGAAGAAGTTTTATATATATATATATATATATATACATCCTTATGTGTATATATCATGTGTATATTTTCTAAATATAAAATTTCTACTTCAAATGATAATATGTTAATCTCATGTATTTCTATGGTAAACAGGAGGAATATATAAAATTTAGTTTTATATATTTTCAATATTGGAAGAAGCTACAGGATAGATTCAATTAGGATGCAATGTATGTATGTATGACATTTTCAAAAGAACTAAAATGAAATATATTATATATAATATAGATCATAAAATGTAAGTACTTTTTGTTTATATTTTTCTATTTTTTCCTGGATATTTTGTTTATTTACATTTCAAATATTATCCCCCTTTCTGGGTTTTCCCTCGGGAAACTTCCTATCCTATCTCCTTCCCTCTGCTTCTATGAGGGTGCTCCCTCACTGACCTACCCATTCCCACCTTCCCACCTGGTCACTCTCCTACACTGGGTCATTGAGCCTTCCAGGAACAAGGGCCTCTCCTCCCATTAGTTCTTAACAATTAATCAAACACATTATTCACACTGAAACAACACTGGAATAATAACTATGTCATTTTTCCAGTTCTTATTAACATAAAGATTTACATTTTGCATTTGTTCAATGAAATTGTTAAAGATTTCAAATAGTGTCATGTGTAGTATCTAATCACAGTATTTTGATTTCAAAAGTATTGAGTAGCAAATTATAACAAAAAAAGAAAAGTTTCACATGTTATCATCAAATTTAAAAATAGAACAAGCTACTTCAATAAAAATTCTAACATTAGTGTTTTAAATTTATTTATTTTTTGTTTCCCCAAATCCTGTTTCCTGATAGTATCACTGTTATGTCCATTTTTACATGATGTATTGTTCCCCAGTTGGGGGGGTGGGGAGTAAGTTAAGGTCCTCATGATGTCTCTTGACATTGCATTGCTAAAATGAACTAACCTGTACTTTGGTAAAAGTAAGCATACAGACACACTCTTTATATATATATATATATATTGTGTTATCAGCTATCAAGGCTTTATCAATGTGTGATAAAATACCTTAACAGATGGTTGAATTAGTATGATTTGTGGGCATTCTCTCACTACATCAACATCTCAAAGCCATCTTGTCTTCTGTCTCTTTAACCTCTTCCCAAATACTTCCTCAAGGAATTAGTCATTCGCTTCTTGTCATTGTCATTTTGGCATTTTCTAAATGATTAAATAAATATGAAAAGTTTTCTTTTGGTAAAACTTTATTTTACTGATTTATTGATTTTCACTAGTTTGTCTTAGTGGCTGTCCACCATATGATCTAAAAATCTGACTTATTAATTTATCTATTGATTATTTTAGTTGATATTTTATGCAAGCTATTGCATATGAAACCATTGTAAACTTATATATACTTATTATTGTAATGATAGAAAACATATTTTCTACTGGGCATATACACAGGCAAGAAACCACTATTTTAATCATTAATCTTTTAGAAATTTTCTAAATGTGCTTGAAATTTTTATTTGAGTTACCTAAAAAAGTATATTTCTTTTCCTGAATGTCTATAACAAGTTTATATATTCTGGTATTACATACATGAGAAGATACCACATCATAGTTTTAATATTTTTGATATTTACTGAGATTGATAATCTGCTAAAAACAAGTTATTAGATAAAAACTTTCTATAGTTACATTAGTGTTGGAATATTTAGCTTATTTTTATAGTGTTGCTCTTTCCCTCTATGCTGAATCTCATTCACCTTTGACATATTACATGTTCTAGAAACAAATCTCCGGTTACATTTTGATTTTACAAATTGTTTCTTTTTTTTCTTTTTTCTCTCATTGCTCAGTTTTATTTTTATTGGATATTTTCTTTATTTTCATTTCAAATGTTATCCCCTTTCCCTATTTCCCCTTCAGAAACTCTCTATTCCCTCCTCATGCTTCTATGAGGGTGGGGCCCTACCCACCCACTCACCCATCCTGAATCCCTGCTCTCACATTTTCCTACACTGGGGCATATAGGCTTCAAAGGACCAAGGGCCTCTTCTCCCAGTGATGCCCTACAAAGCCATCCTCTGTTACATGTGCAGCAGGAACCATGGGTCCCTCCATATGTGCTCCTTCGTTAGTGGTTTAGACCCTGGGAGCTCTGGTTGGTTGATACTGTTCTTCCTATGGGGTTGCAAACCCCTTCAGGGTTTCAGTCCTTTCTCTACACCTCCATTGGGAATCCAGTGCTCCTTCCAATGGTTGGTTGCGAGTATCCACCTCTGCATTTGTCAGGCTCTGGAAGAGCTTCTCAGAAGACAGCCATATCAGGCTCCTGTCAGCATGTACTTCTTTGCATCTACAATAGTGTCTGCATTTGGTGACTGTATATAGAATTGATCCCAAGGTGTGGCAGTCTCTGGATGGCATTTCCTTCAGTCTCTGCTCAACACTTTGTCTCCATATTTGCTTCCATGAGTATTTTGTTTCTCTTTCTAGGAAGGACCAAAGCACCCACACATTGTCTTCCTTATCTTGAACTTCATATAGTCTGTTAATTGTATCTTGGGTATTCGGAGTTTTTGGGCTAATACCCACTTATCAGTGAATTGATATCATGTGTGTCTTTTTGGTTCTGACTAACCTCACTCAGGATGATGTTTTCTAGTTGCATCCATTTGCCTGAAAAACTCAGAACTTTCTAGTTCTTAATAGCCGAGTAGTATTCCATTGTGTAAACCAACCACATTTTCTCTATCCATTCTTCTGTTATGGGACATCTGGGTTGTTTCCAGCTTCTGGCTAACACAAATAAAGCCACTATGAACATAGTGGAACACGTGCCCCTGTGGCATGGTGGGGCACCTTTTTGGCATATTCCCAGGAAAGGTATTGATGGGTCTTCAGATAGATCTAGTTCCAGTTTTCTGATGAACCTCCAGATTGAGTTTCAGAGTGGTTGTACCAGTTTGTAATTCCACCAGCAATGGAGGAGTGTTCCTCTTTCTCTACATCCTTCCCAATGTGTGTTATCACCTGAGGTTTTGATCTTAGCCATTCTGATTGGTGTAAGGTGGAATCTCGGGGTCATTTTGATTTGCATTTCTCTGATCACTAAGGACCTTGAACATTTCTTTAGGGGATTCTCAGCCATTCGTGATTACTCTGTTATAAATTCTCAGTTTACTTGTATACCCCATTTTTCGATTGGGCTGTTTGGATTTTTGGTAGTTAGCTTCTTGATGTCTTTATATATTTTGGATATTAGTACTCTATAAGATATGTGGTCAGTGAAGATTATTTTCCCAATCTGTAGGTTGCTGATTTGTTTTATTGACCATGACCTTTGCCTTATAGAAGCTTTCCAGTTTCATGAGGTCCCATTTATCAACTTTTGATCTTAGAGCATGAGCCATTGAGTTCTGTTTAGGAAATTTCCCCCTGTGCCAATGAGTTCAAGGCTCTTTCCCACTTTCTCTTCTATTAGATTGAGTGTATCTGGTTTTATGTTGAGGTTCTTTCTCCACTTGGACTTGAGCTTTGTGCAAGGTGACAAATATGGTCTATTTTCATTTTCTACATACTGACAGCCAGTTAGACCATCACCATTTATTAAAGATGCTTTCTTTTTTCCATTGTATATTTTTGGCTTCTTTGTCAAAGATCAAAGTATGTGTACATTTATGGTTTTATTGTGAGTCTTCAATTCTATTCCATTGATCATCCGGTCTGTCTCTGTACCAATACAATGCAGTTTTTATCACTATTGTTCTATAGTTAAACTTAAGGTCAGGGATGGTGATTCCCCCTTCTGTTCTTTTCTTGTTAAGAATTGTTTTCAATATGCTGTGTTTTTTGCCTTTCTCAATGAATTTGATAATTGATTTTTCAATGTCTATGAAGAATTTTGCTGGGATTTTGATGGGGATTGCATTGAATCTGTAGATTGCCTTTGGTAGGATGGCCATTTTTACTATGTTGATTCTGCAAATACATGAGCATGAATTTTCTGAGATTGTCTTTGAGAGACTTCTTTCTGAGAGACTTGAAATTATTTTCATACAGATTTTTCACTTGTTTGGGTATAGTTAACCAAAATATTTTATATTTTTTGTTGCTATTGTGAAGGGAGTTGTTTCTGTAATTTCTGTCTCAACCTGTTTATCATTTGTATAAAGGAAGGTTACTGATTTATTAAAGTTAATGTTATATCCACCCATATTAGTGAGGTTGTTTATCAGCTGGAAAAGTTCTCTGGTAGAATTTTTGGGGTCATTTATGTATACTATGATATCATCTGCAAATAGTGATAACTTTATTTCTTCTTTGCCAATGTATATCCCTTTGATCTCTTTGTTGTCTGATTTTTCTAGCTAGCACTTCAAGTACTATATTGAAAAGATATGGGGAGAGTGGACATCCTTGTCTTTTCCAGATTTTAGTGGGATTGCTTTAAGTATGTCTCAATTTAATTTGATATTGGCTGTTGGTTTGCAGGAAATTTCTTTTATTATGTTTAGGTATGGGACTTGAATTATAGATCTCTCCAATACTTTTAACATGAAGGTGTGTTGTATTTTGTCAAATGCTTTTTCTGCATCTAAGGAGATGATCATGTGATTTTTTTTCTTTGAGTTTGTATATATATTAGATTATGTTAATGGATTTTCATATATTGAATCAACCTTGCATGCTTTGGATGAAGCCTACTTAATCATGGTAAATGATGTTTTTGATGTGTTTGTTCTTGGATTCAGTTTGCAAGGATTTTATTTAGTATTTTTGCATCCATATTCATAAGCAAGATTGATCTGAAGTTCTCTTTTTTTGATTCGGTACTTGCATGGGTTGGGTATCAGAGTAATTATGGCTTCATATAATTAATTACGTAGTGTTCTTTATGTTTCTATTTTATGGAATAGTTTGAGGAATATTGGTATCAGATCTTCTTTGAAGGTCCAGTAGAATTCTGTAATACAGCCTTGGGCTTTTTTTGGTTGGGAAGTTTTTAATGACTTCTATTTCCATATGGAATATAGGCCTTTTTTGATAGTTTACCTGCTCTTGATTTAAATTTGGTATGTGGTATCTGTCTAGAAAAGCATCCATTTCATCTAGATTTTTCAGTTTTGTTGAGTATAGACTTTTGTAGTAGGATATGAAGAGTTTTTTAATTTCCTTCTTTTCTGTTGTTATGTCTCCCTTTCCATTTCTGATTTTGTTAATTTGAATACTGCCACTGGGGCCTTTAGTCAGTTTGACTAGGAGTTTATCTATCCTGTTTTTTTCTCTCCTAGAACCAGCTTTTGGTTTTGTTGATTCTTTGTATTGTTCTCTTTGTTTCTATTTGGTTTATTTTCACACTGAGTTTGACTATTTCCTGCTCTCTACTCTTCTTAGGTAAATGTGCTTCCTTTTTTTCTAGAGCTCTCAGATATGTTGTTAAGTTGCTACTGTAAGATCTCTCTTTACCAGGACTCTTAGTGCTATGGATTTTCCTCTTAGCACTGCTTTCATTGTGTCCCATAAGTTTGGGTATTATGTGTTAACATTTTCATTCAATTCCAGGAAGTCTTTAATTTCTTTCTTTATTTCTTCCCTTCCCAAGTTAACATTGAGTAAAGAGTTGTTCAGTTTCCATGTGTATGTGGGCTTTCTGTTGTTTTTGCTATTATTGAAGATTAGCTTTATGCCATGGTGATCTTATAGGATGCATGGAATTATTTCAATCATCTTGTATTGTTTACAGGTTGTTTTGTGACCAATTATATGGTCAATTTTGGAGAACATACCATGAGGTTCTAAGAAGATGTAGTCTTTTGTGTTAGGGTGAAATATTGTATAGATAGCTGTCAAATCCCTTTGGTTCTTAACTTCTGTTAGTTTCACTGTGTCTCTGTTGAGTTTCTGTTTCAATGACCTGTCCATTGGTGAAAGTGGGCTGTTGAAGTCCCTCATGATTATTGTGTTTTGAGCTTTAGATACATTTCTTTTATGAATGTGGGTGCCCTTGCATTTGGGACATAGATGTTCAAGTTTGAGACTTGGTAGATTTTCCCTTTGATCAATATGAAGTGTCCTTCCTCATCATGCTTGATAACTTTTGGTTTAAAGTCTATATTGGATATTAGGATGATAACTCCAGCTTGTTTCTTGGGATCATTTGCTTGTAAGACCTTTTATCCTTCCATTAACCCTGAGATAGTGTCTGTCCTTGTTATTGTAGTGTGTTTCTTGTATGCAGCAAAATGGTGGATCTTGTTTGTGTATCCAGTATCTTAGCTTCTGTCTTTTTGTAGATGAGTTGAGTCCATTAATATTGAGAGATATTAAAGACAGATAACTGTTGGTTCCTGTCATATTTATTTTTGTATGTGCCTTTATGTGCTTGTGGTTCTCTCTTTTTGGCTTTTTTGTGAGATTCTTAATATCTTGTCTTTACTTTGGTATAGATACCTTCCTTGTGTTGGAGTTTTCCTTCTTGGATCCTCTCTGGGGCTGGATTGGTAGATAGATACTGTTTAAATTAGACTTTGTCCTGGAATATTTTGTTTTCTCCATCTATGTTGATTGAGAGTTTTGTTGGGTATAGTAGCCTGGACTGGCATTTTGTTCCCTTAGAGTCTACAAAACCTCTTAACAGGTTCTTCTGGCTTTCATAGTCTCTTTTGAGGAGTCTGGAGTAATTCTGATAGCTCTACCTTTGCATGTTACTTGGCCCTTGCTCCTTGCAGCTTTTAATATTCTTTCTTTGTTTTGTGTGTTTAGTGTTTTGATTATTATGTGATGAGAGGATTTTCTTTTCTTGTCTCATTTATTTCGTCTTCTATAGGCTTCTTGTACCTTTATGGCCATCTCTTCCTTTATGTTGGGGAAGTTTTCTTCTATGATTTTGTTGATGATGTTTTCACGTACTTTCAGCCAGGCATATTTGTTCTTCTCTATTCCAATTATTCTTAGATTTGGTCTTTTCATTCCTGGATATTTTCGGTTAGGAGGTTTTTTTTATGTTTTGAATTTTCTTTGGCAGTTGTATCAATCTCTTTTATGATAAATTCTACACCTGAGATCTCTCATCTATATCTTGTATTCTTTTGGTAATACTTACATCTGTATTCCCTAACCTCTTTCCTAGGTTTTCCATTTCCAGGTTTGTCTCCATTTGTGTTTTCTTTTTCTTTTTTTTTTTCTTTCTTTCTTTCTTTTTTTATTTTCACCTCTATTTTTAGATCTTGGAGAACTTTATTCAATTCTTTCATGTGTTTAATTGCGCTTTCCTGTATTTCTTTAAGGGATTTATTTGTTTCCTCTTTAAGGCCTTCTACCTGTTTACCTGTGTTTTCCTGTATTTCTTTCAGGGAGTTAGTTGTATACTCCTTAAAAGGACTCTATAATCTTCATGAGATAGAATATTAGGTCAGCTTCCTGATTTTCAAGTGTATTAGTGTATTCAGTCCTTGCTGTGATGGGAGAACCGGGTTCTGATGATTCCCTCATATATTGGCTTCTGTTTCTTATGGTCTGCTGCTTGTCTTTGCCATCTGGTTATTCCTGGTGCTTGCTGGTCTGGGTGACTGTGTCTGGAGTCTGCTTGTTTTTTCCCTGGGTTGCTTCAGGTCTCCTTGTAGGCCTGCAGTCCTGGTTGTAGCAGACATTCTGTGGGGCCTTCCAACTGAGGGGTCTTCAGAGGTGCAGAGAAGTTGCTGATCTGTTGCCCTGGCTGCAGTAGATCTCCAGGGAGGCCTTCAGACTGTTGGGTTTTTAGAGGAGCAGTCAAGATGTTGTCCTGCGTGAATCTGTTCTCTGGGGTGGGGATTTGGCTTGTTTCTCTGTGTGCATTAGAACTCCGTGTAAGCTTTCAGTATGTTAGTTCAGTTGCCTTGCATGCCACAGAGCCCCTGGAAGGTCATTATTTAGTTATGGTTTTTGCCCAGTTGCCCGTGAGTGCTATGGATCTCCTGTGATGTCTCTGGCTGTGCTGTCAGATGCCCTGAGTGCAGCAGATCTCCTGGTATGTCTCAGGATATAGTGTCCAATGTCCTGAGTGTAGTGGATGATCTGAGATGTTGTGGGATATGATGTCTTCTGAGGAGCAGACTAGCTAGCAGTCTGTCCCAACAGAAAGGACTAGACAGAAGGGAAGTGTATTTGGCTGACTGAGGTTTTGTGGGTGATGGGTCTCTGAGTCCACTGGGCTCCCCGTGGCAGCTGTGGGACTTTGGGGAGATTCTTACCAAATGTTCTGAGTGAAGCTGATCTAGGATGTCTCGGGATATGGTGTTTTCT
Organism: Rhynchomys soricoides; assembly: GCA_019843965.1. Lineage (NCBI taxonomy): Eukaryota > Metazoa > Chordata > Mammalia > Rodentia > Muridae > Rhynchomys > Rhynchomys soricoides. The sequence goes on from JADRCH010000009.1 coordinate 18,001,052, forward strand.
GGGGAGCAGAATAGCTAGCAGTCTGTTCCAGCATAAAGGAAGGCAACACTAATCTTTATATGCTATTATTACTCTTGTTATTATAACAAAATACCTGAATAAAGCAACTTTTTGGAAGAAACATTAATTTTTTCTCAGGGTTTCTCACGGAAATTGTGACTCTTCAGAGTTTTTTGACAGACTTTATAGCTAGAACAAAACAGTTTGAATTGGGAGGAATTCTTACTTTCAGCTTCAATGAAACTTACCTCAAATGCTGGGCATGAGGGAGTAAAGACCACAAGACAGAGTCTGAAGTGAGTATAAAATTGAAAGAGTAGGCTCATTTCCTACAGCCAAACCTATACCTTTGTGGCCTTCAAACTAACCCCAGAGCTGTGGAATCAAGGTGTCAAAACATAAGTCTGTGGAAAATAGTTTATATTCAACCCCAAATATTCTCCCTCTGCCCACAAAGGCTCATGATCACCTCATAATATAAATGTAGTTAAACTACTTCATAAATTTTCAATGTCTTAACAGTCACAATGCTCAAAAGACTACATCCAAACTAAGAACTAAATTCGACAGAGTAAACCTTAAAATCTTTGGCTCTATTTTCAGTATCCTAGGTATCGAAAGATAACATATAAACACTTATAGTTTTAGGTATTCTCAGCATGCTGTGCATCTGTCATGTACAGTGCACAAGGCTTTGCTCATCAGTTGGATGTATCTGGTTCTTAAAGCTTTCTTTCAAAGATTTTCCATTCTGCAGCATTTTGGATTACCCATAACAGTTTAGGTTATAGCTTCATTATGTTGCCTTAATATCTAATAATAGAGCTACATCCAGTTTATCATACCTCATTTCATATTAGTTTGTCTCACAGTATGTCTTATAACTTGGTTAAAAGCTCTTATAATCCAAAACTCTTGGTTTTTGCATGACTTAAATCTAGCTCAAGGTTTCAAGTTCTGATGTCAACTCAAGGAATAGCCAAGCCCTACTATTCTATAACTGCAATGATCTTTGAGAAATTAAATGCTTGAATATAGCAAAGCAAACCTAGCTAAGTATGTAAAAAGATGGCTACAGAGTAGAAAGTTTTCAAATGAACTGAATACTAGTAATGGAAACTTTCCTCTGCATATGCTCAGATGCCTTATAAGAAATAAGACAAACACATATTTCTATAACTTAATTTGAAATGGAAGTCTAGACCAATATTATTAGGACAATAATCATAATGAAATTTCAATTGTAATGAGATAAGAAAAAAGTATTAGTATTGTAGCAAAATGAACAGGTCTTTCTTAAGAAATTGTATAATTACTTATGTTGATTAGTGAAATATATAAAATATTAGTGAATCTAATAAGTAAAATAAGTTTTACAACAAACAGCTATCATTTAGTAAAAGCACTGAAAATACTGATAAGTGATTAATTTTGAATATTGATTAACAATAGTACCTAAACATTCACTTGTATAAAAATCCACTTATATCAAACTAGATTTACTTATACTACTTTGTCATAGTCATAATATCATATTTGATTGTTTTGGTGATTCTTCAATTAATTCAAGATGAGAGAGAGACATGAAGAAAACGATTTTGTTCAGCTGGTATCATGATTCTAGAAAGTCTTTTAACAGTCATTAAAAGTTTTTCATTGTAGAGATATATTGAAAAATATGAAGGTACACATTTTAGAATAAGATTGGTCAAAATCTTTGATATTTTAAAGTTTTTAGACTATATATAATATAGCAATGACCCATTACACATTTTATAAAACAGTGCATATAAATTCCTCACCATGATGTTCTTTTTTTTTTTTTAATTTTTATTTTTGGATATTTACTTATTATACTTTTCAAATGATTTCCCCTCTGGAAACCCCTGCTACATTCCCCATCACCCCTGCTTCTATGAGGGTGCTCCTCCAATCATCCAACCACTACCCTCTTCCCTCCTTAGCATTCCTCTCCACTGGGGCATCTAACACCCTCAGGCCCAATGGCCTCTCCTCCCACTGATGGCCAAAAAGGCTCTCCTTTGCCAAATATGCAGCCAGCACCATGAGTCCCTCCATGTGTATTCTCTGGTTGGTGGTCCAGTCTCCAGGAGCTCCGGGAGATCTGGCCAGTTGACTGGCCAGTAGACACTGTTGTTCCCTTTATAGGGCTGCAAACACCCTTAGCTCCTTCAGTCCCTTCTCATACTCCTTCATCTGGGACCCCATGCTCAGTCCAATGGTTGACTGTGAGCATCTGCCTCTGTATTTGTCAAGCTCTGCCTGAGCCTCTCTGGAGATAGCTTATCATGCTTCTATCAGCAAGCACTTCCCAGCATCCACAAGAATGTCTGGGTTTGGTGGCTATATATGGGGTTTATCCCCTGGTGGGCCAGTCTCTTGATGGCCTTTCCTTGAGTCTCTGTTGCATGCTTTGTCTCAATATTTCCTCCTGTGTGTATTTTGTTCACCCTTCTAAGAAACATAAACTATTTGTTCAGGAAGCTAAGTTTACCAGAGACTGTGTTCTCACACTGGAAAACATAAGAGTAAATAAGGGTGGAAATTATATTTGTAGAATGCTATATTAAGACAGGAAAGAAAAAAAAAAGAAGAAACAAAGTTGACCTACCCACTCTTTCTTTCCTTTTAGTTCATTTGCAAAATGATTTGGAAGATCTTTCTCCTGTTTAATAAGAAAATAATTCTAAATAAAAGAAGCACACCCAAATGATTTGTGTGTTGTTTTTAAGGCATTACTCTTGGTCCAGTAACCCAAGTTTCATCTTCATGAGGAATCCACCAACTCATGCTTGGAAAGGTATTTGGAAACTATCATCATTGTTTCTTGTAGCAATTTTAATTATTCCCAATGTTAGCAGCATCATTATTTCTTAATAAACAACAGAGATGACTTCCTTCATTTGGCTTTTAACAGTCAAAAGTATTATAGCAACTTCATTCGACTTTTTTGCTAAGGAAGCCTGCCAGCTGTAGTCCCAGTACAATTATTGCTTTCGCAAAGTGTACTAAATCTGTCAGCAAGAAATACATGAACTACTGTATAATAAAGCTGTAAAGAAGGTGACCTAGTTGCTACACCACAACTGTTTTCCCTGGCAGAGGCAGCTAGCCAAACATGCTGATTAACAATGTCTTGTTAGCCAACACAATTAAAGTGGGCTTTTTCTTTTTATTATGTGGAAAGAGATTTTTAAAGACTTAAAGTACATTTTCATGGAATTTGAACCAAATGAAAAATTCTGAAAGATACATTATAGAACATGAGCTTCAAAAGTTAATAAACAAGAAGCAGAAATGAAGTAGCATTGACTGAGCTGCAACCTCAAACCATCTTTTAGTAACCCTATCTCACCATGATACAAGAATAAGTTGTAGTAGTTAGTAAAGAAAATAATTAGAATTTATAAAGTTTATTTCCCCAGATCCTGTTACATATGATTGACAAAGCTTAAATGCATAATAAAGTAAATCTTAATCATAAATGTTTTTTTTTTCAGGTCTCCATTCTGTGTGAATATATGTGATATATCTAAGCATCCAGTTGGATACATTAGTGCATGAAACATACTTTACCCATTTCTGAAGTAACAGAATATTCCCTTTTTAAAAATTGTGTAATTAACAAAATTCAGCTTATGGCAAGGTACTTAGGTAATATTATTATTAAAATTTAAATCAAGAAAACATACATAAAATCTAAAAATAAAATCGTGCTTAATTTCAGCAGACCTATTAAGAAAAAATGTTGTCAACTTCCCAAAGATCTTACTGCTTAAACATTCTTAATTCCTCACATTCTCATAAGGTAACACATACCCCATCTCTGGCAATCATATATTAATTATGCAATTTTCCAATATGTAAAGTGGGTTAAAGAATGAAGAACTCCTGAGCAAGTGACTTCTTCTTAACAGCATCATGGTCAAAACACTATTTTTAATTTATTATTAATGTACTTGGCACAGACTTGATTTATTTCATTGCACTTTACACAGTCTTGATTTTACACCAAATAATATATATGTTTTTAATTGAATCTCCACACATGGAATTATTAAAGAATATATATTAGTTTGTATGACACCACCATTGTGCAAAAGAGTTCTGGTTTGTTCACCCTCTGTAGTGATGGGCATGGAAATGGTTCCTTATTTACATTTTATGCTGTACAATAGAATTTATTTGGTTTTTGGTCCTTATAACATAGAGCATTTTAAAAATTATTGATAATTTTGCTTCTTTTCCAATATAGGTTTTGCTAATTCAATGTGTATCTTATCCTTTTCAGTTACTAATATTTTTTTCATAAAGGAAAATTATCATATGGATGAAATATTTTTCTATTTTTATTCTTTGAGCAAATATGTCAAATCCTAGTTATTTTGATGATTTAAAATTATTCATTTTAGCATACAGTATGTTGCCAGGTTTTCTTTAATTTAACAATTCTGTAGCATGGTGGCCCATCTTGGGCTAAGAAAAGGGCATTTTTCAGTCTTCAGTTTCAATGTGAGATCTTGTTTTTATGACAGTCTTAGTAAGGGTTTGATTGCTGTGAAAAGACATCATGCCCAAGGCAATTCTTATGAGGGACAACATTCAATTGGGGCTGACTTTCAGGTTAAGAGTTTCAGTCAATTCTCACCAAGGCTGAAAGCATCACAGCATCCAGGTAGGCAGGGTGCTGAGAGTTCTCCAACTTGTTTCAAAGGGGAAAAGGAGAAGATTGGCTTCCAGGCAGCTAGAAGGAGTGTCTTAAATCCCATGCCCACAGTGACGCACTTCCTTCATAAGGCCTCACCTACTCCGACAATACCATATCTCCTAATAATGTCACTTCCTCCTTCAAGCGTATTCAAGCCACCACAATGATATGTATGTTCAAATAAGTTCAGAAATATTTGTATATTCAGTATGAACAACATTAGTTTTAGTGAACCTTTCTAGTTTGAGCTTATGATGCTTCCTCTAAGAGACAAAGATCACATAACAGTCTTTAATACCACACATGAGAAACACTCATTTAAGTTGTTGTCCAGGGTGAAGAGACTCCCAAAACACAGCTGTTGCTGTTGCTTTTGGTTCCCTCTCAAAGCTGGAAGGTAAGTCCCTATTGCCGAACATCCCATGCAATTTAACAATAGAGCCCAGAAAACTCTATGCTGGGAATGAGCCTGGTCCCTGGGGACTAGCTTTCATGGTACTACAAGATGTCATGCAAACTTCCAAAGGAGATAGGCAAGCAATAACCTTACCTAGGTGTGATACCTTTGAAGCACATGTCACAATAACTCTATGGGTCAGCAGTGGTATACATACATTACTAGTAACCAATACTATATTAATTGGCATTAGATCTGCTTTATAAAAGGGATATCATGTTAAGTTATGGTTATCTGAGGAGAATTCAAAGCCACTAATTTACTAAACTAGTATAATCCTTAACAACATTCTATAAACACTTGTACTTATACCCACAGATAAGGCTACTCTTTATCCCTCCTCGAGGAAACTATCTTCTCAATAGATAGAGACCACTGCAAAAACCTACAACCAATCAGAATAGAGAAATTGTTTAGCACAGTTCTAATGGATACATCTAAAACACTCTCCTACCTAAGGCTCATGGAACACTGGGCAAAAAGTGTTAGAAAGACCCCACAGACCTAAAGAGGTTGAACAGAAAAAAAGGCCCAAGTGAGGATGCTTCAATCCCACTTAGAAGGGGGAACAAAATAGTCATAGGAGGCAGAGGGAAGAAGGGACCTGATTAAGAGAGGGGAGTATGGGAGCAGGGTCAAATATAGGGAGAGACAGGAGAGAGGCCCAGAGGGCCAGGAGAATGAATGAAATATGCAGATGCTGGGGGTATAAGGAGTCTCTAGGAAATCTCAGAAACCTGGGATGAATAAGGCTGCCAGGAGTGAAAATAATAAATAGTAATAATAATAATAATAATAATAATAATAATAATAATAATAATAAAAGAATGTAACAGCCTAAGCATAAGGAAGTTTGTTTTGAGATTGTGTTTCCTAGTAACATCAAAATTTATGTCTATGAAGTCTCACCAACATGTCTGCCCAATGTGAGGGGAAAAATTACGACACCATCAAACACATCAAACTGGACTGGGAAATGACCATGAGGTGTCATCCCTGCAGAAAAAAAAAAGAATATACCTGGAGGGACCCATGGTGCTCTCCACATATGTGGTAGAGGAGGGTCTTGTTAGCCATCAGGGAGAGGAGAGGCCCTTGGGCCTGAGGGTGTTAGATGCCCTAGTATAGGGGAATGCCAAGGAAGGAAGACAAGAATGGGTTGGTGGGTGGGTGGAATACCCTCATAGAAGCAGGGGGAAGGGGAGGGGATAGGGAGTTCCAAAGGGGAGATCTGGAAAGGTGGAAACATTTGAAATGTAAGTAAACTATAAGACAAACAAACAAACAATAACAACAACAACAAAAACCACAGACAACCTAGAGAGGCAGGGACCAAGAGAGATAGCTCTCCTTAAACAAGAGCATGCAAATGTGTAAGCCAGTAAAACCCAGGTTGTCCTCAAAGCATACATACCGGTAGCATTATATGGCTTCAACAGGCTATATTTGTGTGTGTGTGTGTGTGTGTGTGTAATATACATGTGAAATAAATGTATATAATATATGTTATATATATATATGAAATATACGTATATGTAATAATAATTACTGTAACAAGAATCCAAGAATTTGAAGGTGAGCAGAGAGAGGTATGTGGGAGACATTGGAGGGAGAAGAAATAAAAGGAGATATATCGTGCTTAAATTATAATCTTAAAAACACACATAAATAAAAACTGCCTACCTAGCTCCTATGAATTCAATCTTGAACTGATGCCATTCTTATAGAATTCATAACCTAAGATCATTATTTAGTATCAGATGTTAACCCTATCTTGCATTTCAAGATAGCAGCAGGCATAGGGGTGAGACTAACTAGAACATGCTGTGAAATACTACCATCAAATAACTACCCTCATTTGCCCTCACAAGACCAACAACATCTGTTCACTCTAAGTGTGTGTATCCTCTATGCATGGAACAGACTTCTGACCACAAATTGTTGAAATTTTCTTGACTTCAGTTGCTAAGGTTGCCTCTTAATTTTGACTAGTGTTATTAGGTTGTCTAATGAAACCCATTTGTTTCTTTCCCTAGCATGAAGTCAATGAACCCAAAGAATTTGGGAGGCAATTTCTAAGTGAAAATTTTGTACTTCAAAATATTTTCCCTCTCTTTACCACCAGAATGATTTGGTAGCTGGAGAATGGTCAGGACTAGACAGTTCGTGGAACCCACTGTTGATTTGTATTTTAATAGATCATTATCTGCACACAGTCTGCTCCTATGTGGGAATGGTATCCAATGCTTATCCAATTTATTTTTATTTCCCTCAAAATTCATTCAGTCAGTGGTACTGTGAACCAAATTCTTGATTTTTAGAGCACAGGTCACAAATTCATACTGGGTCATTTAATTGAATGTGGGGTTGCAATGTTTGTTGATAGCAAAAAGTTTCTTGCAACAACCAAAACTTAGTTCAGACCAAAGTGTGTTTCTGGCTGTTTCATCACATTGTGGACACAGACATTCTGAACTGGAAAAATCTGTTTCTTGTGTTATGGCTCAACTATAGCATACACCTTTAACCAAAGAGAGGTCTGTTTACTATAAACAAGCAGTTGTAATGTGGTTCAACCCAGCACACACATTTAGCCTAAGAGCTTTCTGTAAACAAGAGCTAAATAAAATCAGAAATAGGTCAAACAGCCAGTTGACAGTAGTGAACATAAGAAAATCCAGTAAAGAGGAAGGTCTTTGAGATCAAGGGTAGTTAAGACAGCATGGGGAAGAAGGGTTTTTTCCTTCTGGGACATAGGTAGAGTAGAAAGGTCCATTGGGTGCTTCCTTTGCATCTTAGAGTTTGCAGGGTTTCACCACAAAGTCTGGATCCTGAGTCATCTGAAAAATCAAACATTTGGGATTTTGTTTTAAATTCATACTCTTCAACAGCCCTCACCTGCATCAGGTGACATGACTCTTGTCTTGGTTATGATCACACAAATGACTTTCCTCATTGTGCATACTAACACCAAACACCAGCAGACATTGTCTGAGACACTTTGTCTCTGCATCAAGACTATGGTTTGTTATGAACTTCAGGGCTTTATTGTATATACAATATTTTCCAACTATTTCAGAAATATAATCATTTAGCCATAGAAATCAAAGGCTTTTTAACCTTTTGTTAACATCTTTCCTTAGTGTTTGTGTTCAGATATATATGTCTTGATGTTGAATTATGTTAGAATGTATCAACATGAAATTGCCTGTTTGCCATTTGTGCTGACATGAGTTCATAAAAAATAGTTAAATGAATTTTGGCTAGGGATTATGCAAAATCTACAACAATTTCTGAGATGACTATAAGCATATTTCTGCAATTCATTTTATGGTATTTTTATGAAAAATAGCAATGACAATTATAAAATAAAAATATCAATCCACTCTGAAAAATGTTGAAGATATTTTTCATCCTGCATTATTAAATATTCAGACAAGGTTTAAATATTCCTGTAAAATGAAGCAAGCACATATGCTTCATTAGTATAGGGATTTGTTTTATCTCTAGTGGTTTATAAAATTGTGAATATAACAAAATTGATTTCAAAATCAATTTCTTTCAGATTGGTTATTTATCAAAACAAGTTTTAATTTTTCTTCTCTGGATTTTCATTTTATTTAGTAACATTTTGAAATAGTCTTTTTTTTCTCCAGTGAAGGATACAATCACCTTGTCTAGTGAATGTTCTAAATGAGAAATGCTTCATAGACTCAGGCATTTACATTCTTAGTCTCCAGTTGGTAGCTTTGTTTGAGGGAGGATTTCTTGCTTCATACCTGCTGGAGCAAGAACTTGACTGAGGATCAACTTTGAGAATAAAAGTATTCCACCATTTCTAGGACTTCATCTGCTTAATGCTCGCATTTTAAGATATTTTCTGTCTGCTTTGTGTTGCTGCTGTTATGCCTACTTTTGTTTCCATGTCATGTTTCATACAAAATGAAAAAAGGTTAAACATATAAAAATATAAGACAAAATAATATTTTTCTTCTATATGTTTCCTTGATCTAAATTGTTTATCAAGGCAACAGAAAAATAACTAAGGTATTTTGACCATAAACCAGTTGGAAATATAATTGTACATTTGTTAATTGATAATTTAAATATTCCTTTAGCAGATTCAACTCTCTCATAAACTACTGATTAAGTTATTTTATGTCTCCCTCTGCCTCTGAAAAATTGTTGGAAAGTTATGGGAATATTGTTAAATAGTTTAAACTTCACAAAAAAAATGAAATGAAGTTTATATTATTATCTAGTTTTCTCTATCTCTCACAGAAATACACACACATATTTTCCATGAACATCACGATTTATTAAGTAATGTCACATTATAAATAATTCACCAACTGCTTAGAGTCAATTTATAATCATATATTACAATTTTCTTGGAAGGCTACATTTTATTTTATTATTATTTTTTTCAAGATAGGGTTTCTCTGTATAGCCCTGGATGTCCTGGAACTCCCTCTGTAGACCAGGCTGGCCTCATACTCAGAAATCCACCTGCCTCTTCCTCCAGAGTGCTGAGATTAAAGGTGTGTGCTACCACTGCCCAGCCAGAAGGCTATATTTTAAAAGTTGTTCAAAAATATAAGCAGGATATATATATATATATATATATATATATATATATATATTTCTTCAGTTTTGAATTAGCCTTCTTTTTTCTATGTACAATTCAGAAGTAATATCATCATCTTCACGAAAAATAAAGTAAAAAATGAGGAAAACCTGAGTATAGCAAAGTAATAAAACCATTCCACAGAAGTGAAGACATGTTAAATATTACTTTTGGAGGAATAAGTGGAAAAGTGGGACTCTTTTCAGTCTCTAAAATATGAAATAAGATATTAACTCTTAACAACAATTTCTTCTATTTAATGTAAAAATAGTATAGTCTCACAGTCTCTAATATGTATGTATATTATATAATCTGTTAAAATTTAACAATAAAATTTAGGATTCTAAAACATAGCAATGGCTCAGTTGATAAAGGACCTACAGGTAGGAACACTTGCACATGTCTGTAACCCTAATGCTAGAAGAAAACATTTAGACAATGGAATGATACAGGAAGTCACTGGTAGCATATCAGGCCCCATAAGAGTCATTGTCACACTGGTGAATTGCATGCTAAGTGAGAACCATTGTTTCACAAACAAGGTTGGCAATAATGGAAGAAGAAATGTGAAGTCTATATCTGAGCACAGCAGGCACATACACATATGTTCACATACACAATTACATACACATTATATATCTTGGTGAATCTGTACCATACATATGTACAAACAATGTTTAAGAGTTGGTTAACCTACTGGAAAGTTTAATCATTATTTTGAAATTCTTCCTGATAAAAACATGCTTATCTTGAGCACACAACAGTCAAATATAGATGGTTAGAATTCTATATCAGTGTTTCAGAAGTTTTACCTAAGCCATGCCAGATAAATTATCAATATAAATGTTTCTTTTAAGCATTTTAAGTGCTGAGACAGTAGACACAGTAGCTGTTTTGAAGTATGTTATACTGGAAACAGAGGCAAACAAGAAGATATTTGGTATTCAAACTTCCTCATATAATGATTACTTAGAGAATGGTTGCTTCCAAATTTTAAATGTACTTATCACAACAAATGGAACACTAACATTATTGTTTCTACCTACTTTTTACACAATTAATGTGTGTGTGTGTGTGTGTGTGTGTGTGTGCGTGTGTAGTATATGTGTATATGTATTATAACATATATTTAGAATATTTCTAGAAACTTTACAGGTTATAAAAATAAACAGAGCTTTGCTATTCAATAAGGATAACTTTCTGTGTATTTTCTTTGTAATTATTTTTAATAATGGAATAAAATAAGACAAAATACCTATACTTACAAGATGTTTGCTGTGTATAAAGTGCTTATTTGTAGATTGAATCCTGAGTATAGAAAGACTGGACGGTATATGGAATTTAAAAAAGACGAATTAAAAGTGAAGAAGAAATGCTAGTACTTAGAAAATGAGATAGAAATGTAAATAAACAAAAGAGATACATAAAATGTTGGCCCCCAAAAATAGAAATAAAAATGAATTTTAGTAAAGAATAGGATAGCTCCGCTATCTTCTCTGATGCTAAATGAAGAATATTCAGTTTCAATGCATGATAGAACCCCACATAACCAATTTCAGAGTGACCTGAAATATCCTATTGTTTTTATCTGCAAAATTATTACCTATATTAAAGTCATAACATCTGATACCTCATAGAATTATATTTAAGCATAACCTTAAAGAAATGGGAAAGGATTTGGATGAGCTTTGAACCAATCTGGCAGTGTTATTGTAAGAAATATAACACATAAAATATTTCAAGGGAAAGATGAATAGAGAAAAAGATCGCATTCACACTATATGGACACTCATTTGCAATGAGAGATGCCTTCAGAGGCATGCTAGCTACTCCTTGTCCTAATCATGTACTTCTGATGTCTGTTGTCATAAAATAAAACAATTTTCAATTTAAGTTATGCCATATATGATAGTAAAATTTGGTAGGCTTGGTAACACAGAATGAATTGTGACATGGGAACAATTAGATAATAATGTTTTAGGCTACATTCTTAACTAAGAATATGGAGCTAGCCAGAAATTTGTTAACAGTTCTCATCTGTCCAATCCACTAAAGTTCATTATTGTATCTTCCTTACATTACCTTCAGTCCATATGGCAACTATATTGGGTTTTCTTATCCTTTTGTAATGATCAAATATCTGAAAGAAAGAAGATAATGTGAAATACTTAACTTAATTGAAGGTTTAAGAGGAGTCAGTTTAAACTAGTAGGGAAGAAATGGAAAGTAAAACTGATGCCAACTGTTACCTATAATACACTAAGAAGGGAACAAGAACTTAGTAAACATTTTCTTGTTACTCCTTTTGTTTTGCATAGACTTCAGCTCATGGAATGGAAGCACCCATGTTCAGAGTGGATTTTCATTCCTAAAATATTACTAGTAATTCCTCCAGAGGCAGAATGACACCTGTTCCTATCTAGCCAAGTTAGTAATGGAGATTAGCAATTACCAAAACATATTTGGCTTTCTTACTGAATAAATAATATAGAGTACTACGGGTAGTTTATTTTGAAAATACTAAAATTTTCATGTGTTCTTATTTATTATAACAATGTCTATTTTTTTTAAGTCATGAACAAAAAAGAAACATGATTTTGAAAGTTTTTAAAATGATAATGTAACCATTTTCTTCCTATGGTTTAGCATGGACTATTTTTTAATATCCTGAGGCAAATTCACTTCTTGAGAATTTCCTTACTACTCTTCCATTTCAGCTTTGTAAATGAGGAATATTCTTACCTATCTTATTCTAATGAGAAGAAATTTTATAAAGGGCAGGTATCATATTTCACTAATCTTCAACTCCTCTGTGCTTAGAAATACACCTGTAATATACTCAGTGAACAGCCATGTGTTGAGTCAATGGAAGAAAGTAATAATCTAAGTCTGCAGGTTCTTCCTTGTGGTTATCCTGTAGCTCATTAAAAGAGACTATGATTTGTGGGGGGGGCAAATTAAAACTATTAACTAGATCCATATGCATTATCACTGATTTTGGCAAAGCAACACACACCCATAGAAACTAACGTATGTAATGACACATACAGCGTACACACTATGAGGGAGATTACTGAGATCCTGATGAGTCTAATCAAGGCTTCACTTCATTTTCATGCTTCCTTCTGAGAGATGGATATCCTTCCTCGTTTGACTGTCACATATCAACGGTTCCTTTCCCTTTTCCTTCTGTACTTTTTGTTACTAGTACTCCATTTGTGTTGAAGAATGAAGCCAAGAAGGCTATAAGAAAAACCTTGTTATTATTTTTTTAATTTTGTTTTGATTACTGAGAATAACGCAGTAAAATGCTATATGTGAAAACACTGAAGACATATGTAAAGATCATTCCTTCAGCAGTTTTGATCAAATGTGTCTTACAGATTGTCCCTTATAGATAATAGTATTTATGGTGTTTCATTATCTTGACAAATAAAGTTTCTTAAATCTGTAATTACATAGAAAGGAATTAAAAATATCTAAAATGTAGGTGAGGATGATAAGTTCTAGATAATTACAAATTCAAACAAAATGTGTCTATATAATGCATATAATTCATTGTGTGTTTTTAAATAGTATGCAAAATCATTCACTGCAATATAATTTCTATTAGTACCTTCTATTTGTGATGAATTAAGTGGAAAGGAATATTTGTGACATTATGATTACTGTATAACTATGTTTATTTGTGGATTTTATATATATGCTATTATATAATAATGTTATATTTTACTACATACTTTGTGTGATTATGGATGATATATAATGATATAAAACTTTGATGAATTACTCTAGATTTGTTATTGTATATTTTTATAAATTGTTTTATCATTTTTGAAAGTTTTCAGAATGTATTACTTACCCTAGAGAAGTAATTGTGTAAATATCACTTTGAAATTTAGAAGTTCTGAGCAAGCATTTATTTATAGAAAAAATATTTTGGAGCCTATTCCTCTCTTGATACTCATAAAAGAGAAAACTTTAGCTCCTGTTGTTAACTTCAGTGCAGCTAACAGCTTTATAGTTTTTCATGTTTCCCCAATAAATGTCTTTCAATGCTACTGCCAAATTTCGTTCAACTTATTTTTGAAACTTATTATAGCAGACACAAATCACACACCTTACTATTTAGACTTGCATGAGCATGGTATTATATTCCATAATATAAAATTGAAAAGACTATGACAATTGCATTTCAGTTAGATAAATCTACCATTAACTACATGCTTTCAATTTGTCTATAATGGGTAGAAAGATAAATTCATTTCCCTAGAAATCAAATTAAAGTGAAATATTTACCAGAACAGGGACACTTCTTTAATAACTGTGTCTTGTATCAGTAAGTATTGATAACTATAACAGGGAACATTTGAAAATATATATTTTCCATGGATTTCACTGACTTGATTTGCCACTTGCATAATCTTATAATAACTTTTATCATTTAAATATTAAGAAGAAATTTAGAAGGAATATCATGGATGGAAAATATTACATAATAAACAACTGCAGTGTTTTCCTTCTTTAACTGACTTAATAAATTTAAATATACTATTATCTTGAATCAGCTATAACTATCTGTGCTGATCTCCAGTTGAAAGAATTTGACACATTTTCTGATATTCCTTTAAAAAAAATTGTAATTAGGTGCAGATATTAAGAGTTACTTGTTTGGATTCTTAAAGATGGTGGTTGCAAACTACCCCATGATCCTTATATCTTCCTCTGACTTGATATATTCTCATTTCTCTTTTCATTCATGTAGGAAATACTTGGATCTTCCATATTATCCTAAATTTTTTGATACTGGAATGATATTCTGGCTAGACTTTTGTATTTCTATTTTTTTTTTTTTTTAGATTGTGATTATATTTGTAAACACCGCTGAACGTTTGTGGTATATTTGATATAACTTTGATGAAATATTAATTTCCAAGTGAGCATTTTCATACAACAGGAGAATATAAGGAATGTACAAAGGGAAGAAGTCACACACAGATGTGATCTTTTATATGAAAACCCTAAATATCAGAATGCTCTGATACGTGATAAATACATTTAGCTTAGTGATGACTTACATATTAACATAAAATTCCAGTAGCTATGATATATTTCAATGACAAACATACTGAGAAACCAGCATCTCGATCTCTTTCAATATTCTACAAAAAATAAAATACCTGCAATAAAAATGTAAAAACCAGAAAGGCCTTTACATTTGGGATTTTAAAAGCATAAAAAGAGGAAAAGATGCAAAGATTTACCATTTTCAGTAGTTGGAAAAATGAATATTGTAAAAATGACTATTTTATCAAAAATCAATCTACAGTCTACACATCCAGTGCAATTCTCATCAAAATACTAATGTCATTATTCAAAGAAATAGTAAAAAAAATAATCTTAAAATTCTCACTAAATCACAAGAGATACTGGAGAAACTGAAACAAAATAAAATAATAGTAAATAATGGCTATATCACCAAAATTTCAGTTATTGTATTGAGTCATAGTAATAAAAGATACTGGCACAAAAATAGACATATAGATATATGCAATATAATGGAGTTTCAATATATAAATTTACACAGCCACACTACCTGCATTTTGACAAGGATTCTAATACTGTACAGTGGAGCAATGGAAGCCTCTTCAACAAAGATCACAGGAAAACATTGATATCCCCATGCAGAGAAATGAGAGTAGGACCCTCTCACTTTGGATACAAGTAAATTATAAATGGATCAAACACCTCAGTGATACTGGGGACTCTGAAATTATTAGAGGAAAGAAGTAAAAGTTTTTGAAGATATAGGAATAGGAAAAGATTTTTTCCAGTAGGATCGACTTGCTGAGGAAATAAGTACAAAGCCCAGCAAATGTGACCTCATAAAGTTCAACAGTGTCTGCACAGCCTAGAACAGTGTCAAGTCAAGAGACAGCCTACAGAAGAGCAGAACATTTGATAACTATCGCTCTGATGCAGCACTGATATCTAAAATGTATGAGTAACAAGGGAATTAAACCAGGAGGTCAAACAATGCAGAATGCAGATGTGACAATGGAATCATAAGACAGATCTCAAATAAAATAATGAGAAATAGAAATGGCCTATATAAACATATAAAATATTATCTATCTAGAAATGAAAATAAAAGTATGTGATTTCATTTTTTTTAGAAATTCTGCCCAATCCCAGGCACAATGTTGGTCATTATAGTAAAGAAACAGATGCTGGCAAGATTGTAGGAAGAAGGAAAATTTATACATTGCTGGTGAGAATGGCTGTCCTCTATAACATTATGTCCCAAATTCTACTGTTCTACTAAAAGAACATAACAGTAAAATGACTATTAATAACAGCTACCATAGTCATTGATCAGTCCCTTGCTATCACCAGGGAAGATGGGAACAAGTACAGATAACCCACACTCAGGTAATGTGCAAAAGGAGAGATTTTAGAACATTCAGAACTAAACAGGAGTTCCCCAAAATCCTTCCCCTCAAGTCTCAAAGAACCGTACCGAAGAGGACACAGAAAGAGTTTAAGTGTCAGAGAGGATGCAGGACCTGAAGAAAATTAGTTCTTTCAAACACACAGGACCAGAGCGAATATGAACTCAACCAAGACAGGTCAGCATGTATAGGACGCTCAGACATCTGCACATGATAAAGTAATAGATCTGAAAGGACAAGTGGCATTTCCAGTTGATAACCACATAAAATGCAAATTTAGTATTCTGCCAAAGGAATCTCTCTAAGGAAACAAACCATTCTTTACTTTTTTAAGTTCTTATCTATTTTTTTATTTTTATTTTATTTATTTACATTTCAAATGTTAGCCCCTGTCACAGTTTCCCCTCTGCAAATCCCCTATCCCATCCCCCTTTGCCCTGCTACTATGAGGGTACTCCCCCACCCACCTACCCACTCCAGCCTCACTGCCCTAGCATTCCTCTACACTGGGGCATCAAGGCTTGAAACAAAACATTCTTAAGGGTAAGTCGCATTCACAAAAGTAGATGACTAAAAGAAAATAAACACAAAGACATCTTTGAAGATATCTTTTCTAAAATTTTCCCATTTTATATCGCATCCTATCTATCTATCTATCTGTCTGTCTTTTTTACTCTATGAGTCCTTTAAATATATATTATATAGTTTCTGCTTTTGTATTTTTATTAAACTACCTAGAGTTTAAACAGTGGATCTCTGTATCTATATCTGTTTCTTGGACTTGTTTCTAGACCCTTTGACTTTTGTTTATTTGTCATACCTGATTCTGATATGCTAATTTTTGTTTTATCTTATCATAATATATTACAACTTTAGATGACTCCCAGTTTTCTAATGAGATACAGAAAAGGGTAGATTCTGATGGACGAAAAATATTGGGAAGAGAGAAAAGTAGGAGTTCCTAACAGGAACCATGAGCTACAGGAAAGTTTTCGTGAGTATGTATTTGTTCTACCAACGCACTGCTGACTTCCTTAAAGAATGACTGCATTCCAACAAATTATTTAAAAATTATAATATATGTATATGTAACATATATTCTATATGTAATATATTTTATATACTACTCATAAGTCTAATTTTTGACTGATGACTGTGGGATCAGTTGTAATATTTCCTGATCTTTATATGTCATTCCACATTTTCCAAAAACAGCCATGGATTTGAGCACTAGTGTTTTCATAAATCAGTAGGACCTTGATGTAAAAGTTCCTTCATAGGATATTTCAATCCTAATCCTCAATATGTATTATTATAAAGATGATGAAAATTAAATTCCTAAAAGTTACCAAATAGAATCTTCAACAAATTATACTAAATAAAATTGGTACAAAACTGCTAATTATTTAAAAAATACACCTTCCTGAAATAACCGTATAAGCCATATTTAGAGAGGAAAATGTATTGTGTATTCTTACATTTATTATGATCAATGGCATTGTTGCAACCTTCTTGATATATTATTAAATTCTGTTATTATTTATTTTTCATATGTGTTAAATTTCAATATTTGAAGAACTTTCACAAAATCATTTTGCTTCTGTGAATTATAAGGATTAAAAAACTATTTTCCATGTCATAAAATAGTATTTTTAAAATTATAATACTATAATTTTTGTTTAAATAAAAACCACTGTTTCCAAATTCCTCATAATCTTGTAACTAAGTGTTGGTTTTGTCCTTTTTAATAGGGAAAGTTTTCATCTTATAATAAGACCACATTTTAATCCATAGTTACTAATTCACTTTTGAAATTAATAGAGTATGTTTCTGCGTTCATGACAAAAATATTTGTGTGAATTTCCTAAATAAAACTGAATTTTTGTATTCTTAAATTAGTCATCGATACATGAGAAAATAAGATTGAGAGTTTTCCTTCACATATCCATCATTTATGTATTTTAGTTTGATAATAGATGATGAAAAATTTTATATATGCTACTAGAAATGTTACTAGAAATCACAGGTTAAGATGATAACAACAATAGATCTGTATCACTGTTGTTTAATTTTCTTATATTTTGCAGTTTGGTATTCATAAATGTATCTTAATCAATGTTGATTTATTTCTATAATTTCAGATGAAACAATTTAATGTAATCCAAATGTAAGTGGTATTTGCATATAATGCTATATAATTAAATTGTTTTCATGTTATTCCTTTGATATTTTAACTGGATAACACTGAAGAGAAAGTTTAAATCCATTTTATGTTACAGAATTATGTAAATATACTCCACATTATAATTGTAATCTTTAACTATCATTAATTTGATAAAGTGTCTTCAAAGTGACAGCTTTAAAATCTGTGTTAGGTATAACCTGATCTGTTTTCTTATGTATAATTACTCCTTATATAAATAATATCAAAGAAATAAATAAAAATTCTTTATATAATAATTATATCTAGTTTTATAACTTAAATATAATTATATCATTTTAATTAGTTTTATTCCAGTTCAGATATACAACAGAGTTTTAAATTACCCTTTCTAAAATTTACACTTTATTATTATTTCAGACTTTCACCAAATAATTTTATAACTGTGCTACTTAGACACAGCTTGAATCATCTGACAAAACAGTTCATTGTTTAATAAAATAACCTACTATGCATGGTGTTATCCCTGTCTGTGTGGTCTTGAGGTATGTATATGAACACAAACTTGAGCAAACTAAGAAAAATCCAAAGACGTGTTTTTCCATGGTATCTGCTTTGTTTCTGTGTCTCCATTCTTCTCTTGAGTTCCTGCCCTGACTCTCTTTCCCAGGCAGGGTAATGTACACAAATTCACACATACAAACATATGAGAGAGAGCGAGAGAGAGAGAGAGAGAGAGAGAGAGAGAGAGAGAGAGAGAGATTGTCCTCTCTTCTTCAATTTATAATAACATGGACATTTTTCAATTTATTTTCTCATTACATTATATAATATGTCATGGAATTCTTAAGTAATATAAGTAACTTGCCACATATTATAGTTCCAGGATTTGTAAATTACTATCAGAGCACATGGATTCTAGTTTTCACTGGAGTGGGAATTATAGAGTGTCTTGGTCTATCTCATACAATAAAATGTAACTTCTTCAAAAAGCATGAAAATCTCTGCCTTATTATTTATTATGTGTTATAATCATTACATAAATTTAACTTTTCTATTATTAGTGTTCAGTTAACAACACTAAGTCAAAGCAAATATATACAGATTAAATGACATATATCACCTTTAAGATTTTTCTGAATCTCCTTGACATTATTTTTTCTTGAAGAAAATTCAAATGATGCAAACAGGAAGAACAACTGCTTTGATGACTCAGACCATTACCTCATTGATGAGAATGTCACCACAGTCAGGACAATTATGTTTCTTCAGTTGCAGAATTCTATTTTCTCACATAATGGCTTTTAAATTGTCGAGAGTCTACAATGCATTTTGGATATATATTGTAATGGAAATGACAGTCTTCAGATCAGAAAGATAGATCAGAAAGATAGATAGGCGAGGTATTTGGTTTATTTATAATAAATTTCACTCATCATCTGTGAAGTCAGATAATTTAAAATTCATTCTTTTTATGAAAAATTTGTTTTTCATTTAATATTTCCTCATTCTAACCAATGTTTTAACTCATAATACTATAAACTGAAATAGCGGATGAGTGTGCACAATATAAAAGGCTGATTTTGGTCTCATTTTCCTTTTGCTTGGTGTTCTCAAAGACAAGAGATTATTCTACAAGTCATGTAGGACTAGGATTCATTGTGTTGGTGACATGGGCCTCACACTGTTGGTCATCCCCCTATTTCACACTCTAGAGAAGTACGATTATAACTTTAAGTGTTTAGTAACTTACTTACCTCATGACCAATGAACAATTAACAAGAAACAAAACCCCTAATATTTTATATCTCCAACTAGTCCATAAAAATCTCTGTATACCTTTTAGTTTAAAATGGTTTCATGAACGTCGCTGAACTGTATATTCCAATGTGACATATTCTCTTAGTGATTTTTCAATTTCTGTGAAGAGACATCAAGACCAAGGTAACTTTTTGAAGAAAGCATTTAACGAGCTTGTGCTTTGAGTGTGTTCGAATGGCTTTTGAGATCTCTAATCCTGTCTCCTGAGACACATCTCTTCTAACACTCCTCCTCTTATGTTTTCCAAAACAGTTTCTCCATGTGGAGGATAAGTATTCATGAATATATCTTTTGGAAGTCATTCTTCTTCAGTCACATTCATCTTCTATCTGTCTTTTAAAGTGATAATGTTAGCATTGTCTAAGCTTTGCCCCACAGTTACCTGGCAACAACCAGGCATGCCTGACTCACTATAAAAGTGTCTGCTTGCCCCCTCTGCTCTTTCTTGCTTTTGTTCTTACCATCCTGCTCTCACTAAGTCCCCCACCTCCCCATTCCCTTCCCTCCTCTCCATGTGCTCATGGACAGTCTCTCTCTCTCTTTCTCTCTCTCTCTCTCTCTCTCTCTCTCTCTCCTGCCTTTCTCTGCCTCTATTACCCTCTCAACTACCCTTGAGATGCCCTGAGTAAACTCTATCCCATACTATATTGACATATGTGGCTGGTCCCTCAGAGAGAAGGGATGCCTCAGCATGGGTCCTCTAAAGCATCTCTTCCCCAATACCTGAATTCATATCCACCAAATCATATCTCCTCCTCTCTTTATCTTTTTATAAACACATCAGCTAGTGCTTGTAATAAACCACTGAAATAAATCTCCAGGGTTTTTGTTTGTTTAGCTTTGTTTGTCTATTTGTTTGTTTGTTTCTTTTTCTTTTAAAATATTAACAGTAAATAAATAAATATGACCAGTCACCCAAACAACTAATTCATCTCTTTCACAAAGAGTTTCTTTGAATTATGGATTATGTTCTTATATAGTCCTCTAATAAGATCATACCTTCTAATAGTGCAAATTCCCATGGGCAAGCATAATCAAACCACCACATTCCACTCCCCGGCTGTCATATGTTTGTGCAAATGCTTGAGTCTTTGAGAGCTAAACCTAGCCATACCCTAATAAAGAATTTATTTAATCCAACATAAAAAGTACTAATAGTCTATAACCGTCTCAACAATGCTCTAAGTCCAAAATCCAAATTCTCTTCTTACATTCATGTAATTTTTTAACTGTAATACCCTATAAAATCAAAATCAATATCAAAATCACGTACTTCTATCACCACAGGATATACATTAACATTCTAAAACATAGGAAAGGGATCATGTGAGGAAACAGTACACAAAAGTAAGATTGAAAACCAGCTGGACAAAAGACAAACTCTGCATCAGCATATCTTTACAGCATTGTTGACTGCAACACAAATCTCTCTCTTGAACTGGTTCAACTCCTTGTTACCAGCTTTCCTCTGCAGGTTTCCCACAGCTCTGGAATCTGTAACATCTTGGGATCTCTAAGGCAACTTCAACTTCACAGTGCCTTGTTCTAGTGTCTGGGATCAACACATGATCTTCTGGGCTCCTCCCAAGGACTTGAGTCATTTCTCCAGCTGTGCCCCCTTTCGTACTTTAGGCTCTGTCTGACTCAACTCCTCTGCTGCTGCTCTTCTTTGTGATCATCCCAAAATACTGGTATCTTCAATATGCTGTGGATTTCAACTGCAATTAGGTTTCACTTTCACTCACTGTCACTTTTATTCACCTTACTTAAATAACAAAAGTGAAAATAATGAACTGACTTTGGGGAAATATTATTTGTCACTTTTATTTACATTGCTTCAATTTCATAATCTCTAAAATGACAATATTAAACATATTTTAAAGTTTATCATCAAAGCACAAAAGCTTTTAAATGTTGTCAGAAATGTCAACATCACAATCAGCAATGAAAAAAGTTATGGTATAATATTCTGTGATGATCAAAGGAGAGATATTGCAAATATTCTATTTGTAAAATAATTTTACTCAGCAGACACAGTAAGCATAAACTTCCACTAGTAAATGATGAAAAGAATCAGATAAATTTTCCAAAATAAATGTTACTGAGAGAAGTTATGATTGTACCAGGACAGTGACCATCAAGTGTAAACACACATTATTTGTGCAAAAATTAAAGTACTTTTGTGAGTCTCAGACTTTTCTTGGCTACCAGTATTGAAGTCACAGAGGAAAAGGACTACTTCAAGTGATAAACTGTCATCTCAGATGAATCTGGAGAATGAAGATGTGCTGCACTATGCATTTCACTTCTGCAATAAAAAAAGAACTTAATACGTGAGCAGATCAGTTTCCAAATGGAATTTTTCAGACTCTTCCTAAGTTGTCAGCAGGTGTTATTCAAAGATGAGGGAAGTGAGCCTAGGTGGAAATGATACTCTGCAGTGAGATTTACCATGGCTTTTATCATCATTAATGAATGGACCATATGGAAAATGAACTAAATGATGTCCCAGGATTGAGTAAAATGGAGAGCAAAGTAGAAGTGTTCAGAAGGGAAAAATAATATAATATTCCTTATTTTTTGAACAGAAGCTGGCTGTGCTGCTTGTTGTATAAAATCACAGATGGGGCTATGAGGCTTAGAAGGTGACATCAAATTAGCCTATTCTGCAAAGGGAAGGTGTGGGTCACAGTAACGAATGCCTTCAAAGTAAGGTTTAGGCATTTAGAGCATTAAAGAATGTTGTTACCCCAAGTTTTCAAGAGTACAGTTTATGCTTTTCTCAAATTTTACCAAATTTCTGATAACATTTTCTATCTAATATAACTCATGTTACATTTTTTCTTTTTGTTTCCTTTTTTCTTTCTATTTTGTCCCTTTTGCTCGTCTGATTTAGGCATTATATTCACCTTGCAATTAAATTTCCATTATAACTAATTTTACTTGGAGACCAACCACATCATGATGATCAGATAGTGAAGGCACTGCCCTTGTGAGTCTATATAACATTTATTTTGTTAAAGTTGTTGGGGGCAGTTATATGGCTCAGCTGTTAACAATACATGTTGTTCTTGGGTGGCTCACAAATATTCATGATATTTGAATGTTCCATGGATCTGACATCCCTTTCTGACCCTGGGCATCAGACATACCCATGCTATATAGACACACAGGCAGGCAAAACAAGAATGCATATAAAGTAAAGATATCTAAGAAACATTCTAAGACAGGGACTTGAGGGGTAACCTATCTTTCTTTCACCCCTATTGTCTGCTGTGAACGGCACAAGAAAGAACTCATAGATGCCAGCTGTTTAATTTAGAACTTTAGCTTCTAGAAACGTTTTACTGATAAACTTCTGGGGTTTGTTGTTATTTGTTTGCTGTTGTTGTTCTTAGTATCAACTTTTCATTCTCAGGTACTCTCTTATAATGGCAAACAGAAAATGAGTAGAGCATGTCTTATTACAAACCTAAATTCATTTCATTCAATAATTGTTTAAAAATCCCGTGTTAAAAAAAAAAAAAATTCTGGCTTTGCCTAGAATATGGCTGTGGATCATTTCATCTGCTCTGAGAAGTTGTAAGACCATTGAGCTAGGCAGTGATCTATTAGTAAAACAGAATACCATTAGGAATCATTTCATTGACTTAATTAATTAATTATTTATTTATTTCCAGTCTTGTTTGCATCTTGTGGTATCCTCTTGCTTTTGTGGCATAGAAAAATAGACTATGAATAAGCCTTCAAAATCTTTTAGCTGTGCTGAGCCATTAAATGTAGATAGGATAGGCAATACTTAACTGTATGATATTATTTTCTTAATTTGCTGCTTAAAATCTTACCCAGTCTCTAACTTTTTAAGTCATATTTATAATTGCTGACTAATCTAGATTTCCAGTTTGAGTACACAGAGCGGATTTATATCTGCAAAAGGCCTATTCTTCCTTTAATTTTTAAAAGCTATTGATAGTGTGACTTAGCCTCAGAACTCATGCACAAATATACGTATTCACTCCAAACTGAATACTGAATACAGACCAAATTAATGATTTCACAGTAGCAAAACATGATGAACTAATGAGTTTCTTGTTGTTATATACAGGAACATGGCTGACTTGGAAACACCAACATCAAAAAGCTTCCTTTTCTCTAGCAATTGTTTATAACTTATACAATTTGAGAGAAAGAACATCAATCTTTCTGATCACTCTGAAAAATTTCTGATTTTCCAAGGCCAGTTAAGTTCATAAATGTTAAAGGTCTCCATTCATGTAGGTATGCATTCTCAAGTAACCAAAGGAGTTTTACAATTTTGAAGAAACAGCTACAAAACACTAAAATTTTACAGTCTTTTCGGACTTTTTCTTTGATGCTTTTCCTTAGTCAACACCGAGGAGCAGCCACTAACACTTGTGTTTTTATTTTAAAATCTTATGTTCCAGTAGTGCCATCTTCCCACATATGAAGGATGCCTCCTTTACACACTTTCAACCACTTTTCCCCCAAAATCTTCAAGTCATTTAAGGGTCAACATTACATAATTTACTTTTGCAAAGAGTGCTAATACAATCTCTTAAGTTCTAATGTCATCCATTTCAAGTAATTGCAAAATAAAAGTAGCATTATGTGGACTACACAGGTTATATTTAATAATATATGTATATATATATATATACATATATTTATGCTATAATAATTGGAAAAAAGAAGCCATGAGTTAGAAGGAGATCATAGATGAGTATATCAGAGGGTTTGGAGGGAAGAAACAAATACTGAAATTATGTTATAACTCAAAAATGAAAGAAGAGCAATGTTGGATACTCAGAACTTTAAATTAAATACTACCTTATTTATATGTCTGTGATCCAAGCATTCTCTATAAACCAGTCTCTTTCTTCCTCATGAAAACTGCCATGGGTCTGTTGTGCATAGTCCAACCACGATGGGCCATGGACCCAGCTTACTCTGCTAATGTTAATCAGGACCAAAAGGAGAGCAGAGGTTCAGTGTCTGCTGCCCAATTTGACTCCAGAAGTGACAAGATCCAGGCCAGCACCATCGTCACTACAACTCCATAAGTCACTGCATGCTGCTGAAGATCCATAGATGAAGTTATAAATTTCATCACCACGCTTATTCTTTCAGGGTAGAAACATACAGTGTACACTGGAGGGATAATCAGCCTCCCACAACTAAGACTGAATCGTCTTTAGCTTCATTTACTCCACTTTTCCTCCTCTCCAATCTCTTTGGTGAACTGATTTATTGGCATACATGTCAACATGTGATTTTTGTGGTTGTGAAGGTAGGAAAAAGGCACTGGATCCCCTAGTACAGAATTACAGATGGTTACAAGCTGCATGTCGGTACTTAGAATCAAACCTGAGTCATCTGAAAGAGCAGACAGAACTTTTAACAACTGATATATCTCTATAGCCTCACCAATTTTGATTGTTAGTGTTCTGTATAAAACTCTTTGCCCCCTTATCCTTCTCACATCCTCTCTCTATTTTCATACTCTTTGGTCCCATATTTAAAAGAAGGTCTAAGCAATTAATCTCTGTAAGAGTGTCTCTGGTTTAATAAAGATCACATTCTACAATGGGGACCCCCAAAGCCAATAAAGACCCTTCAGTTCCAAGTTCTCTACTAAATTACTTTGTTTTATTGTTTGTTTTGTTTTGTTTTCTATCCTATGAGTACAGTTCCTTCATGCTATATTGGAATTAGGTTATAATCAGGGCCTCTAATCATGGAATTTACAATAATTTCTCCAGATCACACCGCAGCCACAGAAGTGATTAAATATTTTAAAGAAATTTTTTTAATACTTTATTTACATTTCAAATGTTTCCCCCTTTCCAGATCTCCCCTTTTGAACCTCCCTATCCTCTCCCCCTCCCTCTGCTTCTATGGGGGTATTCCTCCACCAACCCACCCACCCATTCACTTTTGTCTTCTACTGAAAAAAGAAAGAAAGAAAGAAAGAAAGAAAGAAAGGAAGAAAGAAAGAAAGAAAGAAAAAACAACTTCAGCCTGCACTGCACATTTAAACTGAATAAGAAGATTTGTGTTACAGGATTTATTTAAAAAGAATGGAATGTATATGGCCACACTATGCCCTGGTTCTCTCAACCCAGGCAGGCTTGCCAGCCATACATTGGTGGCAATGGCCATCCTGCTTTCATCTCATGGTGCTCTGACTCAGAGCTCCATGATCTCTCCACCCAGCTCACTAGGTTCCCACTGGCAGGTCACTACCATGCCAGCCCTGTGCTTCAATACCCCCATGACCTCTGTGGTGCTCATCAGGCAAACCCACACTTTGCTGCTGTACCTTTATCTCCTGAACCCAGATGAGCAACCACATGAAGGAAAATGAAACACAAACTTAGTTCAGAAACAATGGTAACTCAATCTCTGGGCACATCAACTGAAACCTAATCTTGTAAACCTTATCAAAGTCTGATTCCTCTGGTGGTGAATCCTTGCAGATCCGCCATGATACCTGGAGACTCTACTAGCTACATCTTACTTACTCCATGCTGTCCCAGGTCCAAAAGGCATCTCTCTCCTCTCTCTCTCTCTCTCTCTCTCTCTCTCTCTCTCTCTCCTCCTTCTCTCTTCCTCTTTATAACCTGGAAGTCCCTCCTATGTGCCCAGAGATTGGCTCTTTTATTCATTAGGGGATTGGTTCACAAGAAGTCCCTGGTGTAACTCACTCCTTCACTGAAGACTCTCCCAGGAGGGCAGAATTAGCAGATTACAAGCAACCCAGGGCTATCTACAACAGCTTTGGATATCAAAGAGAAATTTCAAAAATGTACTTCTCATGTGTATGTCATCTAATGTCTGTGAAGATTTGGGAAAGCTCATCTGCCCCCTTTCTTCAGTGATATACCTTCAAATATAAACACCTTAATTGCTGGGAGACCATCTACCTATTTATAAATGCTTTCCTGAAGACTGACTAAGGAATAAAAAGGTGATACAATGGCATTATAGTTCAGTTATCCAATAATAAATTGTTATAGACATGCTTTTACATTTAAAGCAGCAGAGACAGGGGAAGGAAAGTGTACTCTCCTAATATATTATATTAAACTAAATACCACTTCTTGCATGTTAGCATAATGTTGTTATAATTTCTGTATTTCAATATAGAATTGAGCCCATGGAAATTCTGCATTTTAAAACTTTTTACTGGTTCTTTGTGAATTTAATATTATATACCCAAATACCATTAATCTACCCTCTCCTCTTATGTACCCATCACACTTGAAACATCTCTCAAAATAGATAAAAATAAATATGCCTGTAGAAGTTGTACCTGGTCTTTAGTGCTAAGACCCTTGCTGATGCTGGGCCATAGACCCGGATGTGGCTGCAGGTTGTAGCACAGGCCAGGACCTCACTGTGTTATCAGGTAGCATCACCTGATTCACCTAGCATGAATTTATTGAATGAACAATTATCTTAATTACTCCTCAATTAATTACATCACCAGAGGCTAAAAATTGTGAAAAATAACATTGTTGAACATTTAGCTTATATGATTTTATTTTCCTTTGGTCATATCAAGTGCTTAATACTGCTTCACATGGTTTAATATGTGGCAATTCATGTAAAATGTATGGCATGCATTGATTTTCTGTTGCTGAGTCTAAGATGCTTAATAACGGATTTGACATATTTTCTGCCATTTCTCAGTGAATAGCTTTTTAATGACTTTTCTAAAGTAGTTTTGAACTACTTATAGATATATTTTTGTTTCTTGCAAATGAATTTCAAAGCCATCATTCCCATAAATATTTATGTTCATTCTCTTCTACCTCCACTTCTGCTAGTTTCAGCATCAGTATTTTCTTATGACATTGCTTCTTAATGAAGAAGTGTGAACGTTATTCTGAAGATAAGTATGAAAATTTGGATATAATTCCTTACTATATGCATTGATTTTGCTAGAATTCATACCACACTGAAAGATAGCAAGACCTATCAAAAATATGAAGCCGTCAATTTCTCGGAGTTTCTTAAATTAATTTTAATAATCATTTTCTTTTTATTTTCCTAATTATATAGTATTAGATTACCTAAATACATATTTATTGATTCTATCTTTTGCTAACTCATATATCTTAGTGAGTATTTCTAATGAATTGTTTTTATTTCTTCTAGTGAATATTTACAAAGAAAAAAGGCTTAATGAATGTGCTATGAGAATCATTAAGTTGGACAGTATAAGAGAAAACTCTACAGTCTTGTTCCTTTATGTTTTCATTTTGGTACTATCCATATCACCTTATTAATATTCTGCTTCATGATTCCTTTCATTACAAGTATCTATACATTTAACAGTATGGACATATTTAGTTATTGATTATATTTTTAAAATACGTTGGCTAACTCTTGGTATTCAACTTGAAACAACAAGGAGAGAGACCTTAATGAGAGGATTTGCCTCCATCAGATTGTCTTATGGATATGTCTGTAGGGCATTTTCCTGATTAATGTTTGACATTGTGAGCGGACATTCCATTGGACTTACCTATCTGGGTAGTGCTGCTTTCTGACAGGTGTTTGTCTTTTAAAGTAAATAATCTGAGGAAGCCTCTGCTACAGTTCCTGTCCTTGGATTCCTGCCTTGGCTTTTCTTAATGATAAATTTTTACACTTAAGCCAAATAGATACTTTCATTCCAAAGTAGCTTTCATACCCATTTTATCACAGTCACAGGAAATAAACTAAGGTATAAAAGACAGTGGAAATACTTTTTCTCACTGGAAAGAAATTTTTTCAAAGACACTTTCTGCTGTTTGTCATGCTGTCTGGTAGCATTTTCTTCAGGTTTTAATTTTCACAAATGTTCAAAATTAGTGTAGAAACCCAAAATTTTGAAACATTGTTAGAGAGACTATTATGGAAAAAATAAAGAAAAACTCTAAAAAAGAAAATAATCACAAAGGCAATTTCTACAGGAAAGTAGATTTCCACTGAGAAACATAAAACAAGAAATAGAAGACTAAAAATATTTTATGAAAAAATATCTTAAGAGATAAAAACAAAGCTGATTATCATAATATTCAGTGATATCATGATTTAGTGACGTGAACATACCTTTAATTCTTGAATTGTTTGGACCTCAATTTCTGTATTTATTCTTTTTCTTTGATTTTATACAATTAATAGTTTTCTTAAAATTTATTTTCCTTACTTTTGTGTACCTTTTTCCTTTGAGAAGTTTATGACTATGCTAATAATTTTTCATTTGTGGGTAAGCTCTTTTTATTCATTCATTTACTATACATCCAGATCTCAGCTTCCCCTCCCTCATGTACTCCCAGTCCCTTCCTCTCAATTCCATTTCACCCATTTCTCCTCTTCTCAGAGAAGGAAGGGAAGGCCTCTCACAGATAAAGATGGAGCAGAAATTGAAGGAATGACCAAGCGATGACTGGCCCAACTTGAGACCCTGCCATGAGAGAACGGGCCCATCCTTGACACAATTAATGATATTCTGCTGTACTTGCAGACAGGAGACTTGCATACCTGTATTCAGAAAGTCTCCTCTTAGTAACTGATGGTAACAGATACGGAGATCCACAGCCAAACATTAGGTGGAACTAGATGATTCTTGTGGAAGAGAGGCAGGAAGGATTGAAGGACTCAGAGGGGTTAAAGAAACTGCAAGAAAGCCTACAGAATCAAATAATTGAGACCCATATGTGCTCACAGAGACTGAACCACCAATGAAAGAGAATGTATGGGGATGCCCTATATAACAGATAAGCTGCTTGGCTTTCATTGGGGTCTCTTAAAAATTGATTTTCTTTTCCATTTCTAAATCATAAAGAAATCTCTAGAACTGAATGGGATATTACTAGCTGTGTCGATTTTTAGGTTTCTTTATCTTTTTCAACATTATACATTAACTGAATAACTCTATTAATACAGAATACTTTGGTATAGCCCTTTGCCAGTCTGTCTGGCAAAGTTCCATCTGTCTTTGTCAATGTTCTATTTTTGTGAAGAGACACCATGACCATGGTAACTCTTATAACGAAAAGCTTTTCACTGGGGCTGGCTTACAAATTTCAAAATTATTTACCATTATCATTATGAAAGGAAGTATGGCAGCATGCAGTCAAACATAGTGCTGGAGCGTTCCCTGAGGGTTCTATACCTTTGTATTTCTGAATACAAAGGCAGCGGGGGAAGAAGGATGAACACTGTGCCTGGCTTGGGCTTTTGAAACCCCCAAATCTCACCCTAACAACGTATTTCCTCCAGCAAGGCCACAAATACTCCAACAAGACCAGACATCTCATTCCCTGTCAAGTTGCACCACTCTTTAATGAGCAGGCACTCAAATATATGTGCTTATGAGGCCCGTTCTTATTCAAACCTCTGAACCATCAGACTTGTTGGATAAATATAAAGGTTCTATCTATATTAACACATTTGATTCACAAATTTATTTAGGAGAAAAATCCTCAATATTCTCAATTTCATTTCCACTAATATTAAGATTTCTTTAATGGTGACTGTGAAGTTTCTAGGGAAATATACACAGATACTTTGATTCATTATTCTTTTCGATGCTATGATACAAATAAATCATGTGGTGTTTGCTAAATAAATCAAAGACTAGAAGTATAGTTAGACATTCAACTTAAAAGTTTGTCCAATACCTGATAATAGATTATGTTTTCAGTAATCATTCTATGAGTTTCTGAGAAATATTGCTTATGAGTAGTGGGAAACACTTGTAAAGATAGTGTTTCCTGAAAATTACCCAAGTTGCTGAACTTTGTTTTCTATAAAATTAAAATGATATTTTTCCTGAAATGTACAGAATATTTTAGTGAGTAAGAGAATATTTTTTATGCATAATTCTGGGAGGCATCCATATACAATCAATGCATGGATGGATGAAAGTCATATTGAAACACAAATATTTCTGTTGACTAAAGGGCCTGCTAACTCTTTAATGTAGAGGCATTAATTTAATCATCACCATCAATATGGCCTTGTAGGCACTCCACTGACAATATGAATGACATACAAATACCATATTAATAGATTAGTATTACTCTCAGCTGTTGGAAGAGTGAAAGTTGACCATGTTTGTAGTTCAAATTAATTATCTGTGATATCATAGATATTTTTAGCAATGCAGAGTTGGCAATTATTATTAATATAACAATTGGTTCCATGAGACACCTCTACAAATTATACCCACGATAAATTCAAACACTGATAAAATTTTATAGTAAATGTTTTTGTCATATGACAAATGTTAGAAAACAAATGGCATCAAATATGTTCTCATGTAATCAAAATGGCATCAAAGGAAGTTTCAATTCTTTCAATTGATTCTACTACATGGCATTGACAGAAAGTTGATATTTCCTAAGTAAAAATGAATTTCACTTGAGTTCTTCAGCTGCAGCTTATCTGAATAGAGTGTTATCATGCCTTTCTGATGGACTGTTGACTGAGACATATTTACACTGCTGAATGGCCTTGCTAATAAATAATCCTCGTGCACATTGCTACCTTAGTTCTCACCCTACCTTATAAAAAGGAACAAAATCAAAGAAAGGTTGTGGAGCATGAAAATTACCAAATCTATTATATGTAGCAGTAAAATTGCCAAATGACAAAAATAAGTGCATATAATCAAAATTCTGTAATCAAATCATTGCATATCATTTGCTAAAACACAGGCTTTATTTGTTTAGCCCACATTTGATTTGTTAGTAGTTTTTAGAGAAAGTCTAAGAACATTGCAATTTTGATGGTCTTACTTTTTCCGTTTCAGAGAATCTGGAAATACCTCACACAAATTCCAGTCGGTGTTTTTCTAAAATACTATATATCACTCAATTCTTGATTTACCAGTCTCTTTCTTCAGTCTCTTATGAAATTCCAGCTTTGATAGTTACTGAATATACTTTTGTCTGAAATTATGTGTTTGATAAAGTCCTAATAATACTATTTGAAAAAAGATTGTTGTAGGAAACTCATATACATTTAAACATCCTAATTTACATGTTTGTTTCTATCTATTTCTTATAACATATCATACAGTTTTGTTTCTATGGTGAGTTTGACATATTGAATAGTTTATTATTAAAGCACATCTTGGAATATCAATTCTTTAAAGAGTGTTTTTAAGATGCATATTAAGTTTAATATACTCAATTCTATTTGGTGATTTGAAGTAAAGTTAACAATTAGTCTATTTCTAGTCTTGTCCAAAAGGATAGTCCATGAATTGGAGTAAGAGTTTTTTATTGAAAATATTTCCAGAGTCTGTTCTTGTCAATTATTCTAAGTGGTACAATTTAGGTGTCATGTATTAAATACTTTTGAACATTTTATTCAAATTGAAAAATAAATTATAATTCGACTTTCTGATTACTTCTCATCATACTTAAAGGGTGAGTCCCATAAAAAATAAGCTAGGGATTTGAATCTCAGCTCAAACTCTGACTTGAAATCAGTGACCTGAAAACTAGTATACCTGCTTTGAAGTAAATCCTTGGCTATTACAACTTCAAGGTTGAAATTTCCAAAATCCAAACCCAGAGTCTATATAGAAAGTTGTTCAAATGGAACACAAATTAAATCCCCAGTCTTACAGGATAACATTGAAGGGAATATAACCCTGAAAATTGTAGTTGAACACATGAGCAGATCCAATTTATCAAGGAACATCTAGGTTGATGCTCATGCGAAGTTTTCTACTTCAAAGAAAAAGTGCTTCCTCGAGTGCCTGAGACAGTTCCTTCTTTACCTGAGGAACATTTAACAGTCTACCTCCAGTTTGCTACCTTATATAGAGAGGCTAGTTTTCTTCAAGATCTCTCCAACTGCTTCTACTAATTTCAAAAATTCTGATTAGAAATAACCCCAGTAATCACTAACAACACCATTCAAATTATCCAATAAATAAAGATTAAAAATTAAAAGTGTTATACAAATTTTATAAATAACAACATAAATTTGGAGTATGGGAATATGTCTCAAGAATATCATATTATGTTCAATAAAGTGTAGATAATAAATCATTGGGTCATGTTGGATTTTTTTGGAATATGATCACTAAATAGATAATCTGGATTCCCCTATCTATTAAAAGACAGCATTGGAAGAAACACGATTTTATCATGACTGCCTCATATCAGCTCATTTATAAAGTAGAACAAAATGGTGGTTCCCATGAGGATCAGAAGGAAGTCTCTACATCTTTTTTGTTTGTTTGCTTGTTTGATTTTTTTTTCTTTTTTTGGTTTGTTTGTTTTTTGTTGTGTTAATTTGTTTTTGCTTTTTTGTTTTGTTTTGCTACAATGCATTTGTCTCTGTCATCACAGGGACTACCTTCTGATTCTTGTTTTGTTTTGCTTGGATATTTATTTTATTTACATTTAAAATGTTTCCCCCTTTCCAGGTCTCCCCTTTGGAAATCCCCTATCTTATATCACTCCCACTTCCTCGATGAGGGTGTTCCCCCAACCACCCATCCATTTCTGTCTTTCCTAGCATTCCCCTACACTGGGACATCAAACACACTCAGGCCAAAGGGCCTCTCCTCCCACTGATGTCCAACAAAGCTTTCCTCTGCCACATATGTGGCCAGCACCATGGGTCCCTCCAAGCGTATTCTTTGGTTGGTGGTCCAGTCTCATGGAGCTCCGGGGGTCTGGCCAGTTGACACTGTTGCTCCCTACATGGGGCTGCAAGCCCCCTCAACACCTTCAGTCCCTTCTCCAACTTCCCCACCTGTGACCCCATGCTCAGTGCAATGATTGGCTGCGAGCATCTACCTCTGTATTTGTAAGGCTCTTCCTGAGCCTTTCAGGAGACAGCTTATCATGCTTCTATCAGCAAGCACTTCCCAGCATCCACAATAACGTCCAAGTTTGGTGGCTATATATGGTATATATCCCCAGGTGGAACAGTCTCTGGGTGGCCTTTTCTTGAATCTCTGCTCCACACTCATTCTCCACATTTCCTCCTGTGAGTATTTTGTTCACCCTTCTAAGAAACACTGAAGCATCCACATTTTGGTCTTCCTTCTTCTTAGGCTTCATATGGTCTGTGAATTGAATCTTGGGTATTCTGAACTTTTGGGCTAATATCCACTTATAAGTAAGTACATACCGTGTTCATTCTTTTATGACTGATTTACCTCATTCAAGATGGTATTATCACGTTCCATCCATTTGCTTGTGAATTTCATGAAGTCATTGTTTTTAATAGCTGAGTGTAAATGTACCACATTTTCTGTATCCATTCTTTTGTTGAGAGACATCTGGGTTGTTTCCAACTTCTGGCTATTATAAATATGGCTGCTTTAAACATAGTGGAACATATGTCCTTATTAAATATTGGAGTGTCTTCTGGGTATATGCCCAGGAGTTGTATAGCTGGGTCCTCAGGTAGTACTTTGTCTAATTTTCTGAGAATTTGCCAAACTGATTTTCAGAGTGATTTTATAAGCTTGCAGTCCCACCAGCAATGGAGGCTGGTTATCTTAAAATATTTGTGAAAAAGATATTTTCTATCTCGTTTTCTATAAAGTAATTGGGCATGAATGACTTAATATTTTCTAGCCAAATCATGTCATTCTCTGCACGGAACCAGTATTATTTTGTCATAATCTTTGATTCACTACTGATCTGTCACTGAAAATGTTTTATTATAGTCTGTTAATACAAGGATATCTATTACAGTTTATAACCAGCATATCTTGATAATTTTTACTACTCTAATTATGGAGAAAGAAAGCAATTCACACAATAAAGGAAAGAAAGGATTATTAACTTTCTTAGAAAAATAATTAGAACTCTAACTTTCACTTCACTGTTGGAAATATGAAGAGAAATACTTGTCACATTACAAAAATTGACATATTTATATACAAAAATTTGTTTAGGATTCACATTAATAATGTAACCTATTGATATGTGTGCATTTCTTGCTATAACCCCATATGGTTTCAGAGATTCACCCTTCTGTCTAATTTTCACTGAGCATATTTTAATCACTCTCTCACTTGTACATATATAATATAACTAAATACCACATGACTGTACCTTTACTAAATATGCGAAAATAATTTTCATATTCATAATCATTATAGTGTAACAGCTATTTACATACTATTTGAGATGAATAACTATATAAATATGAAATATTTTAAAATATTCATTAGGAAGTTCTATAGCATGTAATTTTTACTTAAAAGGTCAAGAGTCCATATAGATATGAAGACATGACTGCAAAGGCTTCACAAATATTATGTGGACTGAGATGATGTCAGAATAGATTTGCATGAATCAACTTCAGGGATCATTCTCATTATAGGGAAAATACATTAGAGAGATTCTAATGTATAGATGAAACACAAAATCAATTGAAGACAGAAAATAATTTTGATCATACTGGTTATGATGGGTGACAGTTGTCAAATGTTGGGAAGAACCAGTAATGATACTTTCCCAGGTGCTCAAAATCCATAGATATCCTTGACTTAAAATAGCATATCACCTGTAGCTAGGCAGGAACTGCAGTGAAACAATAAGGACATCAACTCACCCACAAAACTTTCAACCCCAAATTTATCTTGTCTACAAGAAATGCAGGCACAGAGGACAGAGCGAGCCTGAGGAAATGGCCAAGCAATAACCAGCCCAAATTGAGACCCATCCCATGGGCACGCACCAATCCCTAACACTATTACTTATACTATATTATACTTGCAGACAGGAGAGTATTGTCCTCTGAGAGGATCCACCCAACAGCTAACACAGACAGATTCAGACACCCACAGCCAATCAGGGAATGGAGCCTAGAGACTCTTATAGAAGAATAGAAAGAATGAATGCAGCCCCCAAAGGAGATAGAAACTCCACAGAAACACCAACAGAATCAACTAACCTGGCATCTTGGTGCTCTCAGAAACTGAACCACTATCCAAACAGCATACACAGGATGGACCTAGGCCTTCCCTCCCATATGTAGCAGATGTGAAGCTTTGTCTTTATGTGAGTCTTGAACAACTGAAACAGGAGTTATACCAAAAGCTGTTGCTTGTCTGTGGGATATATTCCTCTAGCTGGGCTGTCTTGTCTTGCTTCATAGGTAGAGGAAACTTGATAAGCCAAATTGGGGTAATACCAGGGGGACATACCTGCTCGGAAGAGAAGAAGATGGAGGAAATGGGAGGATGGGTGGATGGGGTTAAGGAGATAAAGGCTTTGAATGGTGTTGACAGGGATGGAACAGTAAGCGGGGTGTAAAAGGAGTAAGTAAAAGAGGAAGAAAAAAAAGAACTTCAAGAAAAGTAACTCCTGACGCTTTAGTTTGTTCCCTTTTGCTACTTTATTATGACATTCCTTAAAATGTAATCTATGCACATTTCTCAAAAACACATGGCATCCAGACTTTATTATTCTCCCATGTCATTAATTTTACTTACAAACTCTACATATAGTACAGATACACATAGAAATATGTGTATGCTGTAAAATATTTCATTTTAGATTTAGTCATAGTGGTCAAGAACTCTGGGATTTGTTTTTCATTTCTGTTTATGCACATAACCACCAATAAAACATATAAAATTCAATTATTTTCACTGATTATAAGAGCTCTTAAAAGAGGCTGTTTGTCCAATATGAATAAATAAAGCAAGAAAGCACATGAAATGTGAAAGTTTCATATACTATAAAGTACATAATAGTTTCAGTGAATCACAACCATGAACCCATCTTAAAACTGCAGCTGCTGATAATTCTCAAACTCAGATGCCTAGAGAACTTTGCATCAAAGTTGCAATAAATTCATAAATAGTTTTAGTGTCTGGGTGACCTTTCTTTTCATTCTTCTTTTTCTTCCCAATGGCTGCACATGAAACCTTTGGGCCTTCCAAACTTTTTTTTTTTGTCTTTAGATGTTTTGCTTTAAGTGATATATCCAACCCCAAATAGCTTCTGTATTTCCTCATAAGCCATTTCTTACTCTGTGGGGAACTGATACAGAAGACCTGACCTTGGTTTTAAAAGAAATTGAAAGAAGAAAAGGAGTAGAAACTAAAGCAATGTGAAGACCTGACCTATTCAAGGTCAGAAACAAATCAGAATATAATCTGATTCTAGAGAAGTGTTATGTCCTATTGCTTTCTCTTTTGACTGTTTTTAAACATTCTAAGTGTATTGTATATGTTTAAAAGTGTAAAACCATAACCTATAGCACTACAGTGTTATGTATGCTAACATAATCAACATTAAAAAGACCAGGATGCATAGTACCATGTAATATTATATTAGGGTCCAAAATAGTGTCCAAAACTTTCTTAAATGCAAACATGTAATAATTCCCAATTAAATTAGAAAATGAATTGATATGGCATGATTCTGCATGGGATAAAAATCACTGAAAATAACAAAGATTTAGGCCTACTCTAGAGTTGCTTATGTTGTGAATAGTTTAGATGGCACAAAATTCCTTATTAACAATTTGATTTCATGGCAGCAAGAATTATTAGGTTTTCAAATCTGTACATTTTATTCCCCTTTACTATTTAACTGCTTCTTTTATAAATTATTACAGTAAAGAGTGTATACTACAACTAATAAATGTTCTAACAGCATGTCTTTCATTATACAAAATCTCTTTTATAATTATGTCAAAATATATTTTCTTCTCTCTTTCAAAATGCTAATCTGTGTTAGTTTCATAGAAGAAAAAATAATGATTGTAAATAAAAAGATTTGCCAAGAAGAAGTTTTTACCTTTTAAGGCTTCCTTGAAATTTGAGACCACCTTTGAAGAAAAAAATGGAAACAAAATACAGTCATTTGTGGCCAAACATTCAGGCAGGGGAAGTAGGACCAAGAACTTCAAGAGAATATAAATGAAAGTCAAAGCTATTCTCTGATTTATAAAGTGAGATGCTTCAGAGAGTGACTCCACAGTAAAATGTCTTCTGAGATATTACACTTATTTTCTTATTTTGTGTATGTGGTAAGAACTCAGGCATTTTCCCCACACCCAACTCTCTCTCTCTCTCTCTCTCTCTCTCTCTCTCTCTCTCTCTCTCTTTCTCTCTCATACACACACACACACACACACACACACACACACACACACATACACACAAACTCTACACAAATGACGAATGTTAGTGGCTAGGAGATGGGTTGTGGAGGTCAGAAGACAACTCCTGGCAGTTTATTTTCTCTTCCATCATGTTGAATCATGGCATCAAACTCAAGTCATCATTTTTGGTTGCTATACCTTTGCTTGGTGAGCTACATCACTGGGTCCTTTGATACATTTCATGAGTACCCATGCAGTTAGAAGTGCAGCTTATGCATTCTTCTGCATTTAGGGTAGCAGCTCATGTCTTCTCCTGTTCTTAGGGCATCAGCTCACGCATTTGTGCTCACTAACACCAGCAGCACATGTATATATTTGTCCTTAAATATGTAGCTCCAGAAACCTTTCCTTTTGGAAACTGCTCCCTAAATTTCCTTCTGTAGTTTTCCTTCAAAAAATGTATGATTCAAACTATATGGAGTTTTATAACTTTTGCATTTATTTAAACATATGCTTTCTATCTACATATGTTTTCTAAATTAGTGATTAACATACAATAACATATATACATGAACATACAGACAAAAATTTTCATATAAATTTATATCCTCATTGTTTTCTCTCTGCTATGCTTATCTTTGAACTATGTGCTGGTTTCCAAAGGTGTTCTTTTTTCATGATATTATAAAAACAAAAAGCAAACAAACAAAAAACCCCACTACTAATGAAAGAGAATATTCTCATCCAAAAATGAGAGAATATGAATTCAGGATGCCTTTAGTGACTTTAGGATTTTGAAGGTGTAATATAGCCTTTTATTTTAGAACAAAAGAGACCAATAAATACATGAAATAACCAAATACATTGTGGGGACATCACAGAGACAGGTTGCAGCATATAAGTTTCAAAAGTTATGACTGCCAAAATTGATGGAAGTTTGTGAACTGCCCAATTAATTCATTGTGAATGTTTCACCAAACATCTAGTTAGATACAGAGGTTACCAGTAAATGATAATGTTTGGCTTTCCATTTGTAACATTTTTATCTTCATAGAATCATGAAATTGTAAAGTCAATCAGTCTACAGGGTCATTAAAAGCCTTCTTCAGAAAATTCTACTTATATTCTAAGAAATTAGACATGGTCCTTCTTCTTCATTAA
The DNA here is from genome assembly GCA_019843965.1 of Rhynchomys soricoides. Lineage (NCBI taxonomy): Eukaryota > Metazoa > Chordata > Mammalia > Rodentia > Muridae > Rhynchomys > Rhynchomys soricoides. Next base: position 18,040,574 of record JADRCH010000009.1, read on the forward strand.
TAAAATATAAAAATGAGCCAGCAAGGAACCATTGTTTGTAACAGCATGTGTGTGGCCTGGCACTTTTGTATTCTGTATGATAGTAACACAATGTTGAACAAAGATGATAGTAAATATTCTGAATCAGTTATTTTGTTTATTCATAAACAATTCTATATCTGCATTTCAAAGAAGACTAAATATTTAAAGAAAAACTACATATCTTAAACATATTTATTTCAAACACTGTGTATCATATTGTCTGACACTTAGGAGATTTATAATACAAGAAAACTGAATACATGTTAAATATACCTTCAAATAAATAAGTAAATTATAAAATTAATTTAGAAAGGAAGGTTGCTATAGTTAGGAACCCAGACAAACTATAGTCTTGTGTCTGACACAGATGATTTAGGCTCAGCAATTCCTACCATAAATTTAGCTTGTGTGAGCAAAGAAATTTATATTACTTTTGAAAATACAAAAGGAAACCAAGTAAAAGATGGTTCAGTAGGGGAAGAAAACTGCCTACCAAACCTGAACACTTAAGCTAATCCCTAGACTCCACAAGCATGATGGAGAAATGAGGCTCCTAAAAATTCTTCTCTGATCTCCACATATGTGCCAAGGTGTGTGTGTGTGTGTGTGTGTGTGTGTGTGTGTGACTACCTGTGCTTACCTGTGTATATGGATGACCACATAATCTTAATCAATGCATTTAAAAGGAAAAAAAACAGAAAAAGTTTTACTTCACATTTTTATAACAGTAATATTTCACACACACATTTTATTCTTAACTTTCCTATTTCTTTTATAAGTTTGTATTGTATTTCTTTAAAATCATTTTGATCTTTATATACTACACATTACTAAAATAAATTAGTAGTAATTCTTTAATGGTTTCATACAAGTTGCCTTTGTCACATTCATGCCAAGTTATTTAGGGATCGACTCGATTTCTTGTGTAACCCAACTTTTTGTCCTTTTTAAAAACATTGGAATTTCCTATATACTTTTGGATGTGGGACTTTACACAGCAGTTTTGTACTACAAAAGCCAAAACCTTAAAGAAACTTGTAGTGATTTGAAATAAAATGTCCTTGATAGACTCCTGGAGAGTGACACGATTAGGAGACATGGCCTTGTTGGAGTAAGTGTGGCTTTGTTGGAACTGTGTCACTAAGGGTGAGCTTTGAGGTCTCAAGTGCCCAAACCAGGTCAAATGTGGTAGTGTCTTCCTGCCGCCTATAGATCCTGAAGCAGAACTCTCAGTTCCTTCTTCAGCCTGCAAATCTTCACGCTTCCTGCCATGACAAAAATGGAATAAACTTCTAAAATTGTAAGTCACCACCTATTAGATGCTTTCATCTATAAGAGTTGATATGATTATGGTAACTCTTTACAGCAATAAAAATCCTAAGACAAAAATTTACTGTATATCTCCATCTATCAGTTGTCAAAAGCTCTTCACCTAGGAGTGGGACTCCATGTTACCTTCCGCCATTCATGCTAATATTTGTTTTGTTCGAACTTAAATAAATCCTATACATGTTGTCCCAACTATTGTGAGTTCATGCCTGTAGTTCCCTTTTATGGCTCTTATTTTTTTTTTCCATCTGATCCCTTCCCTTCCACAATGAGTGCTTAGCTAGGGAGGATCTGCTTGATAATGATGTGTCATTTAGGGTCAAAGCCTCCATAGTTAATTGTTCTAAATATTGACCAGTTGTGGGTCTTTATGTTTATGCTTCTTAGATGAGTGTTGAAAGATGGACTAATCTGTGAAAAGACAGTAAGTCATTAGAATTTCAATAAACACTATCTATTTAAAAGAGCAATAACAGTAATTTCTCTCTTATGGTGTATCCACTGCCCAGCCACAGATTATTGAATAATAAAGGTGCCAAGTAATTCCATCCTGGTCCTGTGGAGAGTTCCTTAAATCCAATCAGGAAGTATTTGGTTATTCCTAATACATTCATATACTACTGCACTGGTGGGCATATTCTGTCATATAGTCTATAGCTTACAGATTTCACAGTTGGATAAGATTAATAACTCCTACAGTAGAGTGCAGAGTACCTTAGAGAAGTATAAAAGCTAGCCAGTAGGTATAAGGCTATTTGGTACCAAAATTCCATGGATGAGAACTAAATTAAGTGGTATCTTCACAGTATAGACTTATCATCAAGCTTTGTATGGTAATCAAAATCAAAGTCAGTAACCTGTAATGCTTTGGGTACCTATGGAACCACAGTGGCCACAAAACCTAAAATAGATCAGTCTTTGCATTGGGCTTTTTACATTTTAGCCTATGATGTAAGTAGGAGCAATACTGTGGTCCAGTAATAAGGTTATTCCATTTAAAATCCTTTTATATTTGTTTATTCATATATCTTAGAAATTTACAGTAGTAAGTTTCACATAGCATTTTAAAAGTATCTAATATTAGATTTTTATCTCTTCTCTCCTCTGCATTTCATTTCTGCCTTCAAGCCCACTTAATCTTTCCTGTTTCATTATTTCTCCCTCTCCCTTCCCCTTTTATAGAACACTGTTCTCACTCCCTTCCTTTAAAACCTGTTCCTCATGGCCCCTTAATAGTGTCCTGGCATCTAGAGATATTTCAATTGAAACAAACGATATATATCCAAAGATTAAAAATTAGTACCTACACATGAAGAATAGCAGGGAATGATTGCCATTCTCGGTCTGGTATGCTTTACTCAGATTTATTTTTACCCAGTTCCATATATTTACCTGAAAATTAATGTTTTGAAAACAGGTAAGTAATATTCCAACATATAGATATGCACTATTTTCATTATTTATTCATCAGTTGATAGACAGCCAGATAGGTTCTCCCTTACCCTGGCTATTGTGAATAAAGGAACAATAAAAGTAATTTCCATCTCAGAATCCAAAAAGTTTCACAGAATTTTCTTCTAGCATCTTGAAATACTGGTGTTAATTTAAATGTCACAAAGTAGGTTATACTTTTAATGTTGTGTTATTTTAATTCTTTACAAGTTCATATTCTCTGCTTATTATTGACATTGTAAAATTTAATATATAATATTGTACTTAGAAATACATAAGCTAATTTTATGACCAAAAACTGACTGCAACCTCAAAAGCCCAATGAAAATCATAGATAATTTATAACTATTTTTTACAGCAGGACAAATATGATATATATATATATATATATATATATTCTTTTAATTCTGGTTTTTAGTATTAAGGGGGAAAATACTGTAAGTGAGAAGAGGAAATTCAAGAAAGAACCTTGTGCTTACATTAATATTAGCATTATTTTACATAGATGTTCTTTTATCAAAGTAGAAATATGTAATAATGAACTAAAATAATAGGTCCTTTAAAGGCTTTATATATCAAACTTCAGACAATTTCAAAGTTTTTCTTTTGAAAATAGTTCACAGGTTTTATAATTTTATTATGGTTGTTTCTGTGTCTTTTGCTCTGTGGAAATTTGTGTACACATGTCATGCCATGTATACGAAGGACAGAGGAAACAAGTGGGGTTTGGTTCTTTTTTGATCACACGACTTCCAGATATTACAGTCCTTATGTGCGTGACAAGTGTCCAATCAGATAAAGCACCTACCATCCTTGCAACCTTTGCTTTATCACAAGAGAACTTTTAATTTTCTATAAATAAATTCATTTTATACATTAAGAAATCTTTTGAGATATTTACTGAGATGATAAAAATATCAATTTATTACATATGATTTTACTAGGTGTTCTATAATTAAAACCAATAAAATATTAACCAAATTGTATCATATCTGATTACAGCTATATACAATTTCAGATAATACAAGATCATCAAGACACACTATATTCATTTTTTCTATGACTTTGTAAGTTAATAATAATTGGTTCCCTTGAAATATTTAGAGAAGGAAAGATTCTCTCTGAGAAATATTGTACTTTTTGGAACAGATTCTGGCTTGAAGAGTGGTCTGAGATTTTTACTTTGGCTAATTATATGTCTCATGATTAAGTACAGCTGCATTTCCTGTCAAATGGAAGTGGTGCATATAAAAATAACATGGCCATTCAAGCAAGAGGCACACAAAAGTAATTCTAAGAGCCATGATTTTTACTATGTATAGAACACCTTTTTGTCCACGCTCAACTAATGTTGACATATAGTTATCATCAAAACCCCTTTCCTTGGTTGACTTCAGCTTCAAAGTAAAAGATAAATTTTTCATTGGAAATTAGATATATGCACCAGAGGAGGGTCTTGTTAGCCATCTGGGGGAGGAGAGGCCCTTGGGTCTGAGAGTATTAGATCCCCCCCAGTAGAGGAGAATGCCAAGGAGGGAAGACAAGAGTGGGTGGGTGGGAGAATGCTCCCATAGTGGCAGGGACTGGGGGAAGGACATGGGGAGGTTCCAAAGAGGAGATCTGGAAAGGGGGAAACTTTTGAAATGTAAATAAAGTAAGAAAAAATTAAAAAAAAAAGACCTCACAGGCATCTTTGAGGGGTTAATAAAAGAAGAAAAAAGAAAGAAAATTAGATATATGTGTATATGTATTTGTGTGTGTTATTGTGTATACATGTATGCAAATTGTGCATTTAGCCCCATGAACACCATAGACATACATGTCAAAAAATGCAAACAAAAAAAGAGGAGTTTACCTGGTCATTATTTTTTCCAATAAATAAGTAGAAAAAATAAGCTTCAGATTGCTTTATGATAAAAGTCTTAGGAAGAAAATAATAAATAATGCAGCAATGATGGCAAGCCATGGCCATATTCTATGGAAATATCTACTAACACCAGATACATTCTGTTTTAGAGTAGTTGGAAAGTATTATTTTAATTTCAATCCTACAAGTATAATTAAAGAACAAATGTTATGTATTACAATATTTTATATGCATTAAGTATCTATATTTTTTGTTTTAAAGAATTATTTTGATTGTAAAACAAAAGGGTGGAAATGTTTTACACCTCTCTTGAGTATTTGTTTTCCTTTAAATTATAAATATGTAAAATTGTATCAATAATGCATAAAGTCATCTTTATCACATTATTAATGAAAAGTGAATATATTATTCTAGACAAAAAAGTACAAAACATATAGTACTTGGATTTTATTTTCCAAGTACAATAAGGATTTTGGATATATATCCATTATATATAATATATATGTACACATGTATATATTCATATATGTATTATACACCTATGCTAAATATAGAACATACAGATAAAACATATGACATTCCTATTTTCTTTGCCATACATATAATTTTATGTGACATATATTGCATACAAATAAAATAGATATGTGAGAGGGAGAGAGGCAGAGAAAGAGGAAGAGATACAGAGACAGAGACAGAGACAGAGAGAATGAGAGTAGATATAAAAATAACACATACTAACGAGTTTCAGTTCATTACAGAAGGGAAGCAGAAACATAGAAACATCCACATGCAAGCACACATAACACACAGACACAGAGCAATGGGGTGAGAGAGGTAGGGAGACCTAGAAAGAGCAAGAGCTAGAAATATATGTAAAAACACATACTAACCATGATTTTCAGTTCTTTACAGAAGGGAAACAAATGAATACTATTCTTCTCTGCTTTGTGTGTATGATTTCTTTGCTAAACAAAACTCCAGTGCTCCAGAGAAGGATACTGGAATTCCAGAAAAGTGGAACTAGGATTTGTGAATAGAAAAAATAGAAGAGGAAACACTAATGATACAGAGCTGCATAAATCCATAAAGGAGTCACCCAGAAGGAGTCACACAGTCATAACTAGACTATTAAGTTATAGCTCCATAATTTGAAACTTAAGGCTAAGGTTAGATAGATGAGAGCTTTTAAATTGAAAGAAAACTTATTTCTTTCTTATTTTCTAAAAAGATTGTACTAATTTTTTTTGTAGTGCTTATGAATGTTTTCTTTACACATGTGAAACCTCTATGGAGGCCACAGGATGGTCTTGGAACACTGTAAATGTAGTCTCAAATGTTTGTGAATTGCTGTATGACTACAGAAACCAAAATTTTGCCCTTTCCTCTTTAAGAGCAGCAAGTGCTCTAAGGTACTGAAACATGCCTTCTTGCACTGAATTTACATCTAAAATAGATGAGTAGATGGTTGGAGAAACATTTGTTTGTTTGTTTGTTTGTTTATTTATTTATTTATTTATTTATTTTACCTCCTGGATATTTTTTACACTGCATCCATATTATACTGCTTATAAAGTTGAAAATGAAGTAGATATACCTCAAGAAAGTAAGTTTTCACTATCCTTTCAAAGTTTTTTTTGTTTTTGCTTTTTATTCTTTAATCTCTTTTTACAGTCCAGTCTTTAGGTCTCTCCCCGTTTGCCCACTAACTGTTCCTCATCCCATACATCCTCACCCACTCAGTCTCTAAGAGTAAGTACACACCCTCCCAACTCCACCCAACCAGACCTCTCCACTCCCTGGAGCCTCAAATCTCCTCAGGGTTAAGTGCATCTTCTCTCACTGAGTCCATATAGGGCAGTCTTGATGTATATGTGTTGGGTGCTTCCCATCAGCTGATATATGCTGACTGGTTGGTGGCTCAGTGTCTGAGCTATCTCGGTGATCCAGGTTAGTTGACACTGCTGGTCTTCCTATAGGTTTGCCCTCCTCTTCAGCTTCTTCCATCTTTTCCCTATTTCAACCACAAGGGTCAGCAACTTCTTTCCATTTTTTGGGTGTGAACGTCTGCATCTGACTCTTTCAGCTGCTTGTTGGGCCTTTGGTAGGGCAGTCATTCTAGGCTCCTGATAATAAGCACAGCATAGCATTGGTAGTAGTGTCAGGCCTTGGGGTCTCACCTTGAGCTGGCTCCCAATTTGGGCCTGTCACTGGACCTCCTTTCCCTCAAGCTCTTCTCTACTTTTGTTCCTGAGGTTCTTTCATACTAGAACAATTCTGGGTCAGAGATTTTGATTGTGGGATGGCAACCCTGTCTGTCCCTCCATTTGATACCCTGTTTTTCTACTAGAGGTGGACTCTACAAGTTCCCTCTCAGTACTGAAAAGCATTTCATCTAAGGTCTCTCCCTTTGAATCCAAAGAGTCTCTTACATCCCAGATCTCTGGTACATTACAGAGGGTTCCCCCATCTTCTATCTCCCAAGGTTACCTGGTTCCATTTTTTCTGCTGGTCCTCAGGGCTTCAGTCCTGTCCTCCTATGTAATGGGAAGTATTAAAAAAGAGAACCAGCACTTTCCTGTGCTCAGGTCAGCAACCGGTGGTCTACAGCAGATCTCACGCTCTCAGCCCATCAACTCTCTGGAACTCAATACTTTGGTGGATCTCTGTCATCAGGCTCACACAATAACTCCTTGCCCCAAGGTCAGCCATCTCAACACCTAATTATCTGGTAGAATTAAAACTCTTAAGCATGTAGTTAAGCAATCAGATTTATGTATCAATAAAAATATAATTTACAAGATGCCAATACTATAATTTCAGAGCCAATTGATAATGATAAAAGCTGCCCACCTAGATTATAAAACTTATTCCAAACTCCTAACCTTTATGATAATGTAACTATCAGTGACACTATGCCAGTTCATGTCCACTACCATCTTTTTTTTTTTTCCTCCTCCAAGACACTCTCTCCTGTGAACTCTTAACTCTGCCTCCCTGTTGCCCTAATGTAATTGGACAGGGAAAATCATGCAACACCCCTCTAATACTTGATCATGTTCTCCTCATTCCCACCCTGTCCCCTCTCTCACCCTGGTCCTCCACCACCACCCTCCCATAGTTGATTTCTTCTACCTCCCAAAGCATCCTCACATGGGCCCTTCAGCTTGTTAACCTTTTTGAGTTTTGTCGATTATATCCCGGTATACAAAAATGTTGTGCATATTAAATGAAATAATTTTAGTAAAGCAGTTGGTGTTTTTACTGATTAGACTGCATTAAGAGATGCTGTTTTGGATATTCTGTAGGGTTTTTTTGGTTGTTGTTGTTGCTTTGTTTTTTGGCTAATATCCACTTATTAGTGAGTACATATCATGCATGTCCTTTTGGGTCTGAGTTAGCTCACTCAGGATGGTATTATAAAGATCCATCCATTTGCCGGCGAATTTCATGAAGACATTGTTTTTAATAGCTTAGTAGTATTCCATTGAATTAATGTACCACCTACTGTATTGAATAAATATGTTCAATACAGTACTTGAAGTTCTAGCTAGAGCAATTAAACAAGAAAAGGAGGACAAAGGGATACAATTTGGGAAGGAAGAAATCAAAATATCAATATTTGCAGATGATATGTTCATATACTTATGTGACCCAAAAAAAATCCACTAGGGATCTCCTACAGCTGATAAACAACTTCAGCAAAGTGGCCGGATATAAAATTATCTCAAACAAATCAGTAGCCTTCCTATACTCAAAAGATAATCAGGCTGAGAAAGAAATTAGGGAAATGACACCCTTCACAATTGTCACAAACAATATAAAGTATCTTGGTGTGACTCTAACCAAACAAGTGAAAGGTCAGTATGATAAGAACTTCAAGTTTCTGAAGAAAGAAATCTAAGAAGACCCCAGAAGATGGAAAGATCTCCAATGCTCATGGATTGGCAGGATTAATATAGTAAAAATGGCCGCCTTGCCAAAAGCAATCTACAGATTTAATGCAATCCCCATCAAAATTCCAACTGAATTTTTCATAGACTTTGATGTCCTCATTCTTAATATCTGAGTAGTACACCATTGTGTAAATGAACCACATTTTCTGTATCCATTCTTCTGTTGTGGGACATCTGGGATCTTTCCAGCTTTTGGCTATCACAAACAAGACTTCTATGTACATAGTAGAACCTGTGCCTTTGTGGCATTATGGGCCATCTTTTGGGTATATGCCCAAGAGTGGTATATCTGGGTCTTTGAATAGATCTATTTCTAATTTTATGAGGAACTTCCAGATTGATTTCCAGAGTTGTTTCACCAGTGTGTAATCCCACCAGCAATGGAAGAGTATTCTTTTCTCCACATCCTTGCCAGCATGTGCTGTCACCTGAGGTCCTGATTTTAACCATTCTGATTGGTGTAACATAGAGTCTCTGGGTCATTTTATCTTCCATTTCCCTGATCACTGGGACTTTGAAGACTCATTTTCAAGATACCCGTGAACACAGTCCTAATGTATTACCCATATTGAGGACTGTTCTGAAATCATTCAGGAAAAAATTGCTTCCATGTTTAATGTTCATACTTTAACATTTAAAGACTAAGTGATTCTTAGTCTTTATAGTGGTTTTACTTTCCTCAAAGAATGAATACAAAGAAACAAACCTTTGAAGTTTAAAAAAATGACCTTTCAGCACAGTATTTAAAATTAGGGTTTTTTTTTGTTTTTTTTTTAAACTGGAACAAATTAATTGTTTCAGAATTGGCATGTGCCTTCTTTTTCAAGTTCGTGTATCTAATCTACATTATAATCCTTTTTATGCATGTAAGTATATACACATATTTTTTTTCTGTGCATTTTATTTCTTTGGAAAATATCATATACACAGACATTTTATGTAGTAAATATATAGCTATTTATCACAAATAATTACTTTTCTCTGACTGTGAGGCCCAAATTGTTCTAAGATTAGTAATAGCAAGAATAAGACTGAGTTGAATTAGAATTGTTTCCAGTTAGAGCCTAATACAATAAAGAACAAGAAAATGATTATATGTGATGAACTTCTTTAAAATAAAGTATGAATTCATATCTAAATATTAAATGAAATGTAGAGATTGAAGTCTCTTCTCCAAGAGAGTAAAGTAAATTGAAATGGCTCATTACTCTCAATACCTTGATAAATTTGGTGAATTCTTTTCACACTTTTCAATAGAATATACTTTAGGCAGGCTACCATCTCAATGAATTTAAGGGAAAATGACTTTTAGGATTACCACCTACAGGATTAAAGATGATATACACACATATACACATGTGTGTGTGCATTTGTGTGTGTGTGTGTGTATGTATATATATCCACTTTTTTTATTTATATAATCATTTGTATATATACACAGTTTTTTATTTATGTAATCTAAATGTCTTAATTCTAACAAAAGTTAATGCTTTTCACAGAAGACAAGGTCTTTTCATGAGTTATGACAACTAGCTACCTTGATTTCTCATGCAAATTTATAAGATAAAGGACAGTTTATTATAATTACTCATGAGTGATAAATTAATGGGAAGTAAAATTTGAAAAACAAAACACTGGAATTCCTTTGGTATATCAATTAATATATGAGATAATGTAATCAATAATTCAACATATTATAATATGATTCAATATAAGAATGATTTTCTTTAGATCCATTGCTTTAAGAACACATACTGGGATGTTGGGACCAAACGTGGTGTGGTGGAATGAAGTCCCATGTGTCTGTCCAGGGGTGCTGCAGGTCTGGGTGAGACAGCAGACATGCAGAAAATGACCATGCATCTTCCCACACAGACTGATGGGCAGGTGGGGGCTATAGAAGCCTTTTCGGTCCCTGCTCATGGGTGGGGATGGGGCCATTCCAGGAGAACTCGTGGAGGCAGCTGTCTCTGTGGGTTCTCCAGTCTGGGGCACTGCAGTTGCAGCAGGGTGCTGCAGACTGGCTATCCGAAGTGTAGCTGGGGTTCGTGGAACCAGGTCTCTGTGGCTTTGGGTGTCTGGCTAGCTGCTTAGGCTTGGGTGAACAGGTACTGTCTGGGAGTGCTTGGATTCCCTCAGCAAGAGATCAGCCGTGGCTCATTAATTGAGGGCCGGGTCCCTCACCTCCTACAGCCAGTCCAGATAAAGAGACAGTCCATAATTCTAAGACGTTTATTTTCATCATGTGGAGAGTGGCATGAATGGAATTGTATCCCAGCCTCTAAGAGATGGGTGGCAGATATAGTAACTGGGAAGGGGCATGGCTAAGTCTCTAGGTGTCTCATTAACATGGGGATGGCTTGGGGCTGTGTGGCCACGCCTCTACCTGGCGTGTGGCCATACCTCTGCCTGAGGAGGGGTGGTACATGACTGTGACTGGAGCCAAAAGCCTCCAGGGAGCCTTGGCATAATGTTTTCCTGTCCCTTGAGGATTCTGCTGGGTCTCCCAGAGTTTGCCTGTGCTCAACTGGGTGCCAGACTGCCTGTCTCAGATCACTGCCCCACACTGGGACACCACATTAAATAAGCTACAGAAAGCAATGAAGGTCTCCTACTTCATAAAAAAGGAAAAAGAATTAAGCATTGCAGGAGAAAAAATGAACAAACTAGCCAAAGGTTTGTGACAGATCACAGAAACAGTGATCTGACCTATGGACAAATTGTCTGTATTTCATTTACATTTAAATACTCCTTCCAAATGATAAGTTCAACATTGTTAACTTCAAACATCGTTTTGAGCCTAGGGAACCAACTATAGTTATTTTTTCCTTGTAGATCTGAGGGTTATTTTTCACAATATTTTTCTCATATGTACATTTCTAAAATGAAGAGCTTAGAAAAGTCAATATTATATGCTCTACAACTAGAAATTTCATACACTCATCATCTCAAGAAACATAATCATCACTGTGCTATTAAGAGTAGAATTTATATTACAAAAAATAGTATAAAAGCAACTTCCTTTTTAATTTTATTTAGTTTCTTTTTACAGTCCAGATATTCTCCCCCTCTGATCCACTGTCTGACTGTTTTATTTCACACATGTCCTTCCTCCATTTCCACAAGAATGACCCACCACCATGCTCCACAATCATCTCCACTCCCTGGGGCCTCCAGTCTCTTGAGAGTTAGGTACATCTTCTTTGACTGAGTACATACCCAGAAGTCCTCTGCTGTATGTGTCAAGAGCCTCATATCATCTGGTATATGCTGCCTTATTGGTGTTCCAGTGTCTAAGAGATCTCGGGGGTCCAGTTTAGTTGAAACTGCTGGTCCTCCTACAGGGTTGCCTTCTTCCTAAGATTCTTCTAGCTTTTACCTAATTCAACCACAGGGGTCAGCAGCTTATGTCCATTGGTTGGGGGTGAATATCTGCATCTGACTCTTTCAGCTGCTTGTTGGGTCTTTCAGAGGGCAATCATAATAGGTCCCTTTTTGTGAGTGCTCCATAGCTTTAGAAATAGTGTCAGGCCTTGGGGCCTCCCCTTGAGCAGGATCTCAATTTGAGCCTGTCAGTGGACCTCCTTTTCCTCAGGTTCTTCTCCATTTTTGTCCCTGCAGTTCTTTCAGTTAAGAACAATTATGGGTCAGAGATTTGACTCTGAGATGGCAACCCCATTCCTTATTGATGGCCAGTCTTTCTGCTGGAGGTGGGCTCTTCAATTCCCTATTCCCACTGCAGATGCAACTTCTTTAGATTTGCATATAGCTAGGATTCAAGAATACTTCAAGAAGAGGAAAAAGACATTTTGAGTCTTAATAATAACAAATTATATATATATACATAATTATAAATATGGTAGTTAACTATATAGAACAGGAAATTATAAAGAAATATAGAACATGTAATTTTTTAAACTAAAAAACCAAATACAGGGAATGCATAGTAATTATTCTTTGTAAGTAAGAGACACATGGCCCAGATACCTATTACAACAGAAAGCATTTAATAGGGGTTTGCTTTCTGTTTCAGAAATTTAGCCCATCTTTATCATGACAGGCAGCAGGGTGATATACAGATGGAAGTGTTCCTGTATAAATAGTTGAAAATTGTCCATCCAGATTCACAACCTGTGGGAAAGAGTGCTACTGGGCCTAGATTGTGCTTTAGAAACCTCAGAGCCTTAACCCCAGTGATACTCTTCTTAGCCAAGGTATACATACTCTGAAAGGCCCCATCTTCTAATCCTTTCAAATGTTACTCTCTGGAGACTATTACCATTCAAATACATGAGATTATTGAAAACATGTTTATTCAAACTACCACAGAGCCTAAGGGCCAAAGTACTATGGAATGCTTCAGAATATACAGTCAAGAAAACCACAAATCCAAAGGCAATTAAAGTTTCATAAGCAATTATAATAAAACATTACTGATGGCCACCAAATGTTCCCATATAAGACTAAATTCAGTTAAATTATTAACAAAAGGAGTAACTGTATAGCATGTTATTCTTAGATCTCTGTGATACTTTCAAGTTCTGGTATGTTTTTATAAGAATAGACTTTTATTTTCCCAAAAAATTGTAGCTCAAAGTCAAATCAACGGTTGTTTATACACAAAATTGTTATTTATGTTTGGTATAGCAGCATGATTTCTGTTTTTCTATTCTTTTGAAACTTCTGTAATTGGTGGTGGTACAGATTGCATGTTTATGTTTCCCAAAATTAGGTATATTTAACCTAATTCCCAAACTGATGCAATCTAATGGTAGGATTAGGGAAAGTGCTTTTCTTTGATAGATGTGATTACTGTCTTTATAATTTGATTACTTGGATCATGTTACCCCATTGTCAGAATGCAGGAAGAGAATTGCAGCTTAAATATCAGAAGTCAGACCTCAAATTGAAGAATCACTGAGGTGCCTTGCTGTTTGCTGATAAGACCTCCAAAATTAGGGAAATTTTGAAGCATGCATGTGTGTGTATGGTGTGTTTAAACATAAATCTACTTCCTATTCTCCCAACTCCCACCCCTTTCAATATTCCCTGTTCTGTTTTGTTCTCCATTTCTCTTTTTATAACACTAAGTTCTATATCCTTTTCTTTGAAAGAAATTCCTCTTATACTATGATTTCTTACTTCCAACATAACAAAGACACACTCATTTGAAGCATAAAAACTTACATTCACATATGGGAATGTTCCAGTTCCATCCATTTACCTATAAAATTCATTATTTAAACATCTTTAACATTTGAATAGTGCTATATTTTATAAATGAATTATGTTTGTATTACCCAGTCATCAGTTGACATTACAGCTTTTTAAAAAAAATCTATATGAATGGAATAATCTAAGTAGGAAAGAAAACATTTTAAACTTTGCTTTCTCTGATTTTTTATCTGTGTATTACTTCTTTTCTTTCCATTAAGATAAGGGATTAAATGAAGTGATCATATGTAGCAAATTTGAGGTCATATTTTATCTGTGGAAAGAGTTTTCTCTAAGTTATAATTTAACAGTATGTGTAAGTCACAGCAATATTTTTATTATGGTTAGATAAACTAGCAAAGATATGTTATGAAAGAACTTTACAATTATAGTGTACTGTTCTCTACCGCTTACTTACTTAGAAAGAACATTTTATACTGTTGGGCAGTGTACATAATTATACTAAATGTGAAAAATAATTAAATCTTATTTTTAGAAGACCCAACAGACATTGAGAGTTGTTAATGTTGGACTCGGGTTATTTTACACTTCAAAACACATTCGTTACTAATTACTATTTAATTGAAAGTTCCTGTTAAGGAAAATGCTGGACATTTTAAAATTTTAAAAGTAGAAAAGGGCAAACCATTATTATATGTCAATGGATGACATCACTTGTTCTGCTGAGGCTCGTTTAATCACAGAAACATTTTCCTTCAGAATGGAGGCCCAGCAATTCTATAAATGAGTAGGTGCTGTAGAGTGATTGACAACTTAGCAGTTAATTAGAAATAAGGTACTTCCCTGGACTCAAACTTTCAGACTATGAAACTAAGAACTTTGGGGTTGTTAAAGAACCTCATATATCTTCATATGGACAAATTCAAGAATTGGTAATTCAAGATATTTGTGTCCATCCATTTTGCAGACCACATTTAAAAATATGTGACATTACCAAAAACTATATTTTTGTATTTTCATATTGACAATCATAGTTATTCCAGGTCTTTATTTGAGTTTTATTATTTATCCCAATAAAAATGGCTACAATATATATTAGGGTAACACAGTATTTTTAATTTGGTAGCATGCAGAATAACTTCTGGTTTCATAAACAATATGCTCTAGGGGTGAATGTTCTTGGTAGGCATCAACTAGTCCTTTCTGGGTTCAATGATTGTACAGGTGGTTTCTTCAGAAATAGGGTCTTATAATTAGATTATGAAAACTAACCAAGAGTATTAGCAATATTATGGGTTGTTTAGAAATTCCAATGGGACTGTTTTGTCCAAGAATTTATTTAGTGTAACCTATTCCCCATACCATTGATGATGGGTGTCCACTTCAAATTCTGTCTCCTCTGTCATTTTATTATTTCATTTACTTCAATTTTGTATATGCATGCATTTTAGGAAACTTTTACCATATTAGATTTCCATATATCTATTTTAGCTATAATTCCTTATATTCCCATACTTATTCCCTCCACTGTCACATTTGATCATCCATTTTCCTACCTTCATCATCCATCCATAACAATGTATGTCCTTTCCTAGGGAATCCACGACTCTCCATATTCTCTTAAATCTATGCCAAATCTCTATGGTTATAAGAATGGTAGTTTGCTTATCAAAAATATAAGAGCTCATATCCACATATAAGTAAATACTTACCATATTTGTCTTTCTGGGACTGGATTATCTCACTCAGAATTTTTTCTACTTCCAAACATTTACTACCAAATTTAATGACTTTATGTTTCTAAATGTCTGAGTAATATTTTATTGTGTCAATCTGTAACATTTTCTTTATCCATTTATCCACTGATACAAACTTAGGTTGTTTCTTGCTGTAATGAATAGAGCAGTAATACACATGATTATTCAAGTATTTCTGTAATACGATGTAGAGTACATGGGTATATTCATGGGACTGGTATATCTAGATCTAAAGGTAAATTGATTCCTGACTTTCTGAGGAACCTCTATATTAGCTTTCTCAGAGGTTGGAAAAGTTTTTATTTCCACCTGATATTGATCAGTTCCCCTTATTCCATATCCTCACCACTATATATTTTGTCATTTATTCTATTGGACTTAGCCACTCAAACAGGTATAAAATTAAATCTCTAAGTAGAATATATATACATATATATATATATATACATATATATATATATATATATGTATATATATATAAATATATAATTTGCTGGCTAAGGATGTTGACCATTATAAGATTCCTATTTTGAGAATTCTGTTTACATTTGTACCACATATTATAATTGGTTTATTTTCCTAATGTCATATTTTTTAATTTCTCTTTTGTATACTAGCCCTCTATTAAATGTATAGTTTATGAATATCTTTTTCTAATCTGCACCCTCCTGCTTTGTTTAAATAATGTATTTTTCTTTTTTATAAAGATTTTCAATTTCATAAGTTACCATATGCTAACTGTCATTCTTAGTTCCTGTGTTGGATATGTTCGTTTTCCGTGACAATGTGTTCAAGTATACTATACACCTTTTCTTCTATCGGATTAAGTGTATCTGGTATTATATTTAAAACTTTGTTCCATTTAAATTTGAGTTGACTTTTGTTCAGTGTGATAAGTATGGATCTATTTGGAATATTGTAAATAGAGTCATTCATAATGACCAGCATGATTTGGTGAGAACACTGTCTGTTTTCCAATAGGTATTTTTGGCTTCTTTGTTAAAAATCAGTTGTGAATAAGTGTGTGGAGTTGTGTATGGGTCTTCAATTTTATTCTTTTGTTCAACAGGTCTAATTTTATTTCCATACCATGCTGTTTTTATTACTATAGCTCCTTAGTGCAATTTGAGATTGGGAAAGGTGATACCTCCAGCAGTCTTTTGTTTTTTTGTTTTTGTTTGTTGTTGTTGTTGTTGTTGTTGTTGTTTTTATCATTCAGGGTACTTTTATTTAGTGGATGATTATTTAGATCATGGTGATAGCAAGCCCCTGTATATAAATGTCTACCAATTATTTCTAACTCTAACATCTGACTTCCTGATCCCTTCTCTCTTACATGTGTGCTCTCTCATCCATTCTTTCTCTTCTATCTCTTATCCCTCTGGCCTTTCTTCTCTTCACAATGGAAGAAGTTTGGTTTGCTTGTTTGTTTGTTTTATTTTCCATACCTTTGCACCTACTTCATAATGTCCAACATTCATCAGAGGCCCAAAGCAATGTGGAATACTGATATTCTACTTTCATGCTTAGAACAATGAGCATAACCATATCTTTTCTTCCAAGTACTCCATTATATTATTTGGAATCTGATTAACCCCATTATAAAATGATGTTTTCAAAAATTTTTAAATTAATTCAAATTAAATAAGACATACTAGATGATTAGCCTGATAGCTAAATGCTTGATAAATCAGAAGCATATATGAATTGTATAGTCTTATTTTAACAATATTTTTTCTTTTCTTTTTCTTTTATATTGGATATTTTCTATATTTATATTTCAAATGTCTTCCCCTTTCCAGGTCACCCCTTCAGAAATTCCCTATATCACCCCCTCTTTCATCGATTATAAGTTGTGTTTTAAATAGTAACTTATTTTTATATAGTTTTAGAAAGAATGGAACTTAAATGCAGGAGTTGATACTTGAAAATATATGCTGAAAGCAATGAAAAATACCAGATCAAATATAAAATTATGCAAGGTTTATGTTTTTCTCTTTGTTTGCTTATCTTAATTTTAATATTTTCCATAAAGCCTTCAACACATTTGTATCTGTCATATGGAGCAGAGGCTTGCTTCAAAACAAAGGCAACAAGGGAAGAAAACTATTGTGAGCTTACTAACCACCAGAAATAAGCGGACCTGAGACATAGGTGACAGTTAAAATGAAACACAGAAATGACACTGTGTGTTCTGAAGCTTTGTTGTGAATCTCAACCAGAGCGATCTATTGTACCACTTGAAATAATGCTATAGATTTCCTTTTGGACTTATCTTCTGTATTACTAAGTTAAACTAGTGATCATTGTGAAAAGTAAATTGACTCTAGTCTATTACTCTGCACAAAGGTTTTTGTACTATTTTCCAGTTACTTAATATATCCAGCTTGCTATACAATAGGAAGGCAAATATTATATGAAATTTCTGATGTACTTTAGGGATACCAATGTCTCTGACCCCTGCTGAGGTATCATCAAGGCATATATATATATATATATATATATATATATACCTTTGCAATATATATTATTATATTAATATTATATTATTAATTATATTTTACTATATTATTAATATTATATTATTATAATGATGCAATGGTTTATTTATCATTTTTACGACAAATATGTTCCAATAAAAAAAAAACTTGCCTACTTTCTCTTTTTTTTTTACCTCATATTGAAACCAATTCTTGACAGCAATTAAAACTACAGTTATGGTTCCACATTTCTTGATTCTATGATGCCTGCCCTCTCATTATAAATTAAGAAAATACAATAATGCTCTTTTTACCTATTGTCCACATACTCTTCATTACTGAATGTACTCATTCCCTCTACCAATTCCTGTGTCCAACTCTCTCACTCCCCTTTTTTTTCCTCTTTCAAATTCATGACCTCTTTTTATTTTTATTTTGTTTCTAAATATATATGCAACTTGTTAGTAAGAATGTTGATATATATATATATTCAGAGCTGACCACTTGGTACTAGATGACCAGACTCTCTATGCTTGTCCCTGTAAATATTTTTTTCAAAAATTATCTTCATTCAATCAAGCAATATTTTCTTCAGCTTTATGTGTGTACTTGCATACTGCTTACATGAATGATGGTATAAGTGGATGTGTTTTAGTGTCTCAGATCAGTAGTGTGAATACTATCCATTTTCTGAGGAATAATTTACAATGATTTAATTGCCCTATTTCTGAGTAGAATGGTAAAACAACTTAACTGCTTAAAATAACATTCTTTCTATAAATTCAGTGCAATAACTTCAAAGTACAATTTACTTTGTAACAAAACCAAAGCTTATGAAAATTGTCTTTCTTTTACAGAGTGTCATGAATTGCCATACTTTGCTTTTATTTTTGTTTGTTTTATTTTTGTGAAATAGTGATGTCAGTTCATGGTGGGAATTTTTAAATGTCTTCAGAATATAATTTTCATGGCAAGTTATATTTTAAATGACAGTAATAAAATAGGATTCAGAAAGCTAAAATAATAAAAACAGCTACAATGCTATCCAAATTAGCATTTTCAAGATTTAGTCACTTATAAAGAAAACAATTCTATTTTATCTGTTCATATTTTAAGATTATTTGACAAAGATGAGTCTCTTCCTATTAATTTACTGAAACTTTCTTGTTTACATTAAGATGTTTTCCTTGGTAGAATATTTCTTGGTAGAATTTTTCATTCAAAAACCAAACACATAAATACATTTCACATGAATTCTCTTATTTCTTCCAAAGTTATAGAAATAAACAAAAGAAAAAATTAATTCTCTTTCCAAGTATTCACTCCAAATATCCATTTGAACAAGCAAATGGCTCACGGGAAAAAAATTCTTGTCACCAAGTCCAAATAAATGAATTTGAATTCCAGCGCTTACACTGTAGAAGTAAATACAAACAAACAAAAAACAATAAATGAAAAACAAAAAACAGATTTTCACAAGTTGCCATCTGACTTTGATTCATTTTTCAACATACAAAATAAATAAATAAAAGGTAATGCCCATTCCTTGGACAATCATTTAGTATGGTTAACATTTTGATGTCATTATTCTTTCAATATAACTCAATCTTATATAAAAATTATAGTGATCATCACCCTTTCCCTATATTTATGTCCTACCTCAGATCTCTATTCCATTGATCAACCTAAATATCAAATTAATATTGTTTCAGGATATCCCCCATGATATGTCAACAAATAATGAGTTGTTATAGTCATTTTATATATTTTAAAAGATTGGTTCAGGTTTTTAATAGTTACTTTTCTATTTTATGTGACCCAATATTCCCCCCAAAGCAACTAAAGGAAGGATTCATTTTGGCTTATAGGTGAAATTGTTATAGCAAGATATCGAAAAAGCATGGCTAAAGAAACATCTTCTTCCAGTGGCAGTGAGATATGGTCTAGGCATGTCTCAATGAAGTCAAAGAAAGAGAAATGAGGAAATCTTACACTTCACTGATTTTATATTCAGTCAAAATTTCCATATCATGGGCTCACTAGTGACAATCCCTTTCAAGTCTGTCTTTGTGCCTCATTGAGCATTTTCTGAAGAAAAAAAAAATCAAAGGGATTTTCAAAAAGGTTCATCCTTTATGCTGAAGGTAATTTGAAGTCCAGTCAGTCTACATTGAGCACTATAAACATGTCTCACAAGGAAGAGGAAATAAAATAGTTTCGAAAGACAGGGAAGAGATTGGAATGTGTGAATTTGATAGGGAATGGGAGGTTAAAGGGAGTGTGGAAGAGCATACAATGATGTACAACTAACGTTAAGGAGCATTTAAGGCAGGATATATAGAAGCCTCAAAATACACAAAGAAAACTAAATGCAGTCACCAAGTAATAGGTGACACAATGCTATTACTTTTATCCAATAGATCATGCTGTATATACAAACCAGAAATAAGCATAGGAGCCATGCTAAGCAATAAGTGGCTAAAATAGAATGAACTCATTGTTAGTTTTGTAGCCTTTTTTTTTTTTCATATTGCATTGTTTGAGCTATTTTTCCTAGTCCTTTGCTTGTTTATTTTGGTTTCTTATATTGTGTGTTATGTGCTTTGTTTGTATATGTGTTTATTGTGCTTTTTCTTTTCTTTGTTTTGCTTTGCAGTTGTTTCATTTTGGTTTTTGGTTTTATGTGTTAGAGAGAGAGAGAGAGAGAGAAAGAGAGAGAGAGACAAAGAGGAGAGAGGGCATTGGGGCCATGATGAGAGAATCTGAGAGGAGATGGAAGAAGGAAAACTTATTATAATACATGGTATCAAAATAGTTTATTTTCAATAAAATACAAAATATTTTATTTCCAATATAATTATATTAAGTTTCAACATATATACAACCGATATAATGAACTTAATACACATGTATGTCCAAATATTTCCCTATGTCTCTTCAAATTTCCTATAAACTCATAGTCACATAATAGAATGGTGGTTAATATGGCTGTATAACGGGGAGACATGTGCAAATGGAGAAATATTTGTCAAAGGACATGTGATATATATGTATTGGGTCCTAGGACCATCCCGTGTATGCTCTTTGTTTGGTGGTTCAGTTTCTAAAAGCCCCCAAAGGTACAGGTAAGTTTGTTCTTTTCATCTTCTTGTGGAGTTTCTATCCCTTCTGGGTCCCTAAATTCTTCCCTCACATCGTCCCCAGGACTCCTCCAGATAGTTTAATGATTGGTTGTAGCTCTCTGCATCTGTTCTTATCATTTGCTGAGTGGAACCTCCAAGAAGACAGATATAGTAGACTCCTATTTTCAAGCATAACAGAACATTGGTAATAGTTTCTGTTACTAGTTCCTGCAGATGGGACTGGACACAAGTTGGGTCAGTCATTGGTTGACCATTCATTTAGTTTCTGCTCCAACTTTATCTCTATACATCTTGTAGGCAGGACACATTTTGGGTCATAGGTTTCGTGGGTGGATGGGTACCTTTATCCCTCCACTGTGGGTCCTGTCTGTCTATAAGAGGTGGACACCTTAGGCTTCATATCCCTCACTGCTAGGAGTTTCAGCTAGAGTCAACTTCATAAAATCTCTTGAGCCTCACCATCTTAGGTCTCTGGCATGTCCTAGAGGATCCTCCCCATGCTGTTTTCTGTTCACTCTCCCTGCCCTTCTATCTCTGGCTCTTCCTACAAGTGATCACCCATATCCCCTCCCCACCCTTTCTCTCACTCCATTACCTTCCTCCCTCTCCTGATGATTATTTTATTGTCCTTTCTGGGTGAGATTCAGGTATCCTTTCTAGGGCCCTCCTTGCTGTTTATCATTTTGTGGTCTGTGGAATGTGCCATTGGTACCCTGTACCTTAGGGTTAATATCCACTTGTAATTGAGTACATACCATGCAAGTCCTTCTGGGTATGGGTTACCTCACTAAGGACAATAATTTCTAGTTCCATTCATTTTCATGCAAGTTTTATGATGTCCTTTTTTTAAATAACAAAATAGTATTCCATTGTGTAAATGAGCCACATTTTCTGTATCCAGTCTTCAGTTGAAGGAGGTTTGGGTTGTTTCCAGTTTCTGGCTATTATAAATAAAGCTGACTTGATATGTCAGGGTGGGTTCGCACCTAGATGGGGTTCCCCACTTATCAGAGGAGAACGAAAAGGATCTAGGTGAGGGAGTACTGGGAGGAATGTGGAGGCTGTGTTCCAGATGTAAAAAATAAACACTTTCTTAGAAGTGTGTGTGTGTGTTTGTGTATGTGTATGTGTGTGTTTAGAATAATATGCCAAAATGATCATGTGAGTTATTCATATATGGAAAACAAAACACAGATAAATGGGTTTCCCAACACTTGCTAGCTTCCATCCTAAATCTGTATAAAAACTTTATAGCAACTTTATTGAGTCAGTTGTTACACTCAGGAGGATAAAACTCTACAGTTTTCATTAACTTCCGTGCTTTGAAAACATATTTTAAATATAGTTTCTCTAAATGTTTTCCTTCAGTTTGTTTCCCTTTCTTTTGTTCTCATATTTAATCTTCAATTGCTTCTAAAGGAAATTTTGTCTTATCCAGTAGACTCTTTTTTTCTGTTTCTGTTACATTCCATGTTTTCAGGAGAAAGAAATCTTTATTTTAAATACTCGAACACTATAGTTTATGGTTCAACATAATTACTACAAAAGCCCATGCTAATCATTTGTCAACTCACACAGATATGTATGTGTTGCATATATATATATAAAATTTCCCTTATGGGATGTTATAAAATATTGGTTCTTTTCTTATCAAGAATACGATGATATCTCCCATAGGTTTTTAAATTAAATATATTTATTTAGAATTTATACTTTTATTTTATCATTTTTATTTTATTCATTTCTCTGATTTCATGCATTTATCACTGGGTCTTTTGGGAAGAAATTATATAGTCTATTATGAAGCTACATCATCCAAAGATTATATTTCCTACAGGAAGTAAAGTGTTTAACTAAGCAGTGATATTGAAAGAATATGTATGTAATACTCACAAAGGAAAAACTTAAATTACTAGGCACTATGCCATGGTAAAAAACGACTTTCATAGAATTATATGTAAAAAATAATGGGACTGAATATTGTCAGTGCACTTAAAATCTACCATTAAATAGTTTGTTTGTTTGTTTGTTTTTTAATTGACTGAAACAAATTATTGATCTTAAATGCTAAATTACATTAAATGTTTTATTGTATTTTATTTATACTGTATTTTGGTGGTAGGAACATAAATAATAAAACTAGACAAATTGTTATAAACGATAGTGTTATATATATTGTGTTTTCTACATAGGATGTATAAACACTTGCAAACTTTGGATTATATAATTATAGGAATTATGTTATACTAACAATTTTCACTAGTTTGTAATAATTTAGAACAAGATTATGGTGAATAAATTGAACTTATCCATGATTATTATCTCACAAAGTTATTAAAACATTCAAATATTGTTAAATGACAAGATTGCCAAGTAAAATATGACTTGGAAGTCATTAGCATTCAGGAAAGAACAGATCTCTATAACCCACATAGCTCTTAACAATGAAACAAACACAAAAGACTTAGAAAAGTTACAAACTGACAATTGGACTACTAGGTATCTTGTTATACAGAAAGTTCAATTAAAGCAGTCAAGTTTTACAAAATGGTATTTACTTCTCTTTAGTCAATAGACATTTTATGCAACCACAGCTTAAAGCTGATCTTTCAGTGCAGAAAGATTCCCTACAGTGTTCTGCATCTATATTCTATTTTCTTACCTAAAACTTTTGCTCAAAGTGATCAATAGCAGTTGTTAGCCACTGTGATCTGGAGGCTTTATATTTGCTCAAACTGTATATCTGCAATAAAACTTGAAAATTATGGATATAGGAAGACTCCACACATGATGATCAGCAATCTCACACTATTTAGGGAGTCTATTAAATTGCTTCAAAATGTCTTATTTGCAGCTTTTTTTTTTTGGCACTGAATTTGCAACATTGCACTCTGCAAATGCTTCCATTTGGTCATCAGCTAAGCTAAAGCACACACAATTTGTACAGATTCCAAGGATGATAATTAAGGTTATTACAGTGATAACCCCCAGCATATTTGTGGACTTCCTGGGCAGAAATAATAACTAGCTCATCATCTTTTAATTAACATCGTAGACATTTTGTTACCTAAAAATAAAATTGAGTTCCAATTTATTGTTAATGCAATGGTATGCACACTCATTTAAACATTTTACTGTAGGATTAATTCAGAATTAGATATAAGTTTATCTTAAATGACTAATATTCTCAAACTAAATTTAAATAATATCATAATTTGTACAGTACTCTTAGGACCAATAAAGTATTTTCAAGTGCATTCATGCCTTTTTTAAAATGAAACTTTCTAATCAGAAAACAAAAAAGAAAACAAGTGCACATAATCTTTCATAAATTCCATATAGGTTTATAAAATGAACCTTTAGTCATCTCAAAACTTGAAATGAATGATTTTATTGTTTAGCTGTAATTTTATTGATTAAGTGTACCTTTCTTGACACATATTTCTTGATAATAAACAGCAACATACCAACAGGTATGAAGCTAAGTTTGCAAGTGAAGGTGTAGATGCTTAAATATGGTTAGTAAATGCAGGATTAATTTCAGGTATGGAAAATTAGGAGGAATAAATATATTTACTAAATTATATATAAAGGGTCAGTTTTGTAAATTATAATATTTTATAAATCTTATATTATTCACTTCCTCAATAAAAATCTGTTGACTATTTTATATATAACATATATAATATAACCAAACCTTTTATTCAAATAAAATATAAAATTACAGAAGTTTCTCATACTCTTTAAAATTTTACCAATTAAAGTTTTATATATTTTATGGAAGACAATCATTCACCACTAATTTATTCCTAATAAAATCTTGATATAACACCAGCACAATACTTTGTCACTTTGTCACGTTCAAAGTAATTATATAAATGTCTTTATACATTTGATATTTCCTAAAGATTTCTTGTACGTACTTGTAATTGTTTCATTGTTCATGTCTTATATTTAAGCTGTTAATTAGATTTATTGATATTTTGTTATTGGTGGCAGTTTGAGATATGAATTAATTTTTCTGCATTTGAATTTCAAAAGCTGGCCAAACATAATCTAATATATGCTTTTGGCACATATATTAAACATTTCTTCCTTGAAGGTTTGAACTGCTTTTCTAGGATTTCTGCTAAATTCTATGATTCTATTCACCAGTTTTTACATAAATAACCCTTCTAGAAGGCTGCAGCTTTATAGAACTCTGTGAAGCCACTTATATAATGCATAATAATTTATTTACTCAAAAAAACCATGGCTATTCAAAATTTTATGTGACTCAATAGTGATTCTCTTAGTTAGAATTTCTACTGCTTTTATGAAAAAAACACAGTTAAAAAGATATTGTGAAAAGGATGTATTTTGCTTCAACTTTCATATCATAGTCTATCTTCTAAGACAATCACGTAGGAATTCATACAAGGCAAAAACCTGAAGGCAGGAACTGATGATACAGAGTCCACGGAGGAGTGCTGCTAACTGGTTTGGTCATTCTGACTTCTTACAGCACACAAGACCAGCAATTCGGGGGGTGGTGCTACTCTCAATGGATAGTGTCCTCCCAAATCAACCACTAGTTAAGAAGATGCCTTACATCTGGTGGAAACTTTTCTCAGTTGATTCATCTCTTAGATATCTCTAGCTTTTATTAACTTGACAACAACCATAAAATCATTCATCACAATGATTTCAATATTGATTTTATATTTCTTTGAAAAATATCATTGGTGCTTTCTAGGTGTTTTACTTATCTCAGACCTGTATACTATTTATAGTTTTGATGTTCAGATTTTTGATGTTGAGACCCATTGGGTAGCTTTTGCATAATTTTTACTTTGTATAGTTTATTAAATCACATTTTGTTCTTGAAGTATATTTCTGATAGATTTCAACGGTTATACACACATGAATTCAGCATTATTCATTAATATTATATACTAAAATGTTTTGGATGCAGTTATAGCTCTGAGTTATTTGTAATGTTTTCTATTTATAACATGTCATGTGCAGAGAAAATATGACTCATCTTTCTCACATATGTATCTCTTTAATATTTCCTCTTGATTTACTGATATTTTTATTACACTCTTACTACTCTGTAGAACACAAGTATAGAAATTGGGTATCTTCATTTTCTTATGGATGTTAAGAAGACTTTCTGCCATTCATTAAATAACTAGCTGTGTATATACCTAGTGTCATAATTTAAATGTGCTTGATAATTTTAAAGTATCTTCTGTCCATACCAAGTATATTCAGTGTCTTCAATTATTTTTAAATGTTATTAAATATCTCTATTGTATTTGTTGAAACTATATAATTCAGTACTTTCTCTATTAATCTGCTATATCACTTCTCTTAATTTGAATATGTTGAATTATACTTGCATATGTATAAGTCTTAATGTGAAAATTTTGGGTTTTTCTGTATTGAAGAAGTACAGGAAATTAAAGTTGTTTAATTAAGTTCCTATTTCTGCGATAAAACACAATGATGATAAGCATCTTTTAGAAGGAAGATCTTATCTGGGTTTATGATTTCAAAGGGATAGAATATATCCTGTCAAAGAGGCACTGCCAAAGGCAATGTGTCATTGAAGCAAGAGGCTGAGAATTCACAAGCAGGAAGCATAGAGAGGGAAGTAGAATTAGGTCAGACATTTTTTTCTCAAAGAATTCCCCCACTGGGTTTATTTCTCCCAGCAAGACTACAACCCCAAAAAAATCTCAACTGGGTTCTAAGTGTCATTCAAACCATTATAGTGACAATGGAAAATGGGATTTCACTAAGCTAAAAAAAAAAAAATAGGATTCACAAAGTCAGTCATCAACA
Organism: Rhynchomys soricoides; assembly: GCA_019843965.1. Taxonomy (NCBI): domain Eukaryota; kingdom Metazoa; phylum Chordata; class Mammalia; order Rodentia; family Muridae; genus Rhynchomys; species Rhynchomys soricoides. The sequence goes on from JADRCH010000009.1 coordinate 18,067,580, forward strand.
CACTGCATAAAAGTCATCCCAAATAATGGAAGAAAACATGTACAAACTATGTATATTTTAATTATACTCATCAATTGAAAATTGAGGACATTCATGTAATGTGCTCTGATCTTTGAAACCTTCCATTTTTATTCTTTATTTTTCCTCTTTCATCCTATCAAATTTTTCTTCAAGCTTCATTTTTTCCCATTCTATTTTTTAATACACACTAAATGCATGTAGTACTACTTGTGGCTTAATTGGTATGGCCCATCTTCTTGAACATGGGTAACTTCTCAGTATTCCCTCCCTCAGTAGTTATGATTAACAGTAATGTCTCAGCTAGGGATGTGGCTTCCAGACCCAGCTATTACCCATGCTGGGATGAGAGTTGTCTTCTCCTTGTGCATATCACTTATACACAATCACACCTGATTTGAATTTATATGGGAAAAATGATTTGTCCTACATTCACATGTTTAAGATTAGTAATCAGCTATTCCAATCAACCATAACTAGTGAGGCAGCGATTGTCAAACTGAGAAGTAACAGCGGAGCAGAAAATGTCTTGTACACCTTGTAAACTGCATTTCAGCTCCCTGCATTGTGAAATGAAAAAATTTTCAATTTACCTGGACTGTGCCAATTTACTTCTATGGCTCTTGGAAATCAAAACAATACATTTGAAAGGTTATTGTTTTTGAACACATCCTAGAAATTTTATATTTATTTGAAAACAGTTATTACTGAATAATTTCTTCATGCTTACACGATGGATCAATTCTGGTTTTACTCCATAATTACAAACAGACAAACAACATAATTCCTTGAAATTACTTAATTTTATAAGAAAAATATTAACAAATAGTTATTAAGGTTGTTTGTTTTAATTCATAAATTAGCTAGTAGTTTTCACAACATGTGAAATGTTTTGTAAATTAATTTATTTGGAAAGCTAAGAAGTTCAAGAATCCATTGAATTCATTTCAACTAATAGCAACTTTATAGATGAAAATTATTTTAAATATTGGTAGTGTGATGAAGATGAATAAAATTAGCCCATTGTTTGAATGATAACAAAAAATAGATATTCAACTCCCTAATGAAAGCAAAATCTACTCAATGGATACTCTTTTTAGATTGTTATTCTCTAGGGAGTCAAAAAACTGCATTAATCATATCAAAGTTTCCTCCAAGAAATTCCTAGGTTAGTAGCACTTAAAATTGCAAAAAATAACAATTTACATTCTAACACTATAATAAAGCATGTTTTATAAACATACCCTATTTTCCTAAGACTATGAAGGAACAATTAATTTTTGTTAAATTTTTCTTATACATGCTACTTAGGTTATGTTGTTTTAAGCAATTTAAGTATGCATGAGAAAAATGTTCTCTCTCTTACCCTCTCTCTCTCTCTCTCTCTTTCTCTGTATGTTTTGTGTGTGAGAGACTGAGAGAGACAGAAAGAAAACACTTTCTAAATGAACATCTAAATAGAATGTTGATATCTTCAATTCCAATCTAGCATACATTGGTCTTTGTTTCTTATTTTATCTCACATTATTTCCTCTTATAATAACAAAATTGCACCTCTTGACATTTAATTTTGTATTAGAAAACTCCTAAAAATATTTCTTGCAAATGAACTTATATCCCCCCCCCCAAAGGCTGGAGGCTTTATGAGCAATGTTGCCGTTTAAAGTTCTCTTCTCAGTGCTTTTGAGATACATTCATTTAAAACTTCTAATGCCCTCTTAACTCACTGTCACCTACTGATAATGGTAATATGGTACAGAGCCTGAGTATCAGCTCTCCATGGGAATCACACTTGTAAGAGGATGTAAATATCTCTTCAGGGGAATACCATAAAACTGAACTTGTGAAGACGCTGCTAAAATATGACTGGTAATCCATTCTGAAAGCACAAAACCTCTCCTCTGTGAAAAACATAATCACATTTACTCAAATATTTATTTGAAAAATCACAGGACTGGATAGAGCCCTAGGAGCCTGTCACGTCCATTTTCTGGCCTCTAGGCAAGACCACATTTAAACTAACTGAGATAGTAAAAATCACTTTCCTAGCAAGGGACTTTCCTGGGCAACCCATTTTCATGTTCAGCATTCAGAATTGTTTCGAAATCCTTTATTGCATTCCCCTTACATGCTAACTTGCACTATCTTTGTACAGTTAATGCCCTTCTCTTTCAGTCTTGCTAAAATATGAAGAAGCTTATCATTATCCATTGAGAGCTAACCTTTTATATATTTTATGTCTTCACCTATAACTCAACTTTCTTATTTATTAACATTTTTGATATTTTTTAAACCAGGTCCTTTTTTTTTTTTTTACCTAAACTTTATTATTTTCCCAAATGTACTTCAACTTATGCTTAATCTTTGAAACATATAGAGAACATTGCCAAGTGAGACAATGTGATCAACTATGAAAATGTTGTATTACAATGACAGTTCTTCCTTATTCATTTGTACTTCTAATTGTTCTGTATTTCTGACCTATGATGTTTCTTCTATGAGCTAACAAATATTGTTCTTTACTCCTGAGTGAAATACATGTATGTATGGTATTTATTAAAATTACTATATTATATAATGTAGAATCCTTAGTTATGCTATAATGGGCTGATATTATACCTTCTCCTGCTGAAATGTTCCTGGATAAACAGCACTTTCATTGACTAACTGAATGAGTAAGGACAAAATGCCAATAATAACTCTTGTTTATTGTGTCTTTTTTATATAACATTCACATTAATAAATATACTATAAAAATCATCTGATTCGAAATTGTTACACAAATGAACAAAATGCTTACTGGTTTCTACTTAAGGGATGAAGCACTGAATTAATGCAAGATATAAAGTTGCAATTATGTCAGATAGCTGCCAAATTATGAAGTTTGTACTTTTAATAATATAGAAATGCTCCAAGAATTTTACTTAATTTGATTCTTAATACTTCATAAACTGTCTTTATGGAAAACTCTAATGCTAATTACAATGATTCCAAGGTATATGACGGCCTTGTCAAATTTCACTCCACTATCTTGGTAAATTCGACTGTGAAATACTTAGGGCATTTTAAGATTAACTATTAGAAACTTTAAAAATATCAATTTCTAGGTTAGTATTTGGATACAGCTAAAAAGTCATGAAGAAATTTACTAGCAGAAGAGAGCATAAACTGAAAATTGAAACTGAAGTTAATTAGCCAAGAATGGCTGAAGATAATATTGGAAAATTAATTCTGTTTGACAGAGAATAGTCAGTGATATCCAAGTGAGATAAAACATGGCTTTGAAGTTACTACAAATTTAAAAAGAATGCAATCTCAGCACCTGCATGAGAAAATAGCAAATGCAGAACTGACCTGGGACCCATACCCCAAGATGCAATATCACAAATATAAAATTATATTTGTTATTATGTAATTAAGCCTAAAATTAGTGTTGTGGAAATGACAAATTAATTTAGATGATATATTTGTTCAAAATAGTACTGGGACAGGGACAGTAATTGAAAATCAACTCTCTACCTCTATCACCTAAAACAACCCTGGCTGGTTTTAGTAACATCAAAGATAACAATGATGTGGAATTTTCTCTGCAAGTATCTGCAAACTTTGTTTGTGGATGAAGGAAATGATACACACACACACACACAGACACACACACACACATATATGTACTATTTTTTTCAGGATTTCTTATTCACTAACAAGTTTATCTTTCCACTAATCATTATTATAATTAAAATAATTGGTTTATTATCAAAACAGAATATCTTAAAGCAACCTAATCAGAAAAGACAACAATTGCTTTACTAAAATTATTTCATTTAATATGCAAAACATATTTGCATAAGGATGACATAATTTTCATTATTATGAAAATTATTACAATAAGAGAAAAGAGAAAGTGTGCTGTTAAAATATTATTTAAAATCATTTCTCAAATATATTGTAGAAACTTATACAAATTCAGGTAATATTTTCAAAATTTAGATCACAAATTTTCAAAGAGTAAACTTTTATAGTGGGTCTAACTTAGAGACAAGATTGAGAGAACTAACATAATATAAAAATAACTAAGACAAACTATATATTTAATATAATTTATCAAGTAAAATGGTTATCAAAAGGTGATAAGTTATAATAACAAATCACGGCAGAAGATACTCTTGTGGAAAACACTGAAAGATCGTAAAGGCAGCTTGTGCCCTTGTCTAGCTCTTCTGAGTACTGAAAAAGTAGAGACTGCTTTAATTCTTACATCATTTTATGAGGTAGAGTTACTTCACATGCACTAACTAAGGTATAAAAACAAAGCCAAGAAGTTGTGGTGCACACTTTTAATTATAGTACTTAGAAGGCAGGAGTAGGGACAATCTCTGAAATCAGGGCCAATCTTGTCTATGGAAAGAGTTACAGAACAGCCAGAGCTACACAAAGAAGCCCTTTCTCATAAAAAAGAAAAAAATATAAAGAATAAAGAGCAATTTCATAAAAGTCATTTGTAAGTCTGCATATATATATATTAACAAAAATAAAATATCAGTATTTAAATTAATGAAAATCAATTGTTTGGTTTGTTGGTTTGTTTGTTGATTTGCCCTTTTGATTTTCTTTTTAAGTAGAGGGTGGAAACAGGTATGGAGTTGAGATTGTCCAGTGTTGAAGATCTGGGAGATTTTGGTGAATCAGTAATTGATGGTCAGAATGTATCATCAAAAATATTTATTTTTAAAATATCTAATAAATATTTAAGGGCTTTTTAGAAATACAGAACTAGCTATATACTGCCAGTTAAAATTCAAGTGGAAATAAAATAATGGTAAATATTTTTAACATCTAACAAGTATATTAATTATTCTTTTTGAGGTATCATAGAAAGGTATTATCAAGTGTAGAAAATGAACAATGAGTGCTTAAAGAAAATATGTTTAATTCTTTCAGTAACTTTGTTTGATATCATTCTTTTACACACACACACATATCTATATCTATATATCTATATCTAAAGCTATATATCTATAATGGTGAGTTCTGATTAATGTAACCTGAACTACTCAAATCTCCTGAACTGTTTCAATCCTCCTTTCTCCTAAATCCTACTTTTATATTCATGTCTTTTTTGCTTTGTTTTAAAACTCATGAGCTTAATGAGACAAAAATTCTTTACAAGGCAAAAAATACACAAACTTGCTCTCTATTTCTATCTTCGGGATTATTATTATAACCAAATCATTTGAAAAGCCAAAGTTAAGGAATGAGGTTATGAATTTTAAATTAATGAAAACTTTAAATTGTTGCTAATTACAAATAACTTTAAACAATGCATAAGAGGGGTGGCACACGCCTTTAATCCCAGCACTTGGGAGGCAGAGGCAGGCGGATTTCTGAGTTCGAAGCCAGCCTCGTCTACAGAGTGAGTTCCAGGACAGCCAGGGCTATACAGAGAAACCTGGTCTTGAAAAACCAAAAAAAAAAAAAAAAGAAATCAGAAAGAATAAAAGAATAATCATTAGAGATAAGATTCATCCCAAATCAATGATTAATTTCTAGAAATCAATAGTTTCAGTAATCACTTGGGAACTGAAGTTTTAAACTATAATGGAAATGATAATAACACAAATGGAATAATTAATACATTAGGTCATACTTATAAAATAACACTAAGGATTGCTGTGTAGAATAATTTGTTGAACCAGTTTATGAACACACAGGAAATAAAAGATATTTAAAAATTATATTTCAGGCAATATAGATGATATGATTTATTTAAGCAAAAAACAATAATGATATATATGACTATGTTTTTCACTGTTAAAACTGAGGAGTCATATCCAGCCATGTGGCAGACATAGAACAGCATAAATGGATTCATTGAGTTACAAGCTAATTGGGGAATAAGCCTTGCTTAAAGCCTAGGCATTAATTCATGAGTAAACAAATCTCCAAGTTATTATTCGAGAACTTGGGTGAACACAGAAAAACCCAAATGGTTACAAATGGATGACTTTAGCCGAAATGCGCAGAGAAGGGGAGACAGAACCTGTAGAGACCACCTCCAGTATATAGGCACGGCTTCCAGTTGAGGGATTGGGCCACCTACCCATCACAAAGTTTTTAACCCAGAAATATTCCTGTCCAAAGGAAGAACATGGCCAAAACATGGAACAGAGACTGAAGGAAGAGCCATCTGGGGACTGCCTTACCTGGAGATCTATCCTGTCTGCAGCCACCAAACCCTACACTGTTGCCATGCTCAGGTTATGCTTGGGGACAGGTGATTCGTTACCTTAGGAGGTCTGGCAAGCAACTGACCAATGTAGATGTGGTTACTTGAAGCCAACCATCAGACTGAACTCAGGAAAGCCGATGGGGAAGCTGGAGGAAGGACTACAGGAGCAACAGGGGATTGCAACCCCATTCGAAGAACAATATAGGTTGGCATGATCACCCAGCTCTCCCAGAGTCTGGACCACCAAGCAAGGAGTGTACCTGAAGGGATCCATAGCTCCAGATATATATGTAACAGAGGATGGCCTTGCCTGATATAAACGAGAGTGGAGGACCTCGGTCCAGTAGAGGCTTGATGCTCCAGAAAAGGAGAATGTTGGAGTGTTGGAGAGGGTTGGTAGGTGAGGGAGCAACCTCTTACAGGCAAAGGGAAGAGGGGAAGGCAGATGTGGGATGGGGGTTGATGGAGGAATATCCTAGAAGTGGGATATCATTTGATATGTAAATGAATGGAATGCATCATCATCATCATCATCATCATCATCATCATCATCATCATCATCATAAATGGTGTCCAACATAAGGGCTAGTAGAATCCAAGCTTAGAGCCTAAGAACTCTCAGATGGAAGATGGTTTACTGGTTTTTCTAGTGAAAGAGTAGGGAAGGTGGGACACAGAAATTGTCTGCTTTAAGAATCCCCTGCACTGCACTGGGGAGGAGGAACAGTATGTGGAATTGTGGGAGGAGAGACCAGGATAAAGAGGGGGTGGTGCATGGCTGGAATGTAAATATATAAAACAATTTAAAAAATCTGATTCCTCTACTGAAACCTCGGACCACAATAGCAGCTGCTTCCTCCAAGCATGGCAGGGATCTAGAGAGACAGTATGGAGAGAGGGTATGGGGAGTGGGGTGGGGGGAGTGGGGTGGAGAGAGTGGGCAGACCAGGAGGGTGATGAAAACTTTGACTGTAAAAAATAATTAAAGAATAAAATAAAACAACAAGGACAACAACAAAACCCCAAAACCTCAGGAGGAGCAATGAGGCTAGGGTACCACCTTATTCTGGGAGCTGTGGCTCCCAGCCACCAGCACAGAGTAGTCTGTAAATGGAGTGTAAGTGCGGCACCAGCTGGCCCAGCAAATGGGATGCTTGGTTCTCAGTGGAGGGTAAACAATGGCCCAGCCTAGGGTGGCTTGTGGGCTCAAACTTTTGGTGGGTGCCCAAAGGGGAAAGTCTGAAGCTCAGCAAGCAGAGCCTTGTAGGTCAGAGAAAGGGAGGAAGGGATTACAGCAACAGAACAGCCCCTTCACCTCTTTCCTGTAAGTAGAAGAGCTGAGATGGGGCAGCAGCCAGGGCAGCATGCTAGCTTAATGGAAGAGCCAGGACCTGCAGAACAGCAGTAGAGGCAGGAATACTTAGTGGATGTTAGCTACAGACAGGTTGAAAATGGCAGGAAAAGCTGAAAAGTCAACAAACATGGTAAGATACTTGGAAATTCCTTAAGGAGAGGATTAGAGATTAAAAAAGAAAATATATTTTATGTTAAAAGAAAAAAATGCAATGACAGAAGGCATCTGGGTCCTTTATGATTTTGTTTTGATTATCATCATGCAAATAATTATACTTTCAGTAATAACTACAGTTTCATGTGTCTGTTTTAAGATATATCAGAATAAAGCAGACTTTCAAATGAAAAAGACTGAAAGATTAAATGGTGTTGATGGAACAGAGATTAGAATGTTCTTTAAATGAGAATAAAAAATCTTCAAAAGAACCTAATCTGGGACTTAAAATAATGATAAAAATAATTTAGATCCAGAATAAAAAACTGGCACCCAAGCGATACAATATCCTTAGTTAAATATACAAACTCTGTTTAATGAAACCAGATAAGAGCAATGTCATATGAAAGTTTATGAGATTGTTTTGTACAACTAAAAAATTGTAAATATGTGCACATGTTGATACATCATACATATGTTGATATATCATACATATTTAGAATTCTATTTGACTTTTGCCTTGAAGTTTGAAAAGGATGGTTCTGAGATTACATATCTGTTACATGGCTACCTTGGAAATGCATTTGCAGATTGTACCTGGTGATGCTTCAACATAAGTATCCAGTAGGATACAAAGACATTTTAAACATTGTGACTTCGAACATGTTACAGATATACCTATCTAACCACCTTACTGGTAAGAAAATTCTGAAAGGTGCTAGCTATGCTTTAAAGGATTTTCTCATAGAACAAATGGGTGATACGGGATTTCCAGGGATAAATTAAATAATGCCTAATTATCTTTAATTTTTAAATGTCAATAAGACAGATAACACAACTGCTGAAATACACTGGATTTTAGAAAGGACTTATGAATCAGATCTGCCTATACATGAGATAGGTTCAAAATGTAAGGAAAGAAATGTGATATCATGGGGAAGAAGTTTGTAGTTGTTTCAATAGAAGAAATGCTACAGGTTCCACCAAAACTAAGAAAATTAGATTTGACCAGGGGAATCCTCCAGAATATTTTATCAGCAGCCATTGAAGAAGAAACCAGGAAGAACAACAAAAAAAGGTAAAGTATATGCTGATCCCTGTAAATGGGAATTCTCTTAACCTGGATGAGACATGAATAACTCATTTAGGACTTAAGCTATGCAAAGCCAATAAATATTGTTGACTGTGGAGTCCTCAAGACTTATCATTCTATCCTTTCATATGGCATAGATGAAAATTTATATGAACAGTCCAAACAGTCATATAATTTTTGATGCCATTTTCCAGCTCAAAAATAGAACAAATCATCTAAAGCCGAATTTTGCACACCACATATTCCATAAATGTGTTAGTGTGAAAAGTGTTCTTTTTTTATTGGATTTTATTTTATTTACATTTCAGATGTTATCCACTTTGCTGGTCCCCCTTGGAAACCGGAAACCCCTTATCTCATTCCCTCTCCCCCTGCTTCTATGAGGGTGTTCCACAAACCACCCAACTACCCACCCGCTTCCACCTCCCCACCCTTGAACCCCACGACATTGGGGCATTTATTGAGACTTCATAGGACCAAGGACCTCTCCTCCCATTGATTACTGACAAGGCCATCTTCTGCTACATATGATGCTGGAGCCATGAGGCCCTCCATGTGTATTTCTTGGTTGGTGGCTTAGTCCTTGGGAGTTCTGGGGAGTCTGGTTGGTTGATATTGTTGTTCTTCCTACAGGGGTTGCTAACCTCTTCAGCTCCCTCAGTCATTTCTCTAACTCCTCCATTGTGGACCCCATGCTCAGTTAAATGGTTGGCTGTGATCACCCACCTCTGTATTTGTCAGGCTCTGGCAGAGCCTCTCAGGAGACAGCTATATCAGGTTCCTTTCAGCAAGCCCTTCTAGGCATCTATAACAGAGTCTAGTCTTGGTGACTGTATATGAGATGGATCCCCAGGTAGGGTAGTCTCTGGATGGCCTTTCCTTCAGTCCCTGCTCTACATTTTGTCTCTCTATTTGCTCCTGTGAGTATTTTGTTCCCCTTTCTAAGAAGGACTGAAGCACCCACACTTTGGTCTTCCTTCTTCCTGAGCTTCATGTGGTCTGTGAATTGTATCTTGGGTATTTGGAGCTTTTGGGCTAAGATCCACTTATCAGAAATGTTCAACATTGCCAGCTGAACCATAGCTCATGTGATCCTACCTCACAGATTGCTTCAAATTTTGATTTTTTCAAAAATCTGAATCCAATTCAATTTCAATATGACTAGCTAGATTGTCTAGAATGACAAACTGTTTCAGTCAGGACTTCAAGTAAGCCGTGACCTTTCATATCATAAAGAGATTGGACAAAAAGTGATACATCTAGCTTTCCTTGGACTTGCCCATTGTCACATTTTTCTTATCTCCCCATCCCCCATAAGAGAACTTTAGGCCCAGATAGCAAGAAGCCTTTTTTAAGAGAATGATGTCCCATTTTCCAAAACTGGGGCGAATTTTTTTTGGTCATTTAATGAATGATGAATGTTTTTGTCATTTGAGGGGAGTTGATCACAAGATGTAAGTGGTCTTGGTCAGAGAGGAAACAAAGTATAGAAGGTTAGATTCAACGATCTCTTTTTCTCTTTCTTTTTCCTACCTCTAACCTTCTTCCATTTCTATTTAATTTTATGGGGCAAAATTGGAAAAAGGAATGCAAAGAAAAAATAGGGAATGTAGAAATGATAGGATGAAGGGGTAGATTATTAAATCTTTAGACTAAAGAGCATTAACAAGCAAAATACTTTTACATTGGTAGGGAGCATAGGCAGTAACATATAAAGTTTGGGCACCTATTGGACCTCAGTTGCAGCCTCCTCAAGAAGTGAATCCATTTCAGTTACTGACTTTTTTTGCTTGTTATATTCTAGAGTCTTTTTTGGGAGTATTTTCTACCAGTTTTATATTTTAACGTGTGTGTGTGTGTGTGTGTGTGTACTCATGTGTCTAAAGCATAATATTTGCTTCTGAAATCAAAATTAATATAGTTTGGGAAGTGCATGATTGAATACAAATGAGGAATCTTTAGAAAACAGAATGGTTTTACTTAGCTAACGAGACATGGCGCTCAACCTTCCCAATGCTGCCAGCCTTTCATATAAGTCCTCAGGCTGTAGTGACCCTCATCATATTACTTTCATTGGAATTTATAATTGTAATTATGCTATTGTTATCAATAATAATATAAAACTCTCATGACATTTTATTATAATGGCATATGTGCAACATGAACAACCCAAAGAAATTCACATCTGATATACTTTACTGGCAATTTATTATTTCCATTGGTTATAGCTTTCTAAACCGGACACCATTCAAGTATTGAAAGATCTTCCAACCTTAACCAAGAAGCTATCTTTATTGGACATTTGCTATCAGAAGAAAAGAGTTAATTTTCTCCAATGGAGTCTCACTGAGTATATCAATCACACTTAAACGCAGGCTTCATGCCTGCCAGTTGATGGCCAAGATGAACTAAATCGTATTCTTGAAGACATTATACATCATATTGACTTTATTTGGCATTTTTTCCCTCCTTGTCTTGTGCTTGTATATTCTGGCTTCAAATTTTGAGTTTGTGTGTGTATTTGTGTGTGTGTAAGTGTGTGTGTGTGTGTGTGTTTGTGTGTGTGTGTAAGTGTGTATGTGTTGTGATTTTTCTTTTTTTTCTTTTACTTTGTTCTTTTTGATTGATCATTTTTATTTTCCTGAATGTATTTTGTTCTCTAAATGAAGAGTGAGAACAAGAGATTGCAGTTTGGGTGGGGTTGAGTACAGTATTTGATGTGACAGGGGTTAGAAAAACTATAATCAGAATATCATGTATAAATTTTCATTTCAAGTATAAAAAGAAAGAAACAGTATTCCAGTTAATGTCGAGTCTATAATAAATAGAGGATTCTAAGAAAATAAAGAACAAATGGCTGAGAACCACTTAGAAAATAATCAATGCTATTAGATATTTGGAGAAGAAAATTAAAACTAATTTGAGATATTACCTAACTTTATTAGAATGGACAAGATGAATAAAATAAGTGACAGCAGCTCTTTTTGAGGATGAGGAAAATAGAAAACGTATTACCTGCCAGAGGAATAAAATGGGTGCAACCACAATGTAACATTGAAGAGTCCTCAAAAATCAAGAATAAGAGCAATCAAACAATCTACCAATTCCACTCTTGAGCATATATTCAAAGAACACTATTCCTATGAAGGAGATACGTGCTCATTCATGCTCATTACTATTCTGTGCACTGGAAAATGAAATGCTCTCAAAGTCCATTAGTCAGCTTATGAATGAATAAATAAATTGTGCTATGTTTATATAATATGATTTGACTATTAAGAAAAATGTAATTTTCAACTAAATGGATACACATGGAAACAATCATTCTGAGTGAGGTGATACAGACAAAGAAAGTCAAAATTATATTCTGTCTTATCTTTGATCAGAGATGAATCTTTAGTTGATTGTTTCATTTAGAATACCTACAGTGATCTGAAAATTACTAAAAGATGATGGTGAACAGCTTTTAAACAGAGGGTGATAAAATACACAGTTTAAAAAAGGTTAAAATGTAATTATGGAACACAAATGTGTGCATTGACATTGCAGATATAATAGTACAGAAGAGGGTGGAATAGGGGAAGAAAATAGTATTATAGTTATTTTTTCTTTAAGTCATATGGAAATATGACACAGTAAATGTTACAAATGAACAACCTAAAAAGAGCAACAATGCACATAAGATATGAGACTGGAAACTATAAAGACTCTAGATTCAGTTTTCATTTTGGAAAAGGAAAACAGAAATAGTATAAGAGCCAGAGTTAATAGACAATTTACATAAGGCAAATGAACCTATGAAATAACAGAAGTTGTGACAACATGTAAAGAACCTATATGTATCCAAGCCAAATCAAACCATAGAAATCCCTAATTTATTGGAATAACTGGATGGGAGATTTTTCATTATTCTTCTGTATATTTAAATATGCAAAAATTTGTTTGTTACTGGACTTGCAAGGTTAAGTATTTAATACATCAGACAAAAAATCCTATTATCTGTCAATAATCTATCTCTTTAAATATTTATCTATCTACTATCTATCTATATAATTATCTTTATCATTGTCATCATCATCATCATTATCAACTTTTATATCCTTCTGTTTATTCCTCTATATCGTTAATCTCAACCTTCTTAATGCTATACCCCTTTATACAGTCTTTCATTTTATGGTAATCCTCTCAACCATAAAAATGTTTTTCTTGTATTTTAGTATTGTAGTATTGCCACTATTATGAGGTGAAATGCAATTGCCTCTGTTTTCTAGAATTAAATGACCCTTGGGAAACGGTTTGTCCCAGACTGGATGGGTCCCAACACACAGGTTGGAAAACACTGTTGTATTCATTGTCCTTCTCCCATCCTGTTCTTTATTTCTCCTTTGTGTGACTATCCATATATCTATTTCTCCAGTTTCTTCTCTCTACCTAAAAATACAATTAATTCATCTGCATTAAAATAACCTTCTATATTGACAGTGAGCCAGAAAGTGCTTAATATTGATGTATATTAAATGGCTCATTTCCTATATCATTTTATTCTCTTCTGTCTCCTCTATGAGTTCTCACCAATAAGAGAAAGCAAAGAAACTCATTCCTACCACATATTTACTTAACTGTACTATTCAATTTTATGTAATTATCCAATACCATATTAATATTGTTAATCCTAAACCCTTATTCAAGTGTGTATTCAACAGGAGAGTGCACTACATTTTTCTTTCTTTGGCATAATTTCCTTGTTTCCAAAATCTCATAGGAATGTTCTTTTTCCCAATTGCCATGCCTTAAATTAAATGATTTCAAAATCATTCTTAGGTTAGGTTCTTTGGCCATAGTCTGCTTTCTTTTATGTCCTAAATATATTTTAACATTCATTGTTTGTTTCAAATGTCAAATAAATCTGTATTCTTCTTTTGCTTTCCACTCAAATCGAATCATTGTCACCTTTTAGTTTTTTTTTAAATGGTAGTTATATATTTTTCATGTTTCAACATGTCATATTTACATCCAGTATAGGACATAGTCTTTTCTGAATAATATGCTATCATGAATAATAAATTTTAACTTTTCATTCTTTTATTGTTTCTTCATCTTATTTATTTATTGTGTATCCATGTGGCATGTGTATGAGTATGTGTGCATGTGTATGTTTGTGTTTGTATGTATACAATCATGTCATTATGAATATACATGCTACAAACATATGTGCAGGTCAGAAGACAATTTCCAGGAGTTGGTGCTCTCTTTCCACCATGTGAGTTCTGAGGATCTAAGGGTCATTCTCAAGCCATCTGTCCTGGGAAGAGGTAGATTCTTAGCAGCATATAGTCCTGTCTTATCGATTGATGGGACACCACTCATATTTTTTTCTATTTTAAATAATCACTTGATGAATTTTGTTTATCTTATTTATAGATTGCCAGAATATTAGTGTCTTTGCTACTTTCTCAATAAAATGAATATTATATAATTGTGAATATGAATAATACAACTGGTATGATTTCTTGACAATAATAGATTTCTATATATTCTAGCAATTTTGATTACCAAAATAATAAGTTACATTGATTACAGAAACTATTTTATTATATTCCAATATAGCCAGAGGGTGAAAGACTATTACTTTCTAAATAAAAGGTAGAAAATATTATATTATTACATACTATATGTATGTACTAGATATTTATAAATCAATTTTGTAAGATATGTACTATATATAGTACACATAATACATATAATTTGTATAAGAAGTATTAAATATGTAAAATAATTTAAACAAATCCTTCCTTAAATTTAGTTATTTTAGTACAATAATCTCTTGTAAAAATATTTCAAATTGATTAAAAAACCAACAAACATAAAATGTCATGAATACGGGAAAGTAAATATTATGTAAGTGGAAGAATGTTTGGGAAAGGAGGGATATAGGAGAGGGTGGTATACAGAAAAATCAGAGTGCAATATATACATGCATGAATGAGCCAAAGAGATAAATTTAATTAAAGAAGCAGGAAAAAGATGTATTGAAATGTGATGTTACTGACAGTATTCATATACATTTAATATTGTGAAAATGGGATTTTGGCATAATAAAGTATAATTTACAGATTTAAAATCTACCAGAATATCTTTAATCCTAAACGTTTCTGCTTTTCATTCTCATTTCAATTTTAATATGAGGTCCAAAGCAATATTTCTTCAAGCACATTTTTAAAAAATCTAATGGAGCATCTGTCTTTGGAAACAGAATAAAATGTGAATAAGTTTTCTCATTTTAAATTCACTGTTGTTTCTGTCTCTATTAAAGCAATCATACATAATGGCTATTTGTCCCCTCCTTTCTTTAAATCCTCCTAAAGCTAACAGAAATTCTATGCCCTTTAAAGTTCTAATATTTATCTACTTGATAAAATATCACTAAGATACCTATGTTTTATATGTTACTTAAAATAGTCAAGTAAATTTATATTGTGTCTGCAAGGAACAATAGTTTTTTCTTTATTACATTTAGGTAGAGTATATCACACTGAAAAATAGAGGAGAAATCACAGAAATTTGTAACCATTTTTCTCAGTTTCTCAAATAGTCTACTCTAAGTGATACAAATGTATGTATCTCATGTTGAGTTTAAATTGTATCATATAAAATTAATACTTTTTGCATAAATATATATACTTATCTCTAAAAATTTGAGGAGAGAGGAGGATAAAAATGTGTAGGAACATATATATATGATACTTTCTTACCTCAAAATTCTTGGCAGGAAGTAGTGAGTTTTAACAGGTTCTTGGGTCAGATTCTTGTGTACTCATTGACAGAGATGATAATGATGCTCCTGACAGCATGGAGATGCTGCACACTGTATGACAACAGGCTTGAAAAGGCATCACAGAAGGTGATAATAATGAGGATCAGCAGGAGGACATATTTCAGGCTGAGAGGCTGGGACGGTATCATCCATTTGAGGGAGCAGGCTGAGTTCTGCATCCGTGTGGATGTCATTCTTTTATTGAGAATCCTGCTGAAATTGATATTCTATACTCTAGGAGAGACTTTTGCAACAGTTTAAGAGAGTGCAAAATATTCTTCATGCAACAGCAGGTTTGTAGAATGATAAATCCACAAGCAGCAAGGAAATATGAAAAACAAGCAACTCACAAAATCACCTGTGGATTTTAATTTTGTCATAAATCTGACACAGCATGTAATATTATATTTTACATTCTATTTATTAATATTAAATATAAATATTGGCTTTCCTGACCTTTGTCACTCTCTGTAAGTACATATGGGATTAGCCCATTGTCACATTTTAATAACAACATTTCCACTTCTACTGAGAAGATTCATCTCAGCTTGCAGTTTATAGTAAAATCATTATTTCTACAGGAATTAGCATAAAGAGGGCAAAGCTCTCTAATCCCTCAATTATGTAGTATTATATACTTATTTCCTCTGAATTGAATGTTCTTTCCTGATGGAAAGAGGGAGGTTTGTATATCTCAAAATGTAAATATCTTAGAGGTCTTAGAATTTTAGAAAGGTATGAGCTTTACAAGGCCTCTCCACAAACTTCTACCACTAGTAAACTGGGCGAGGGGATGCCTGCAGCATGATGAACACTGAGAAAGTTTACTATTTGTGTGGCATCTTCCTCCTAATTAAAGCAACCATTATGATCAGTTTACAAGAGCAAATTATGTATCTATATTTTTTGTACATTCTTATTTGTTTCAAATTACTTATTAAGGCAAACAATTATACATAAAATGTCATGGTAGATCACCTTTTGCTGATGTTATAGTGTGTATAAATTTAGTTCAATTTATGCTTCAGTGTCTAGCAGACAGAATAACACCAGAAAAATCATGGAGACCTTCTACATTCCTATCCCCACGATAGCTATAACTCCATCCCCTAAAATGTCTATCAGATTCGACTTCCTGGAAAAAAATTAGGGAAATGCTTTCCACATACAGCAACAATCAGAATAAGAAATAGCTGTACTTTTTTTGTCTGAACGTTCCTTCTCATTTACTTTCAAACACTTCCTTTATTTTTTCTTTGCAATTCAACCTTTAATATTGCAGTCCCCAAAATTCTGGTTTGCCTCTCATTACTCAATTGACTTTATGTTGTTACAATGGATATTTTAGGAAGTTTTTGAAAATAACTTTTTGGCTCTGAAGTTTTTGATCCAAGTATTATTATTTTTTGTCCTCATTATAAAAGCTTTTGACTGTCAGCTAGTCAACTGCTGGAGAAAGAAAATAGTCACATAAAGTCAGAGTTCTACCAAACAAACGTCTTAATTTGTGTACATATTTTAACAATATATCATCTTTATTTCCCAAATACCTTCCTAGATGTGTGCATTTCATAAGACACATTGAATTTTCATAGGCAAGTAAAATAAACTTCCTTGAAAAGCAGAAATTAGGCATCCTAGTTCACTTTCAAGGGAAAACATGAATAAAATGAATATAATTGTCAACAGGTGACTATATTTTTGATAATTTTCTTTTACTTTGTTTTTCTCATTTATTGTGAATTGCTTAGATGTATATGCCATCTTTCTAAAAAGGACCTACTTGGAACTCCTATGTGAGTTTGTCCCTGACTTCTCTGAGTCTCCTTAAGGGTGTCATAACTCATCACAATTATTTATTATAAAAGTACACAGTCATCTTCAACACTGCTCCTATGCAGTTAAATTATTTGTAAATAGTACCTAATAAGTAGCAGACTAAAGAACACATAATATAGTTCTAAGCACAAATATACTCTAAATGATAACAGAAAGGCGATTTATGATTGTGCCACATCTGGCCTATCCAAAATGGCTCCAAGCTATTCTAATATTCTTAACATTTTTCTAATGTTCTATAACAATCAAATTGGGGTAACCAATAAAATTATTTCAAACATCATCAATATGATTCTTAAAAACATTTCTAGTTTCATTAAAATAGAGTGCTTGATACTTTTTGAGCCCTAGTTGATTTTCACAGATGTAGTCTCTTGGTTTATTCAAAACAACTTTTCCAAGAAATCATATATGTCACACCTAATTAAACTCAATATTAACTACTTGTTTCACACCTTATTAAAAAACTTGAGGTTAACACATGGTTCTTCTTTAATTTTGAATATTTATTTTATTTTTAATGATTTGAATGTGTATGTTTCTCTGTGGGTATGTGTGCATGTGTGTAAATTCTCTTGTTGTTCACAGATGCTGTATTTTCATGTGAGTGTTGCTAGGACAGTTGTGAGATTTCTAACACGGATTCTTGAAACCTAACTCAGGTTATGTGGACAAGCAGAACATGATTTTAATTATTAAGCTTTATTATTTTATTTTCAGATTTTAGTTTATAGGTGTTCTTGTTTTGCCTACATGTATGTCTGTGCACAGCCTGAGTGCAGAAAAGTGTATAGCATCTCCTACGACAGCAGTACATACCATTGTGAATACCATTTGTGTCTTAAGAATCAAGCTAATATACTCTGGAAGGTCACATGGTGCTCTTAAACACTGAGCAATCTCTCCAGACTACCATTTGAAATTGGAAGAGAATATGGGATATTGAGAAAATATCCTCCACACACAAAATTCCTTAGTGTCTGGCTGTTGTGTTTGTGTTTTTATTGTGCAGAAAGAATAACTAGTGATTATTATTTTGTAAGGATATTCTATTTGTTTAAAGCCTGGCACTAAACCTGCCTCATGAGCCCAATTAAATTCTGTTAACAATTCTTTCTTTTGAGATACAAGTAGATATAAGTATGAATAAAGCCTAAAACAAGAAAAGGACCAAAGAAGGATAAAAATATGTGGTAGAGAACACTCAGCACAGCATCCAGAATGATACCCAAGTCATACAAGAGGAGAGACTTGAGGATGGGGTTCATGGAAATCCAGGGGTAAGGAAGCAGAGTAATGAGAGGATGTTCTTGTTCCAAAATGTTATAAGCGCATCGGAGGATGGACATGCTAATTTGTAAAGTGAAATAAATGAAGTAAAAATGGACATACAGCTATTCATGTGTCTGGACAGTAACTTTACTCATCCAGGTCTATTGAGAGTTTTGAGACTACAAATGTTTCCCTTTGTGGGTATGAGTTCATGTTTTAGGATGACACACTGTGTATGATGTTGTGGTCTCACTTCTCTTTTCTCCTTCTGGGTTTTAGCTCCTTAGGGCCTTTCAGAGGCAGTACAAGTAGAAAATATAAGGTCTGGCAAAATCTTCTCAGCTTATGTAATAATTTGTGGATAAATAGGATACCTACTTTTCATATGTACTGATAATTTTTTAAATTTTTGTTTCAGTAGCAGTAGATTTTTATGCCTGAAAACTCCCTCCAGATGGGAGTTTTAAATATAAATTTCTTTAACATTCGGAGAACAAGTCAATGTTTTGAAAGGTTCTTTTTGATCAAATTCAATATGTTTAAATTTTGTCTTAAGATTTATTATCAAACGGATACATAAAACCATAAAATAAAATCCTATTGCAATTAATGGAGTGTTGTTTTCAGGTTTTGATTTATGATCCTATTGCCAAAACTTAAAATCTGGGTTGACAGAAATATCTCTGTTTCTTTCATTTATTCTTATTTGGTGAAAATATTCACATCCTCATTTACAAATTTTGAAAATGTATAGTGATATATCAGTATCTATGGTCATGTATACACACACACACACACACACACACACACATATACATATATCTTGAAAAAGCAAAGCACATAGACTGCTTGGTGCTCAGCAAGTATAAAGATTAGGCCCTTGACCTTCATTAAAAATGGAAGAGATCTCCAGGTGTCCTGTCCCAATTATCCTTGAGCTGTTAATGACCATATTTTCTAAAGAACTAACCCCTGAGAAACAGATCCAAGGAATAGGTATTCATGAGTTAAAAAAACGGAGAAACAAACAGGTAATGAAGGTAAAAATAATCACATTATATTTCTATCTCTGTATATGAAAGTACAAAGTAAAATTTAAAAATTTATATGATTAAAAATTCTGAGAACTTCTGATATTAGGCTTTGTAGCAGAAAGATGAGTTCAGTATTCTCTGAAGATATGTCATTTGTATATGAAATTTACATTTCTTGGCCTAAAGTAATCTGTTTCTTAAAACACTACAGAGATTTTTATCTAGGGTTTCCTCAGATTTCTAGTCATTAAAATTATAATTATTTCTGAGTTAGAGAAAATTTATTTTGGTTCACAGCTTTAAGTAATCCAGTCCATCACCGCTCAAAAGGCATGCTGGTAGAATCATGCACACATATGTCTGGATCAGGAATAAAGGTAAGACAGGAAGGGGGCCAGGTAATAAGCTTTAATGCCTGCTCAGTAGCAACTAACTTCCTCCAAGTAAACTCCACCACTCAGATTCTATAGCTTTTCCAAACTGTCGCACCTACTCTGGATCAAAGGTTTAAATCATAACTTGATTCCCTTCCTATACACAGTCTATTATGTATGTGCTGGTTTCTACAAAATAATTTTAAAATCTAATACATTTCCCATTTATTTAAAATAGAGTCTCTTCTCATTCAATATATATTTTAAATTTAATTTCATTTTATAGCCCAACTGCACTCCCCCCACCCCCACCCCCTTCTCTTTTCTCAGTCTCTCCTCTGTGGGACTTTAAAAATCAGCCTGGTTTCTGGTTGAGCTAATGTTTAAACCCCGTGGTGGACCCAATAGGAAATAATCCTATAAGGGATGGCAGGAGTTTGATCATGCTTCTGGAAAACCAGGCTCCTGACGCAAGACTGTAGCTCTCCACAGGTCACATAGCCCCAAGCCCTTCCCCAGGTAGAGGTGTGGTCACATACCCTCAAGACATCCCTATGTTAATCAGGCACCTAGAGGCTTAGCCACTCCCCTTCCCAGTTACTATTTCAATCTTTTCCTTCCTTGATTTTTCTGGGGTATGGGTTCACCCACACCACTCTATACCATGACAATAAACACCAGGAAAAACCTGGACTGTCTCTATTCATTGGGATCCACCCTGAGGAATGAGGGAACTGGCCTTTGTCTAAAGAGCTGTGTCTAGTCTTCTGCAGAAGTCGTTCTAGGTCTCCCAGCCATGGTAGCCACCCAACCAGACCCAGTGAGCTAGCAGTACACAAGTCCAGGACTCACCCCTGCCATGCTCATTCCATTCCCTGCTTTCTCCTTTTCAGCCCCACCTGCGTGCCTCCACTTTGTTCTCAGCTCTTCTATCATCCAGCTGCTGCATCTGCGATGCCCAAGAGCTTGGGAACCCCATGGAGCTGGCTGCTGCGCATCCCAGGGACCCATAGCCATGTCCCCCACCCCTGGGCAGTGTTTCCTTGGAGGGCTTCTGGCAGCCACGCCGAGGTCCATGGGGTCCGAGGGGTTAAACTTCCCATGCATCCTGCCTTTCTGAGAGGCTTCAGGGTGGACACATGGGACCATCACTCCACCACTGCACCAGTTAACCCAACACTCCCCATCTCCCCTCTTTTATGCCCCACATATACTCTTCCATTTCTTTTCAGAAATGATGGGTATCAACCAATAATGCCAAATCAGCTCCCTAATCTCCTCCCAGTTTCTCCCCACATTGTATACAACTTGAATCCACTCCCCTTTTGTTTTAGAACAGGTTTCTAAGTGGTAACAACAAAACATAACAAAATAAAATTTAAAAATCTAAAACAAAATCCTTCACATCAAAGTTGGACAAGGCAAATCAACAAAAAGAAAGAAATTTGGAAAACAGGAAAAGGATTCAGAAACCCTACCCACACATTCAGAAGTTTCACAAAAGTAGTACAATGATAACTTTTGTATTAACCCAGAGGACCTGGTGTAAACTTTGCAGACCCTGTGTTTGCTGCTTCAGATGTTGTAAGTTCACATGAGCTTTGCTCAGTTGAGTTTAGAGGGCTTTGTTATTTTAGTGTCTGTTCTCCATCCCTTCTAGCTCTTATACCTTTTTGCTGCCTCCTGTTTCAGAGGTTGACTTCTGAGGGAAGGGATTGTGAGCATGATCATTTTCCCAAAGATCCTAGGTTTAATTTCCAGCATCCACATCACAGTTCACAATTGTCTGTAATTCCAATTCCAGGGGACCTGATACTCTCACACAGACATACATATACATGAAAACCAATAAACACGAATTCCAAATTTTCCGGTTTAAGATTTCTGTGACTGGCTATTTGTATTGGGGGGTTATAGTTATTGTTGTTCCAAACAATTTCAAAGCTCAGCACTAAATAAAATACCACCTGTGCCCTCTTATCAAGAATGTGTTTTTACCCAGTGGAACACATCCCAGCCCACCCACAAAACTTTCAACCCAAAATTTATCCTGTCTACAAGAAATGCAGGGATGGGGATGGAACAGAGAGTGAGAGAATGGACATCCAATAACCGGCCCAATTTGAGACCCATCCCATGTGCAAGCACCAATCCCTGACACTATTAATGATACTCTGTTATGCTTGAAGACAGGACTCCAGCATGGCTGTCCTCTGAGAGGCTTCACCCAGCAGCTGACTCAAACAGATGCAGACACCCACAGCCAAAGAGTGAATGGAACTTGGGGACTCTTGTGGAAGAATAGGAGGAAGGATTGAAGGCCCTTAATGGGATAAGGACTCCACAGGAAGACAAACAGAATCAACTAACCTGGACACTTGGGACCTCCCAGACACTGAACCACCAAAGAACATACACTGGCTGGACCTCAGCCTCCTCACACATATGTAGCAGATGTGTAGCTTGACCTTCATGTGGGTCCCGAACAACTGGAGCAAAGGTTGTCCCAAAAGCTGTTGCCTGTACATGGGATATGTTGTTCTAGCTGGTCTGTCTTGCTTTGCTTAGGTGAGAGAGAATGCTCCTAGCTCTCAGAGACTTGATATGCCAAGGTGGGGAAATGCCAAGGTGGTCCCCACTCACACAGAGGAGAAGGAAAGATGGGGAAAGGTCTTGTGAGTGGGCAGTGAGCAGGATGCAAATTGATTCAGTAAGAATGAAAGAAAAAAGGAAGAAAGGAAGGAAGGAAGGAAGGAAGGAAGGAAGGAAGGAAGGAAAGAAAGAAAGAAAGAAGGAAGGAAAGAAAGAAAGAAAAACTGTATGCAATATGTCAGGAGATGAAGTTCTGTTTTCTGGATATAGTCTAATATTTTAGACTATAAACGAAACACTACAGTTAAGCAGTGAATAGTAAGATTACAAATAAAATAATTATATTTCTGTAAATCACAAACATGTAGAAACACACGCGCGTGTGCGCACGCTCACACACACACACACACACACCACGTACACACAAATTTCTGACACCTAGTATTATGTTAAAGCACTTGGCAATTTCCCCAAATTGTGAACTTCTGTCTTTAAAGACATTTCTCTCTTTACTCAATATAGATTATTTTTATATAATATATTCGAATTATAGTTTCCCCTCCACCAAGTCCTCCAAGATCCTCACCACTTTCCCACCATCCCAAAACAGGAAACAACAACAACAAAATCTATAAGAATAGAACATAATAAACAGAAGTAAAGCTATCTAAGGAAAAGTGCAAGAAACATATAAAGACAGAGATGCTCAGGCAGAAATAACATGAAAATATAATTGGAAAGCTTAGTATGTATGCAAAGAACTGATATGGAGAAAAAAGCTCAGATAATGCATTTTAGAAAAAATCCTTCAAAAATATCACAGAATATTTTGTGTTTTGTCTCCATTCATTTACTTGAAATTTTCATTATTTTTTTTAAAATGTAAATGTATCACATTTTTATATTCATACATATTGACAGTGCTAACTGAGGCCATGTTGATATTCTTTGTTTGTGCTCCCAACAATAGCTATAATGGACATGTTGATGTCCTAGGTCTTTACTGCACCAGAGCCAATGCTGAGGTCTGTGGCACATGCTGATACCACAGACCATGTACATATCTATGGTCCAATGTTGCTAGAAACTGTGTAGAAGTTCATGATACCTTATCTTGATAATTGTAAAGGGCAAAGAACCTTATTTTTTCATTGTATCAGTTACTACAGACTCACAGTTGAGAAAGTGGGACATAGAAGGCTTCTGGGACAACCCCTACAAATAACAATATATCAGTTTAGGTAAAAAGCCATCAATGAGAAGTATTTAAAATTGTGATAGTGATACTGAATTATGGCTCTCCACAGACGATGGCATCTAGTTCGAGTATGGGTGGAGGATTCTGTTTTCTCTAAGTGGTTGGTCACTGGAAGTGTGTCCATGCTCCCAGTGAAAATATGAGTAACACAAATTGAATTGTCCTCCTCCTTCTCCTCCTCTTCCTCCTCCTTCCTCCTCCTTCTATTCTGTTTCTTCTTCTTTTCTTAGGGCGAGTGGAAGTCTCAGTGATGGGGATCAGACCTGTGAGGTCTTCTTGAAAATTGGAAGAAATAGTATTAAGAATCTCTTACTTTACAGGAAGATGTTCTTTTTGTCAGATTTTAAGTTAAGACTGTCAGAAAATAATATAAAAGTCACTGTCTTTTCCCCTTCATTCTTGACAAAGATTTCAGAAACTCACTTTGATCAGAAGGATCTAAGCATTGTCTTTTTTCCTACCCATCTGATTGTTTGAGCAGAGATATTGACAGCAAATATAGCAATCATCTTGTTATACTGAGCTAACCATCCCCTATTCATTAAATGTATTATATATCTCAAATAATTTTTATGTAAATGATCTGCCACTATTATAAATTATTGCCCAAAATACACAACAAAATACTCAATTTGCTATTCTATTCAAAAATATTTAGCACATTACAACTGTGAGTTCCAGGACAACCAGGGCTACAGAGAAACACTGTCTCGAAAAACCAAAAAAAAAAAAAAAAAAAAAAAAGTTAAGTTATGTCATCAAGGAAACTGAGAGTCTCTCACATTCTCTGCCTAGCAATTATTATTAGTGATGATAATTCATGGGTCTATCCAGATACATCTGATCAGACCCCAATGATGTTATTTCTCAGAGGTTTTTCTGTAACCCTTTCCAAACTTTTAGTTATTACCATATTTCTTGTACTTTTATATAAAGATGTACCAAGTATTTTACAGGGTGACTGTGTTATAGATGTTCTTTGTAGGTTATACCTCATATTCTTTCTGTTTTCAGGTCTATGAGGAAAGAGACTGTAAATCACTCACTTGAATTTCGTTTGTATTTCAATTCCATGATTTTGTTTTTCTTAATTATTTATATAAGATCATAATATTTAATTAGTACAAAATTTTGATGTTATAGTAATACTGATTTTCCCCACTTTTCTCTCCTTAATGTGTCTTTTCAGGTGGGCTTTGAGGTTTCAAGAGCCCATGACAGGCTCAGTGTCTTCCTACTACCTGCAGGTTACAAATCAAAATGTCAGCTCTCAGCTACTACTCTGAGCACCATGCCTACCTGCCTGCTAGCATGCCCTAGGCAATGCTTTAGTCCATGAGGGTCATGGACTAAGCCTCTGAAACTCTAAGCAAACCCCCAATTAAATGTGTCCTTTTGTAAGCTGCCTCTTCACAACAACAGAACAATGAGTATGATGTCATGCCATACCACAGATGATGCACCTCTTAACTTTCCCACCAATAGTACACAGTCCTTCCAATTTTTACACATTTTTTCCACCAGTCATTAGATGTTGGAGATCATAGATGTACATACATACACTCCAGTAGGTCCTTCGTTGTAATGATATGTCAAATACCTATGAGATATATGTACATATATTTTTCTATTAAAATTGTATTTTCATTGTTGTAGCAAAGGAAAAAAAAAAAAGAAGAGATACTTTCTTGCAACCAACTAGGCATGGGTGGATGGTGTTAATGGAGCTTACAGCAGCATTCAGATGAGATTGTGCTATTTCTTGTCTGCTCCCAGAATCGGTGTCCTCACTTCTGTGCCACCTCACTTCCAACCACCAAGGGCAGGTAGGGTCAGGCAATGAGTAGTCCAGGTCACTGGCAACAGGATTCAATATGAAAAGTCTCCCTTCTTTCTCTTCCGAAACATTTACTATCTATTTCTTGTATAAATTATTTGTCTTGGAAACATGTTATAAACTATCAATCAGATGTAAATGGTATACATTCAGGTAATATTGAGGATTAAGAGTAATTTCCCAGTTTGTACCTTCGGATGTGAGTGATGTTGGACAATATGGATGGATCATCACTTTTGTTTTAGGCCATAATCTTAGAATGAACATGAAAAATGCCTACTGCTGATGAATAGAACCAAGCTTATTTGTACCTAAACAATCAGTTACTATGATTAACACTTCAAAGAACAAAATGAAACAGAATCTAATAAACCACAGGCCAATTTGTCATTTGTTCCAAAGTTGACTTGGACAGTGCTTATTTAGATTCTCAGTATTTATTTTCATGCTTCTGAATTCATCTCCATCTACACACAGAGCATTCAGTATGGGGCTTGCAGTTTTATGGTTTCTAACCACTATCAAACAGGGCAGACTGATAAGCTCCAAAGTATTTTAAAAGTGGATGATTCATGTTAAGTTTGAAAATAGAATTGGTTATGACTAGTTAAGAGTTTTGTGTTTCAATGTCAACTGATGGCACTACAAAGCTTTAATTTGGACAGATGGTCAGCACATACTAAGAAGGTAGAACAAGCCATAGTACACAGCTGAAATTTTCCAATATCTCATATTTCACACTGAAAATAGTAAGTGTACTGGCTAGTTTTGTGTATCAACTTGACACAAGCTGAAGTTATCACAGAGAAAAGAGTATCAGTTGAGAAGATGCCACCATGATATCCAGAGGTAAGGCATTTTCTCAGTTAGTGATCAAGTGGGGAGGGCCCCTTGTGAGTGGTACCATCTGTGTGCTTGTAGTCTTGGGTTCTATAAGAAAGCAGGCTGAGCAAGCCAGGAGAAGCAAGCAAGCCAGTAAGCAGCATTCCTTCTTGGCTCTGCATCAACTCCTGCTCCTTGATCTGCTTGAGTTCCAGTCCTGACTTCCTTTCCTCTTGAACAGCAATTGGAAGTGTAAGCTGAATAAACACTTTCCTTCCCAACTTGCATCTTGGTCATGATGTTTGTGCAGGAAAAGAAACCCTGACTAAGACAGTAAGAAAATTAAAATCCTTAATAAACATTAATAAAGGGGCAGCCATCACAGAAGAACCCTTTGTTGACACAAAAATGTAACAAAAAAGTCCATGTCCATAAACAGAGAACAAATTATTATTTCTTGGTGAATTGAAATAAGTATTGTTGGCATAATGACACATTTTTATAAACTTTTTTTGTTATTACTTGAGACTCAGTACCATAAATACTTATAGAAATCTTAAAAATAATATTAAAACTAACATTAATCTGACAATCTACTCCAAATAAATATATATATGCAATAGATGACAGGTAAAGGTGATTGACAAGCCAGGGTGTTAGGACTACTATAGAAGGCATGATGAAAAACACTAATCTAAACAAAATAACTTCATAAAATATAAATGATTAAGATATTCATTGAAACCAAATGTTATTTTCTTTGTAAAAAGAAATTTTTATTGGTACTTTATATGTAATTTGTTTTTTTTTTAAGTTATATTTTTAAAAATCAGCTTTGCTTGACCTTTTATACAATTTATTCATGAAGGCAAAATAGCTTTAGTACTCTTAAACGTGAATAAATATAATTTAAGTGATCGCTATATAGGTAATTTCAGTCATCATTTATATAGGAAAGCATTTTATTTGCAAGTGTTTTATAAAATGTAGAATTAAAATTTTAAAAATTTTATGTTTTTTACCTCTCCAAATTAATTCACTCTTACCATTAAACTAACCTAACACCCACTCCTTCACTTAGTGTGGGAAGCCTGGTTATTTCAGATTATGTTATTATCATATGTCTTCTCATGTATAATTTATGATTCTGCAAATGTATCTTCTTCTTCTTTCTTCCTTGGACTGTGGGCAGAGAATTCAATTTCAACTAATCCTTTCATCTTCTGTCCATCGAGATCTTGAAGGCCAGGCTGAATATAATATTCCTTATAAAATCAGAAGCAAGGTCAGTCTTTGAATTTTACAATCCAAATTTCCCAAAAGATAGAAAATGATTCCTGGGAATCTGTCCAGCAGCAGTGACTACCCTGAGCTAATTACTGAACATTTTTCTCTGAAGCTGCTACTTTAAAAAATAAAATAAAATATCTGAAGCCAATTTTAAAATTGGAAGAATGAGATAATATTAAAAGCAAAGAAATGATAGTTGTTTTAAGATGTGATAATTTAATAAAAAAAAGGATTTCTGTTGGGTGATTTTATGTCTGGCAATTATGTGAAGTTGTGAAGTGTATCCTCAATATTTCAAGCAATGAATGCTAAGGCAAAAGGTGTTATCATGACAGTATATCTTATAAAATCCCTTTCTTATAATTCAATGTCATTTTCATCTGTACAAATCAGAGTCATGTTCTTTCGCTAATGGCTGTACACCATGAATTTGATCAACCCTGTCTGTCTTTGTTTTATTAACTTTGATACATTTTTTTCTGCATTCATTCCTCTCTCTTTCCCTCCCCATCTCTCTTTCTCTCTCTCTTGACTCTCTTCTCTCCCCTAATCCAATAACCTCTTTCCATCTTCCTTACTTTATCCTCTTCATCCACTGGTCTTTTCCTCTTCCCCTATCTCAAATCTGTTATTTCAAATTCTTTTTTATAATGAGGGGTATGAAATAATAAGTGAATGTGTCACTACATCACACATCTCACTCATGGCACAAAAATAAACATGGATTTTTTTTTTATTATCTTATATATTATATCTCTTAGTTTCTGCTCTCTCTATGCCTTCCAACCTCCCCATACCTGGATTTCCTTCAAAAAAGATCACGACTCCTAGGGCTATCAACTTAACACTGAACAAAAAGTTGCAATAAGGCTAATCACAAACATTAATATTAAGGATGGATGAGAGAACCAAGTAGAATGAAAAGGGAGTCAAGAGCAGGTGAATCAGAGACAACTTCACTCACATTATTTGGAGCCTATCCCAAACACAAACCAAACAACCACAATATATACAGACTACTCATTGTAAACCCATGAAGGCTCCACAATTGCTGCTTTATTCTCTGTGAGCCTTGAACACTGATTAATTAATTCTGTGGACCATGTTCTTTTGGTGTCCTCATTATTTTGACTTATATAATCCGTCTGCACCTTCTTCCACATGGTTTACCAAGATCCACTTAATATTTGAGTGTGGGTCTCTGCATCTGCTCACATTGCTAGATGAATCTCTCCAATGATGGTTGACCTAAGCATCAATCTATGAATATTATAGTACATCATTAGGATTCATTTCATTTCTCTATTTTTTTCTTTTGTCAGTCATATTTGGTTCTATCTTTGGTCTCGAGGCAAACAAGCCATCCTGGCAGTGTTACCTGTTGGCTCCCTCTTGTGTCATAGGCCTCAAGTTGGATGAGTCATTATTTGACCACTCCCATAAGTTCTCGGCCACCATTACTCAAAGAAATCTTGCAGGCAGACAATTTGTAGGTTGAAGAAACAAGAATACTTTTATAGATTATTTTATTCCACTTAGAATTTTCGTGAAATAAATATGATTTTAAGAATTTTAAAACCGCACTTAACCACTTTGTTCTGTTAAGATAAAAGAGCAAAGCAGAAACATAGAGAATAGGAAAAGATCCTTACCGAGTATATACTTGGTAGTGTGTTAGGATCTAGAATATATAAAAACAAACACATACACAACAGAACCCTGAGTGTGAAGAAAGCAAAGAACTCAACTAAAATAATGAGTTATAGAACTAAGTAGATTTCTCAAAGGCTAGAACACACATTTCCAATAAACACTAAAAACAATGTTCAGTATCACTCACCATCATTGAAATGTAAATTAAAACTAATGGTAAACATCAATGCTATTATGAGAGAAAACTTGCACAGCTACTGTGAAAATCAGTGTGGATGGATGTTCCACAAAAAGTTAAAAACTTATCTATTGCAAGATCCAGCTACACCATTCTTGAGTACATACTCAAACATCACATCCAGGATCACTGCCTCTGTATTCATAATAATCAGTAACTGGAATCAGACAAAATGTCCATGAACTGATAAATACATAATAAAAATGTGATACATAATGAATAATCATAAGTTCTATTAAGCCAGGCAGTGGTGCACACCTTTAATCCCAGCACTTAAGAGGCAGAGGCAGGTAGATTTTTGAGTTCAAGGCCAGCCTGATCTACAGAGTGAGCTCCAAGACAGCCAAGGCTACACAGAGAAACCCTCTCTCTAAAAACAAACAAACAAAAAAAAGTTCTATTGCAATTTTTATTATTATATTTTTCATTATTTAAACTCAAAGGCATTTAGATCACATTGTTTTCCTCTCATACATCCCTCTGGATCCTCTCTTATTCCTTCCCCATCCAACTCTGCCACTGTTAAAGAAGAAAAGTTACTATCAATATTGCCGAGCCAGAAATAATATGACTTACAGCAGTCATCTGCCTGCAAGACGTACTTGTTTCTCCTTGGCACAAATATTATGGAAGTAATGATCCATTTTTTTTAAATTGATATAAAGTCCAGTCTATTAGAAGGATACCTTATCCCACACTGCTACAATGTACAAGAATCTGAGACTAGAAAATTCATGGGTCTTGTGTAAATCTGCTAATTCTGCTAACAGAGCATGGTAATAAAATGACTTCTAATAATATAGTGCTATTATAGTTTAGAACATGGATCAACCCTTAATTCTAGAACCCTTTTTCTGTAGACAGCCCTTAAGAGAGAGACAAGCAACTGGGCATTTACAGAGTGAGAGATTTCAAAGCATTCACCTGATATTGAATGTACTATCAAACACCTCCCCGAAGGCTAAAGGATCTATGCATAAGAAGACACCATAAGATTTAAGAGCCCAAATGTAACTGGACAAATAAGCCATACTAGAGAGCAGGGCCCATTCCCAGCAGTAGCTTCCAGACACAAACTAGACTTCATGTGTATTTGTTTGTTGCGTGTGTTATTTCTGTTTTTGCTTATGTTTGTTTGTTTGTTATTTGTGGTACTCTTTATTTCATTGATTCCTTGTTTTAATTTTTCTCTTATTTATTTTATTTTACATCTCAATCACAGCCTCCTCTCCCTCTACTCCTCCTAGTGCTACCTTCACATACTCCCCCCGAGAGTTCCACCTATTCTCAGAGAACTAGGAACCCCCACCCCCACCCACCTGCCCTGGGAGATCAATTCATCAAGTCTCAACAGAACTAAGTGCATAATCTCCTCCTGAGTCCAGACAGGATAGCCCTGCTAGAAGAAGGGAATGCAGACAGGCAACTGTGTCAGAGACAACTCCCACCCCAATTTCTAGGGCATCACATAAAGTCCAAGCATACATTTAATACAAATGTGCAAGTGGCAAAGGTCCATCCCATGCATGTTCTTTGGTCGTTCATTCTTTGTAAGCTCCCATGCACCCAGGTTAGTTTACTCTCTAGTTCTTCTTGTGGTGTCTTCACATCTCTGGCTCCCTCAATCCTTCCCCTAACTCTTCCACAAGTCTGTCTGTGGGTTTCTGCATGTGTTTCCATTAGCTCTTGGATGAAGCCTCTCAGAATTCAGTTACATTAGGCTTCTGACTGTAAACATAGCAGAGTATCATTAATAGTATCAGGCTCTGTTCTATGGGATGGCTCTCCAGTTGGGCAAGTCATTGGTTGGCCAATCTCCAGTCTGTATTGCATCTTTATACCTGCAAATCTTGTAGACAAAAAAAAAAAAAAAAGGGGGGGGATTGAATATTTTATGATATAGTTGATGTTTTTCTTCTTCCACAGGAGGTCCTGTCTGGCTACTTGAGGTAGCTACTTTATTCTCCATTATACCTAGCTATTAGGCATCTCAGCTATAATCACTCACATAGACTCCCTAGCTCATCCTAGAAATGTCCCTAAGCAGATTCTCATTCTCTCTTACTGCCCAGCCACACCCCACCACAGTCCCCACATCTAATCCTTACATCTGTTCCACTACATACCCTCTTTCTCCCATGGTTTCTTCCCTCCATCCACCTCTTTCTAAGTGAGACTTAAGTGTCATCCCTTGGGCCCTGTCTGTTACTTAGCTTCTTTAGGTTCAAGCACTGTAGTATGTTTATCCTGTACTTTATTGCATACATGGCTATATATCATGCATGTCTTTCTGGATCTGGGTTACCTGACTCAGGATGATATTTTCTAGTTCCATCCATTGCCTGCAAATTTCATGGTGTCTTAGTTTCTAATAGCTGATTAGTATTCAATTGTATAAATGCACCACATTCTTCGGGTGTACCTTCCATTCGTTGGGTGAATAACATCTACATTGCTTCAAGTTTCTGGCTGTTATTAAATTTTATGTGCATGTGCATCTTTTTATGCTTTGTGTTTACTTTGCTCATTGTTCAATATTATGAGATAGTAAAATGAATGAAAAATAGAAATATTAAATGAAGGAATGTTATCTAGTTGTATTTCTTATTTCTTAAAGTATGACATCTTTAAAAAAAAAACTAAAATAAATAAAAAATAGAATTTCATGATTAGAAGCCTGTTATATATAAGTTAGTTTAGTCATCAGGAAGAGAGTAGTATAAGAGTAATACTTCTCACACTTAAGAGTTTAATTTCTAGGAAAGGCAGATGATATGTGATAAACTATTATTGATAGTAAATAATAAATCAAGACCTGTGAGAGAGTGGCCAGTATGGCTGGTCCTTTAAGAACATGACATTTGAGTGTAGATCTACAGGAGAAAGGAAAGCAAATCTTACTAAGACATCAAAGAAGAGAATTTGAGATTAAAAACTCTGTATAAAACCTCATTTGCATGCTTAAATAACACTGTATTTAAATTTTTCATTCTTTCTTGCACATTTCAATAAACAGAAATAGCTACTAGATGAAAAACATGAGAATAATTTAAAATTCATAGAAAATTTTTGTATAATAATATTGTTTATATTAAACCATCTTCTATTATAAGTTTAATTTCTTAAGTATTTTCTCTACATTATCCCACAAACTATTGCTCACTTTAGTAAATGTTAAACTTGCCATGTTGCATTCAATTACAGTGAATATGTGACCTCATTTTTCCACATTTTACTGTTTTGCAGCAGCTCTAACAGTATAACTCTGAAGCTGACACTAGATATTTTTGTTCTTCTAATTTCTATCATTTTTTTAATTTTGTAATTTTTGAGGAATGTTATTAAAAAAAAATACAGAATTAGTGTTATTACAGGATTTTCCAGATTGGTTTACCCTTGTTCATTAGTAATTGCCTATTCACCAGTGTTGATGGATCCTATCCAATTTGTTATCAATATGGCACTTTTGTTTTGCTTTTTATTTGTTTTTGTCATGAAACAAATAAACAGAAAGAAAAATAAACATTTTTCTTACCTTTCTTTTTTTGAACAATACTAATTTTGTTGTTTTACTTTTCATAAAATTTACTACGATATGTATGTTTCTGAATCAGCATAAAGTACCAGAAGAGATCTGAGGAAGGAGAAAGGGTAGGAAGGATGAAGAGAGGGAGGGAAGGAGAGGGAGAGGGAGACAGAGAGGGAGAGGAAGAAGGAGAAAGGTAGAGAGAGAGAATCCTATTTATTTTACATTTAAGGTAAAAAAATTTACAAGTGCTGATTTCACAGTTCCAATTTATGTTGGAAGACTTGTGAACAAGCATCCAAGTAAGTTGGTGATAGTGACACATTTTTAAACTTCCAGTACTGGAGGGGTAGAGATGAGAATCTTCCTTCATTAATCAACAAGTCGAAAGCTCAGTGAAAGATTTTACATTTAAAAAAATGAATGTGGGAAACTATAGAAAGGGCTAATTGATTAAAAAAATACATAAAAATAAAAATTAAAAGTTAAAAAAATCACTTATTGTTATTGTAGAGGAAAAGAGTTCTCACATGGCAGCTCACAATCTAGTTTAACTCCATTTCCAGATGAGCCACTGTCTTTGTTGCTGTGGTTGTTTTTTTGTTTTTTTATTTGTTTTTTTGTTTTTGCTTGTTTGCCTCTACAGGACCCCAAAACACACATACTAAATACAAATATAAATAATAAATAAATAAATAAATCCTAAAAATTGTGATGGCTCTGGATAACCTTTGGCCTCCACAAACATACATGTGCACACAACTCCATCATATCCATAGATACATATAAGCATATACTCTTCCTCATAAACATTTCAAATACATGAATTTATACCCATTAATAAAACCTCAAATGGTGTATCTCCCTGTAGAGAAAGTTTACTTTTGAATAAAGGTAACCTGCACATAAATTCTTGAATTCAATTTAACTTAAATATACTTTCAGATGTCATATTCTCCCATATGAGATTTCTTTCTTTATGTTTTTATTTATATGTTTATATAGATAATCATGGGGTGAGAACTCAGGACACCGAGGAACAGTGAATTAATTTATTTTCTCCACCCTCTTGAAACTACCAAATATCTTCTCAGCTTCAAAGTATCTCTCAACCACTCTCTTCTAAGTGATCTGTTGTAGGACAGAGCATCCAGCCAAAGACCATGGGTTATATACTAGAATAAACACTCAGGGCACTTGGGATAATTCAAGCTGGAAATGATCTGAAACCTTTCTTAATGTCTACTTTTCATAGTTCTAGAAAATACTATGCAAGTAGAAAAGGGAGAGAAACAACTGAATAGTCCTACCCATTCACAAGACCTTTGAAGCACACAAATGACCAGCACTGCACAATATGCATAAAAGTGCAGTACATGAATCACACTTTTCAGTGCTAACTGACAGCTGTCTAGTTGGATATAAAATCCACTCCACAGGAAGGAAACCATGTCTGGTATGAGAAACCTAACCAGCTTCTCAGTGCAAGTGAGCTAATGATCTTTAGATAGCAATTTATCATTGCCACTTAGCTAGACTAGAGTAATGCCTTACAAAATTCAAAATTGTTTCTCTCTACCCACAGATAAGTTTAGATTGCCTGCCTCATCAAAGTCTCAGTATACAATAAGTAAAAAGCATCAATTAAAACAGCAAATGGACACAATGAAGAGATCAACAGATAGTTTTAAATCAAGGCCGATTGGATGCCTCTATGTCCTTTCCCCTGCACCCATGTCTCAGGGACTAGCCTGGATAAGGGTTTGAAAAGATTGTTAGGGCCAGAATAGCAAGAATTCTACTGTCAAATGTTTACTCTGAGAATTGTCTGCATAAACAAGACAAGAACAATGGCAAAATAAATGAACATGCTAAAATGGAAGGGGGGGATATTTAAGTAGTCCTACTCTTAAATATAGAATTGCAAGCAACCATTGACTATTGAGAAAAATGAATTAGCCCTCTCTGGAACGAACTTTCAGATTTCTTATTAACTGCAGAGTGAGTAGTCAGCCTTGAAACTATATACAAAACTAAAACAAAGAAAACAAAACATACAAAAAAAAGCAGACTCAGTAGGTTGCATTTACATATATTTACCTACACATATAAACACACATATACAGAGAGAGAAAGAGAGAGGTGGAGGGAGGGAGAAAGAGGGAAAGGGAGAGAGAGAGATGCACATATATTCTTTGAGGGCAAAAGAAATAGCTACAGTGGTTCCCTCTATCACCTTAAAAGGGAAAATTGTTTATGCTTGTTTTCTAATTTGTGTTTTATTTTTATAGTTTCATGGCTTCTAGCAGCCTCAGTGAAAATAAATAGCATACTTCTCTTTTCCAGCTATAATTGATATTAATTACTAAAGAACTTGTTATTCAGCAAACAGTTTAAACAATAATAATATTTAAAAAAAAACAGTTTGCAGGAAAATTAAAGATTAGTTGAAGCAGTATATTTGAGAAGCTCTTCAGTTTCCTCTAGGTCAGGATGATGTTGGAGTTCCAACACTGTTACAAAATATCAGAGAAAATTAATTCAGAAGAAACAATTCTGTTTTACTTGTAGATTTAGTGACTTCAGTGTAAGGATATTTGATTCCCCCCATAACAGATCACATTCTCCTCCCACCACATCCTTTTTTCCTCCCAGGACCTTCCTTCCCTCCCTACTTTGGGCCTTGGAGATGAGAGACTATCAGGACTCAAAGGGAGGGACCATAGATAAAATGGCCTGCAATGGAGAGAAGAAATTTATAGAGCCTACCTAAAACAGAAAGACAGGGCATCAAGTAAGGGATGGGGTAGCCATCCCACAGTCAAAACTCTAAATCATAATTGTTCCCATTTGAAAGAATTTCATGGAACAGAAAAGGAGAGGAACCTTAGGAAAAGAAGGTCCAGTGGCAGGCCCAAAGTGGGTTCCAGCTCATAAGGAGGACCCAAGGTCTAACATTATTACTGAGACTATGGAATATTGACAAAAAGAGAACTATCATGACTGTTCTCCAAAAGATCCAACAAGCAGCTGAAAGAGTCAGATGCAGAAAATAGCACCCAACCAATGGACAGAAGCTGCTGAACCCTGTGAATGAATTAGGGAAAAGCTGGAAGAAGCTAAGGAGGAGAGTGACCCTGTAGGAGGTCCAGCAGTCTCAATTTACCTGGACCCCCGAGATCTCTCAGACACTGAACTATCAACATAAACCAGCTGATATGAGGCCTCCAACACATATACAGCAGAGGACTGCTGGGTCTGAGTTCAGTCGTAGAAGGTGCACCTAACCCTCAAGAGATTGGAGGCTTCAGAATGTTTAGAATTGTGGTGGGGTGAGATTTGTGGGGTGGGGACATCCTCATGAAGACAGGGGAGGGGAACAGTCAGAGGGTAAACTGGGAGGGGGATAAAATCTGGAGTGAAAAAAGTGATTAAATAAAATTTTTAAAAAATGGAAATACCTGTGGATAATGTGTGAAACAAATCTATCTATCTATGTATCTATGTATCTATCTACATACCTATGTATCTATTTATCTATGTATCTATCCGTCTATCCATCATCTATCTATCTATCTATCTGTCAGCCATTGATCTGTATATCTATTTATCTCTCTAATCTATCCAACTTTCCATCCTTCTGTCTATTTATTATACAGTGATCTTGTGTATATCTTAATCTGGTTTTGTACTTGTGGCAATCTTCCTGTCTTTCATCCTAAGTGCAAGAATTATAGGTGTGTGCCATCATGTACAAATTTATTAAGAATAATACTTAATAGTATACATTTTATTATTATATGCTAAATTTGAGTAAAAATAAATACAATCCACAGAATTTAAACTAAGAAAGTTTGTCTTAATATAATTTATGAGATGATTATGCTTGTCTTAAAACAAATTCCCCAAGATACTCCCAAAACTTTTCAGTTCATTATATTGGAAGAAAAATTCATCTTTTAATAGGTACCTAGAGCTTCAAGTAGGCTTGATCCTAGGGATGTAGGAATAGTTCAATATATGGAATTCCATCAATATAATACACTACATAAACAAACTCAAAGAAAAATCCTCATGGCCATTTTATCAGATGCTGTGAAAACATTTGACAAAGTTTAGCATCACTTCATATTAAAAGACTTGGAACGATCAGAAATTCAAAGCCCTTACCTAAACATAGTAAAAGAAATATACAGTAAACCATAGTTAACGTTAATCTAAATGGATAGAAACTTGAAGCAATCCCACTAAAATCAGGGACTAGACAAGGCTGCCCAATCTCTCCCTAAATAATCAATATAGTACTCGAAGTCCTAGTCAGAGAAATTAAAAAACAAGAAGAGATCAAAGGGATACAAATTGGAAAAGAAGTCAAAATATCACTATTTGCAAATGATATGATAGTAAACTTAAGTGACCCAAAAATTTGCAATAGAGAACTCCTAAACCTGGTAAATAACATCAGCAAAGTAGCTAGATATAAAATTAACTCAAACAAATAACTAGCCTTACTCTACTCAAAGGATAAATAGGCTGAGAAAAAATTAGGGAAACGAGATCCTTCAAAATAGTCACAAATAATATTACATATCTTGGTGTGACTCTAACCAAGCAAGTGAAAGATCTGTATGATGAGAACTTCAAGTCTCTGAAGAAAGATCCTGAAGAAGATCTCAGAAAGTGGAAAGATCTCTCATGCACATGGATTGGCAGGATTAATATAGTAAAAATGGCCATATTGTTGAAAGCAATCTACAGATTCAATGCAATCTCCATCAAAATTGTAAATCAATTCTTTATAGATTTAGAAATAGCAATTTGCAAATTCCCATGGAATAACAAAAAATCCAGGATAGTAAAAACTATTATCAACAGTAAAAAAACTTCTGGGGATATCACCATCCCTGATCTAAAGCTATGTTACAGAGCATTGGTGATAAAAATTGAATGGTATTGGTACAAAGACAGGCAGGAAGATCAACTGAAGAGAATTGAAGACCTAGAATTGAACCCACATACCTATTGTGAATTGATCTTTCACAAAGGAGCTAAAACCATCTAGTGGAAAAAGAACAGCATTTTCAACAAATGGTGCTGGTTCAACTGGGGGTCAGCATATACAAAAATGCAAATCAACCCATTCTTATCTCCTTGTACAAAGATCAACTCCAAGTAGATCAACGATAAGACCAATTACACTAAAAATTATAGAGGAGATAGTGGGTGAAGAGCCTCATGCACATGGGCACAGGGGAAGGTTTTCTGAACAGAACACCAATGGCTTATGCTCTAAGATCAAGTATTGACAAATAGGACCTCATAACTGCAAAGATTCTGTAAGGCAAAGGACACTGTCAATAGGGTAAAGCAGCAATCAACACATTGGGAAAAGATCTTTACCAATCCTCCATTCTATAAAGGGCTAATATCCAATATATACAAAGAACTCAAGAAGTTAGAATCCAGAGAATCAAATAATCCTATTAAAAATGGGGTATAGAGCTAAACAACGAATTTTCAACTGAGGAATACTGAATTGCCATGAAGCACCAAAAGAAATCTTCAATATCCTTAGTCATCAAGGAAATGCAAATCCACACAACCCTGAGATTCTACCTCATTCCAATCAAAATGGCTAAGATCAAAAACTCAGGTGACAGCAGATACTGGCAAGGATTTGGGAAAAGAGGAACACTTCTCCATTGTTGGTGGGATTTCCAGCTGGTACAACCACTCTGGAAAATTTTCTGGCAGTTCCTCAGAAAATTGGACATAGTATTTCCTGAGGACCCAATTATACCACTCCAAAAGATTCTCCAACATATAATAAGGACACATGCTCCACTATGTTCATAGAAGTCATATTTATAATAGCCAGAAGCTAGAATGAACCCAGATATCTTTCAACAGAGGAATGGATACAGAAAATGTGGTACATTTACACAATGGACTACTATTCAGCTATTAAAAATCAATGAATTCATGAAATTCTTAGGCAAATGGATGGAACTAGAAAATGTCATCCTAAGTGAGGTAACACAATCACAAAAGAACACACATGGTATGCACTCACTGATAAGTGAATATTATCCCAAAACCTTGTAATATTCAAGATACAATTCACAGACCACATGAAACTCAAGAAGAAAGAAGAACAAAACATGGGTGCTTAAGTCCTTCTTAGAAGGGGGAACAAAATACTCAAGGGAGCAAATATGGAGACAAAGTGTGAAGCTGAGACTGAAGGAAAGGCCACCCAGAGACTGTCTCACCTGGGGATCCATTCCTTGTAATGTCACCAAAGGATACTCTTGTGGAGCTCTGGGTCCTCAATGAAGAAATTAGAGAAAGGACTGAAAGAGCTGAAAGGATTTGCAATTGCATAGAATGAACAATTATATCAACCTCCCAGAACCTCCCAGAGCTCACAGGGACTAAGCCACCAACCAAGAAGTACACATGGAGGGACCCAAGGCTTCAGTTGCATGTGTAGTAGAAGATGGCCTTGTCAGGCATCCATGGAAGGAGAGGTCCTGGGTCTTATGAAGGTTCAATGCCCCAGTGTTGGGTAATAACAGGGTGGGGAGGTGGGAGTGGTTGGTAGGAGGAGGAACATCCTCATAGAAGCATGGGGAGGGGTAATGGTATAGGGGTTTTATGGGATGAGGGGAAGCCACAAAAGGGGATAACATTTGAAATGTGAATAAATAAAATATCCAATAAAAAAATAAAAATGTCAACCAAATAAATAAATAGATAGATAAAATCCTAAATACAAAATAAAATGGAAGGTAATTTACAAACAAAAAACAGAACAAATTTACTCAATGGCATGTCTTGAATAAAAAAAAATCATTTCTAGCTACAAAATCAGAAAAATATTTAACTGTATAAATCTTACACATAAAGAAACAGACTGAACTGAAAAATGTCACTCAACTTTAAAAAAAAAGGTAGAGTATTAGATGATGGCATAATCTTTTGGTATTGCTGTGCTGGCACAGAGATATGTTTGTATATTCACCCCCACACACACACACATACACACATACTGACATACACTCAAACACATAAACACATACATCCAAAATAATATTGTATAAAAATTTATAATTAATAATATTATTAAAT
This sequence comes from Rhynchomys soricoides, assembly GCA_019843965.1. Lineage (NCBI taxonomy): Eukaryota > Metazoa > Chordata > Mammalia > Rodentia > Muridae > Rhynchomys > Rhynchomys soricoides. The sequence goes on from JADRCH010000009.1 coordinate 18,108,104, forward strand.
TAAATTGCTCAATTAGATGAATGAACCCCTGAATGTTTACTTATGTAATGTGAGTTGTGACTGTGAAAATGCACATTACTAAAGTTGCTTCTGGCACTGGGGAAAGGAACTGAAATTTAAGGAAGACTTTCTTTGTTCTAGCTGAAAAAATACCATGTAATAAATCAGAAACTTTTTGATATATCACTATGTGGAAGTAATTCTTTCTACTTGTGAGATACTTTTTCTTTTTTGACTTAAGACTAGCATGACACTGTGCATTTATTAGGTACAGTATATGATTTTGCCTTCTGTATGCATTTATTATGATCAGCTCAGGACAATTAGAGTATCTATAACCTCAAATTTTATAATTTCACAAATATTCAAGTATATTCAAGATTTCTTTCTATTTCCTTAAATATACTGCACTGTTATCTATTATATCTACCTTTGAGGAAAATTTTTAACATCAATTTATGCAAGACATCAACATCTTTTATCCTTTTGTGTTTGATATTTTATTAATCATAAAGTTTTTCAATCCCATACTTCTAACAGGTGACTGTATTGCATGCATTTGTGGCTAGATAGCACACACATATGCAGAGGCACATGCACACACACATCACAAAAGAGATATACATAAATGCTTGTATGTGTGTAAGTGTCACATTATAAAACGTTGCTATTGACAAACATTTAAGCATATTCCATATCCTGGCTATTGTGAATATTATCATAATAAACATTGGCGTTCATGTTTTATTCCACTCTGTTGATCAATTTTCTTTAGAAAATCACACAGATGAGGAAGTATGACAAAACCTCATTTTAGCTGACAAGATATGGGCATTGGATTATTATATCAAGAGGAAAAGTCTGTCTTCATCAGTTTTGTGACTTTTGGCATAATGGCCATAAAACAAGTCAAGCCTCATGCCCATGAGTAGGTGACCCCGAACTGACATTTAGTATTATATCAGTTCTAATGGAGAATGCATTGCTGGAACTTTAAGTTCAGAGAACTATTGAAGATCTATAATGAAAATAATCTGTGTTTGCTATGGTTTTTCTTTTTAACTTCAGTACTGCCAGAAAACTTTAATAACTACAAAACAAAAGCATTCACTTTCCTTGCATGCATGGTGAATTGATGTTTCAAAGTTCAGTGAAATGTACGTTTTTTTTTTTTAATAATAAAATGTAACAGAATAAAATAATATAAGAAATAAACAAAAACTAACATATGAGATAGATAAGAAAAACAAACAAGGAAAACAAATTGAAGCACAGGATAGGGTACAATAATCAGAGAACCACTAGTTTGCACATTCAGGAATCTCATTTAAAACACTAAATTAGAAGTCATAATTTATGTGCAGAGGTCCTCAAACATGCTGGTGCAGTCTCTGTGCATGCTACCTCAATCTCTGTGAGTTTCTATGAGCTTTAATAACGTTGATTTAAAGAGCTTTGTTTTTTTTTTTTTTTTTCTGGCATTCATCAACTCTGTCTCTTATACTCTTTCTTTCTCCTGTTCTGTTGGGATTCCCTTATCCATGAGGCTAGTGATTTGATGGAGACATCCCATTTAGGGCTGAGGGTACCAAAATGTCTCATTCTCTGCATATTGTCTGGCTGTGGGTTGTACTTGTTTTCATTTGCTGCAGGAGGAAGATTCCCTGATGATGGATTAGCAAGTCACAGACTTTTGAGAAAAGCAGAATGTCATTAGGAGGTATTTCATTTTACATTTTATTTTTAGAACAGTACTATTTTGTTTTATCACAGATGCCTGGACTATCTAGTCTCTGTTTTTATCCAATCAGTGTCTGGTATGGGTTCCATCTTGTGGAATATGATTTAAGTCAAATGAGATATTAGTTAGTTCTCCCATAGGCTTTGTGCAACCCTACCCTATAATATCTTGGAAGTAGGACACTATGGTGGATCAAATAATTTGTAGTTAGCTTTGGGTTTGCCATTCATTTTTGTTGGTATACAGAGTATTTTCCTGTACTAAAGATGCTAGAATGTAAGCATGAAGGCACAAGTTCAATTACTCCATGCTTAATGAATTGTATAGGTGTTTCCTTATAACTGGGACATTGCTGTCATTTATAGAGTACAGAATATTTTCTTGGCAACAGCCTATATTTGGAAAGGAGGGATTCCCATGGAACACTTTTGGTCAACAACTCAAATATCTGTACCTAATTCTATTAGTAAAAGCTTTACTAAGTGACAAGAAATAGCCATTTGGGTGTCTGTCTTCCCAATATTTAACAATTTCATTTAGATGTCAATATATATGCATATATACTAGGACATTTCTATTGTATTAATTTTCTGTAATACCATTCAGATGACCCTTAATGTTGTCTGTTTCTCCATGTGTTCTCTCAATTAACCTGTCCCCATCTCCATTTCTACTTGATTCTTGAGTTCTAGCTTCCCTATGTCAATCCATCCATAGCTACCTATTTTATTTATCTGTCCTAAATTGACATATCCATTTCCTCTATACCTACCTGTTTACTCTATACCTACTGTCAGTAATTTTATAGACTGTAACTTGCTTATTATTGACTTTAAGCTAATAAGGGTAACATACTAGCAATGTATGTTTTGTGGTTAGGTCATAACTTGTCCTTCATTACAGCTATGTATTAAGATCCTGAATGTATTCTGCTGTGAAGGAAAAATTCTACATTTGACTGGTAATTAAATATGATATACAAAAGTATTTTTATGAAATATATTATGGAGTGATTTGTAGTAAGTGGACAGTTTTGTCATACTTCATTATTTATTCTCCTGCTTTAACTACTACCTGGCAGGTAATATAATTTACTTATGGTGTCAGTGATATAATTGAACCATTCTATAATAGAGCTTACCATACTGTGCTATTTTTAATGATGATCTGTGGACAATAAATGTATGTCAATGCCTAAATATGACTATGTATATAAAACATCTTTTTGCATATATATAATCTGAGATAGAGAGACAGAGAGACAAAAAGACACACACCCAAACACACACACACACACACATATATTTACTTATATACAGTTATGTCAAATTTTTTATTTCTACAGGTTTTCATTATATAACTTAGCTGTCCTGGAATTCTGTATGTACTCAAGGGTGGCTATAATCTCATAAAAATATGCCTGCCTCTTTCTCACATGTGCTAACCTTAAAGGCATGTGCCACTGTATCCTGCATATATACATATTTAAAGACAGCAGCACAGAAGTGTATATATATGTATATATATATATATATATATATATGTGTGTGTGTGTGTATACATATATATTTATATAATATAGATATAATGTATATATACATGCTTATATATACCATAAAAGTTCATTTTAATATAAAAGAAAAATTATACTAAACATTTATATAAAATACATACCTGTATGTAATACATCTTGTCAATGATATAAAAAATAAAATGATAATATATTGATCTGTCCTCATTATTGCTTATCATTTCCATATGGGAAACTCTATGGTTTTGTTACTTATAGATTAAATCATTCATAAATTAATATGAAGAAGTCATCTACATATATAAAATTGGAAAATTTTCTTTATACATTTGGCAGGCCTACTTACACAATCCAATTTCTATTCTAAAGTGCTGGTATAAAAGCAAATTTTGCTCAATAACTGTACAGATGCCATCATATATTCACATTCTTAAATTTTGGTAACAGAATTAAGTGATTTTTTTTTATCTATGTGAAAACTCCCTTAATATGATAATTACAAAGCAAAACTAAAATGTTTTAAATACCATAGATTACTATTCATAAAGGATTAACTTGAAAAACATTATATTTGAAGACACTAAATTATGTCCAACAAAATGGTGTGCCGTAAGAAGGCAATAAGAAGTTTTTAGTATAGATAGCATCACAGTTTCAATAAGGGACTCATTAATATACATTATTATTATAGAAATGATTCTTATCTAAACATCTGCTTTATCACTATGCATATAAACTATGATTCTTTCACTTCTTATGATAAATACTAGGAAATAAAATATGGAAATTTATTTTGCAATGGCATTTAAATTGCTTTCCTTTTGGTATATTTATTAATTAATATGTATGATGTTGTCTTCTTGAAGTAAAACAAAATGAGAAATTGGCTAGAAGAGATAAATGGTAGGCTCAAAAGAATCACATCAGCTATTAATCAAAACAGTAGCAGGGAAGATTAAGGATGTTTTGCTTGTTTTTAATAAAGATAAATAATTTACATTTTTTATTTGGTTTAATAACAACAGAACTTAGATATAGAATAGGAATCAGAAATCATTTAGCATCTTAAACCAACAATGAGGGTGCAAGATAAAAGGAATCAATAGTGTGTTAAATCTTTGCAGTAACAAAGGAATATCTGTCAATCAACATATTAGTGACAGATAAACTAGAACAGCTTATGTATTTATATATATATATATATATATATATATATATATATTATTTGTATTTGGCTGAGTTTTCAACTCATGGACTCAAACATGCTAAGTAACTAACTGACCATCACCAGCCATTAGATTTTTAGACATAGTCTCACTAGGAAGCTAAGTGAACCTAGAAGATACTATATAGACAAGGTAAGCCTTAAACTTGCAGTATTCCTGCATGTATCAGACAAGTGCTGAGACCATAGCTATCTAAATCAAATCATTATCATTAAATCTAGTTCAGTTTAAATGTATATATACTGGCAGTAATTGTAATGGTGCAAAATCTTTAGGTTCAAAGCTGGAATGGAAAGACGATATATGAGATAATTAGAATCTTTTATAAATACAATAGTTTCTTGTTCAAACTGAGTTTTCAAATATTTTAGTGCTATATTTTGAAGAAAATTCATACTCATCAATGCTTATCATCTACTATTTTGCATTATATTCTGCGTGTCTAAAGTAGAAACAAGATTCTTTATTTCACATCACTTCTTAACAATTCCATAAACCAAAATACTACCTGATCTGAACAGAAAGTATTTAATGGTAGCAAGATTCATTAAACTTTGAAAATCAGGAATATATAACTGTAGGTAAAGATGTAACATGTAACAATTTTAGGTTAGTTTTACAAACTTCAGAAAAAGGGAAGAGAATGTGTTCATCAATTTTGGAAAGGATTAAGTATACAAAGAGTTCTAACATAAAAGACCACTTATTACTTAATGTAATATACTTACAATGTACTTAATATATATTTAGTATACAATATGCTGTATTTGCAGTATACAATGTAATATACAATATACACTTAATGTGCTACTAAGAAAATAGAGGGGTTAATAGACTCTGGAAGCAAGATGTGGAAGGTTTAAAGAGTATAATTACGAACTTACATGCACGAATAATAGAGAACTGGATAGGAATATTTTTATAAGAATAATATTGACAGATTCCAAATGGATTTGTTAAAAAAAAATAACATTTGGAAGATAATTTCCATATTTTGAAAGTTAGGTAATATTGGAAAGTTAGGAAACAAAATGCAAAATTTGGATTTTCAAAATATATTTCTGCACTGTAGAGAATACACACACAAAGGACACATACACACACACACACACACACATATACACATTGATATGTGAGGGTTTGCAGATGGCTCTAGGTTAAAGATTTATGATTGTATGAATTGGAGATTGTTTTCTGACTTAGAAGGGAAACAGTCATACAGAAGACATTACCAATCCAAGAAAAATTTCAGTGTTTGACATGTGAGCCTTCAGTGATCAGTTCAAAAAGGAGACTTGAATGAGCTGACTGACTAAGAGCAAATGACAGCTTCTACTTTAGCTGCTGGAAATGGTCATTCTAAACAGGACATAGAGAAGCTTTCTTTATTGTCAGACTTATGATGAGCAGCAAATTTAGCAAGTAACAGATTGTATCTATAATTACATTATGGGAGGTTAAAGGATCATGTAGAATACTTAGATACTTGGCTCCCTAGTTATGGATAAAATGTTTTTACATTTTCAGAAATACTGTTTCAAAGAAAGTTACTCAGAAGATATCATAAATGAATGAAGCCGATAATTTGCAGGGTCTAAGAAGAAAGAAATAGAAATCACAAAATACAAACCTAAGAATAAATTCCTTACAGAATTCTCTTGAATTGAGAACTCAAGCATTTTAATGTAATAAATATATTGAAGGTATTAGTTTTCCTAAAATGTGGTAGAATTCAGTGTCTACTTATATTACAAGAAGAATGTGGATTCAATGAGCCATACTCCACCTTTTATCAGAGAAGATTTTTCCAAAGTCAAGTTGAGATCACTTTGCCAATAACTCATCCACAATACTTCTCAGATAGCCAAGAACCATACTGAGAACAAACAAGCCAGAGATGTAAAGGGAAAAAAAACAAATGCCACTATTTCACTTGAGGAACACATCAATAAAATGACTCCTAATGACATTCTACTATACTTATAGATCAGTGCCTTTCTCAATCACTATTGAAGAAGCCAATTCTTGTAATAGATAGGACCAAACACAGAAACTCCCTGCCAAAAATGTAGAAGTTATGTTCATTTCTTCCTCACAGCATCATGCTCCCAGAAATAAGATTCAGACTCAAAATATATGTATAAATAACTCAGCCATACACATACTAGCTATAAGTATATGCAATTTATATTTGAAAGACAAAGAACCTTTTATTGGACTAAAATGTAGAATTACAGAGAGAATATCTTGTGTATTATATAGATGTAGCACCAGTTAGTAATAAATCTGATGGCCTGTGGCAGGAAATATAAGGTGTTACATTCAGAAGGCAGAAAGAATTCTGGGATAGAGCCAGGCATAAGGGAGTCCCCTGGGAAAATGTGATGGGATAGATATATGGTACAGGAGCACAGGTGACCAGCCACATGACAGACTATAGATTAAAATAAATGGGATAATTTAAATCATCATATAGCCAGAGAAAAGCCTAGTGACATAGCCAAGGTATTTGTAACGTATTTTGAGTCTGATGCTCCTATCTGAGAGCATGGGATTGGGAAGAAGAATCAGATGTAACTTCTCCAAGATAATCTACAGAGATTGAAATACCTGAGAATATTCAGTCCTAATAAGTTGTCCCAAGAAAATCCCTGTTTTAAGGGCTCAAGGAACATTGAAGAAGAGGAAGGAGAAGCACAGTAGGAATCAGAGGGGATGGAGGACAGCTTGGAAAAAAGGCCTTCCAAACACCACAATGCCAGTGCATGTATGAACTCACAAAGACTGTGTGGCAGCATGCACAGGGCCTGTATGGCTCTATGACAGACAAGGGTCACAACACAGAAGGAGAAGTGGACATCAGCCCCCATTTCTAACCCATAACTGATAGAAATTCAAAAATGAGGATTAGTTTTCTCTAATGGAGTCTCAGCTATGATGCAAAAAAAAAAAAAAAAAAATCTCTTAAGGGCAGGGCTCAAGCCCAACAGTAGATAGTCAACAAAAATTAAACTCAGTGGCATCTTTTGAAGTTCTTTGTTTTCTTATGTATTCTCTGGGCATTTTTATATACTCTACAGGCTCTTTGTGTGTATATAATGTCTTCCAGTTTTGTGTTTTTATTGGTTCTTGTGGATAGAAATGAATTAGTTTACCTCTTCATATATATGTCTTGCGTTTTCTTTGGCTCTTTTTTTCTGTTTTGTACTATTTCTTGTTTTGTTTTCTTTTATTGTTCACTTTATTTTAATTTATCATTATTATAATAACGGGGTTGTGAACTGAGAAATTAAATTAAAATATTCTCCAAAAGGAAAGTCATAAATGCTAGAGCAATAAAAAATAAAATATAAAAACTTAAAGTTTTGTACTACTGGACTAAGTATAATAGGAGAGATATTGTCATGAGCATGCTGCTATAGAAACACATGAAGATGACTGTTTTAGTCTTAATGGATTTGTTATTTTTAAAATCAATATAATTTTACCAGTTATAACACATTTGATATCAGAGATTTTCCAGATATTTCTCCTAAAATGTTTCTTATATAATAGATTCTCTAATGGTAAGCCATGGTCTGCAAAATCCTGCCTCATCTCAACAGTCTCTCAGAATTAAAGGCAAGGCACATTGGAATTCAACTCCTAGTACCAATATGTATCATGTGCTAATATTCACATAGTCTCTAGTCATCTTGGTATGATGGGCATTCTATTTTTATTTATTCACCTATTATCTCATTTTCCAAGGATATTAATTAGCTTATTAAAATTTTTCTGTCTCTGTCTGTCTCTATTTCTCTCTCCCTCTCTTTCTCTCTCTGTCTCTGTCTCTCTGTCTATCTCTGTCTCTGTGCGTGTGTGTGTGTGTGTGTGTCTATATTTGTAGGGATGAAGTAAAACAAACACAAGGTAACATGATTACCCTTTCTTATTCATGCACTGCACATTTTGCTTGAGATTTGTGAGAAATTCCTGTATCCAAGGTAATTTGCCTATTAATTGGGCTTGTTAGTATTATGTCACCTGATACAAGTTATAGTCATCTGAGAACTTAAATTGAGAAAGTGCTTTCATAATATCAGGCTGCAGGAAAACTGTGAGAGATTTTTAAATTAGTGACTAATGTAGGAGGGCCCAGCCCACTTGAAATGGTGGTTCTGGGTTCTTAAAGAAAGCAAGGTGAACAAGCCATGGAAGAGAACGCTAGCAAGCACCACTTTTTCATAGCCTTTGTATCAACTCCTGCCTCCGGTTTCTTGTCCTATTTGAGTTCCTGTCCTTAATTCAGTCAATAACAGTTATGTGGAAGCAAAAGTCAAATAAACCTTGTTCTCCCCAAGTTGCTATGGTCATGGTGTTTCACCACCTGGTTAAAAACCCTAATTAAAATATAGAATTATTTCAGAAAGATCATAACATAATGTTTTTGGAGGTACAGCACTGATTCTCCCAGGATAACACTTATAGTGAAGAACTGGACATCAGTCTGCAACAAAAGGTCTAACAGTGATTTGTCTTCTAAAATTCTATTTTTGTTTGTTTCTCCAAAATCAACAAATAATGAATTTCTCAAAAATATGTGGTACAAGTAATATAGCACAATCTAGGCACTAACTTTCTGTTGTTTTTACTTAATCCAGTGCCTTAAGACAGTATAATGTATCCTAGTGGAAGAAAGACAGATCTGACCATGAGTGAAATAAATAAGTACTCAGTCACTATTTCAGTGTAAATCACTGTCTTGCTTTCAGTGTCTGCACAAGTAATTTCCAGGCATTCAGACAAGATGAATGGCTTTATATGTTTTACTGTTTCCATTCTCTGGGACGAATTTGTGTGTTGCCTATCAAGGAAAAAATCATGCATAAAGGCTAGAAAAAGCAAAACAGATACATGGCCATAGGATTTCAGCCTTTTTCAAACTGACATTCATATTAATCCTGATCATAAGATCTGTATATACTACTGAAAAACATGACTTGTGCTGATATCAAAGAAACACTGTATTCTCTCCACACAAGGTTAACTATCAGAAATTATGAGAAATTTACATACTCTACAGATGTATGTAATTATTGTCTATTAATTTACTTAAGAAATGTGAATATGTGCCTAAGGCTGCCAAATTTTATAGCACAAACTGTGTTGTGACACATATTGAAGTGATATGTGTAGACATGTATCAACTTGTTATTGTAGCACGTACCTTTTTATACCACAGGTTAGATACTCTATAATAGAATGGTTTTCTCTTTGGTGTATGTGCATCTTCTGTTTGGACCTGTGTTTGTCAGTATTTGAGTATAGGTACACATGTATGTACGTAGATGTAGAGATCACAGAAAACTGACAATGTTGTCTTTCCACAGGTATCCTCCAACCTTTTATAAACACAATCTCTCACACACCTGAGACAGCAGGGTAGGGAGTCTAGCCAGGAAGTCCTAGGATCCCAGAAGTCTCCATCTCAAGCCTCCCTGCACTGACAACACAAGAATGGACCACTTATTTCTGGTTCCCTCACATGTGTCCTGCAAATGAGTCTCAGGTCCTCAAGCTTTAACCGCAAGTATTTTAGCTTGACAGCTTCACCTTCGTTGCAAACTCTATCTTTTGTAAGCAGAAAAGAATACTTTGTGGTTTTGGTATGGGGAGTTTTTGTTGTTGTTTCTAGTTTTTGCTTGGTTTTGGAAAAAGAACATCAAGCTCGGTGGGTAAAGAGGGGAGACGATCGAGAACAACTTGTGGAAGGTGAAGAACATAATCAAAATTCATTTAAATTTAATTTTTATTGTAATTAATATAAGATTAAATGTTAAAAATAAATCTATACATTGCATCAACAATTTTAGAAAACTACTTTTCCATTCAGGTTCTGAAACATAAGCATATGCAAAATATTATAGATACAGTCAAGTGTGAGTTTACCAAGACTCATGATTTGAAGTAAGACATAAGTATTATTTTAGTAACACTAGTTGTTACTAACATGGTTGTTAAAATTAAGCAACATTTACAAATAAATTTATATCTATTTTAATATATATTATATGAAATACAAATAATATGAGTCAATAATATTATAAATAAAATTTATATTGTAGAAAATAGTCATGAATGTTTCAATATATCAAAACATACAGGTACACCAAAGATAGAGTCAGCATGTGTATTTTTGACAAATGTCGTTCTTGTCAAATTATTTTAATCAGTTGAAAACCAAAAGAACATTGAATTTATAATTATATGATATACCTCATTATTATTTTAACACATTTTATATAGCACCAAAATGTCTGTGGCTATACAACTTTGCATATATTTGGATCACAAAGTCTCACTAACATTTATTTATAAAAAATCCTACTGTGATATATATAAAAGTTCCAGTTTCACAGATATGAAAGATACTGTGAAGGACACATGAGCAGGAAAAAGTTGGTAAAATGAGAACTTTTCCAGTTCATTGGTATTAGGAATAATTTTAGCCATTCTGTGAAATTTTTCATTGTTTTCTTCATTACTGTTAGTTGATCACATAGAATATTATGTATAATTTTGTCATTTTGATTGATGAAAATTCATACAAATTATTACCCTGCATCTTAGTGAACAGGAGCATATTTTATCATATTCATGATCCTCTTGGTTTTCTTTCCTAGCAATCATCTTTTTACCTTGTTCATTTTATCCTTTAACACTAAGGATACTAAGAACATTATATATTTTAACAGCACTTGCTGAAATTTCTTTTAAATGTTTTATATTAATGAAATATGTGGATGGGTATAGTTACATCAAAATAAAATGATAATAACAGTTATAAAACTAAGCTAGATGAATTTAAGTGGACCTTACATAAAAAACTCTTTACTCTGACTTTTCAGACACACACAAAAATTCTATTTGTCACATCCATGTTTTAAGAAAATGACTTTAGAGTTCTTGGGCATGAACTTCTGAGCTAGTCCCACAACACCCAGAGGAAACTAGACTCCCAGGCACTCCAACATGCCCAGGATCTTAGGATCAGAGGTGAGGAGGTCTCTACATCAATCCCAACACTGAGAGTAACAGGGAAAAGCAGGATCCAGGGACCCAGGAACCTTGCTGGACCAGTGGCATGGGTTCCTTCAGGTTTGGGCCAGTGCCCTGAGCAGATCTGGGGTGTGAACTCCTCAGCCAGTCTCACATTACCCAGAGGAAGCTCAACTCACAGGTGCTCTTACACACCCAGTATCACAGGATCATATGATCCCAGGAGCTTGGTCACTTCAGGATCATATGATCCCAGGAGCTTGGTCACTCCAGGATCTCAAGGTCACAGAGGCAGCATGACTCCCAGGAGCTCTGTCACACCCAGGATTAAAGGATGACAGGATCACAGAATCACAGGATCCCAGAGATAGCTGGTCTCTGATGAGTTCTGACACAACCAGTATCACAGAAAGGAGAGGCTCCAGTCAGATAAAGAGAGGGCAGGTAGCACTAGAGATAACCAGATAGCAGGATGCAAGTGCAAGAACATAAGCAACAGAAACCAAGGTTATCTGGTATCATCAGAACCCAATTCTCCCACCACAGCAAATCCTGGGTAGACCATCACACTGGAAAAGCAAAATTCTGATCTAAAATCATCTCTCATAATGATAATAGAGGACTTGAAAAAGAACATAAATAACTCCCTTAAAGAAATACAGGAGAACACAGGTAAACAGCTAAAAGCCCTTAAAGAGGAAACACAAAAATCTCTTAAAGACTTACAGGAAAACACAACCAAACAGGTGAAGGAATTGAACAAAACCATCCAGGATCTAAAAATAGAAACAGAAACCATAAAGAAATCACAAAGGAAGACAACCCTCAAGATTGAAAACTTAGGAAAAAGATCAGGAGTCATAGATACAAGCATCACCAACAGAAAACAAGAGATAGAAGAGAGAATCTCAGGTGCAGAAGATACCATAGAAAACATTGACACAACAGTCAAAGAAAATACAGAAAGCAAAAAGCTCCTTACCCAAAACATCCAGTATATCAAGGACACAATGAGAAGACTAAACCTAAGGATAATAGGTATAGAAGAGAGCGAAGATTCCCAACTTAAAAGGCCAGTAAATATCTTCAACAAAATTATAGAAGAAAACTTTCCTAACCTAAAGAAAGAGATGACCATGAACATACAAGAAGCCTAAAGAACTCCAAATAGACTGGACTAAAAAAAAATTCCTCTGGTCACATTATAGTCAAAGCACCAAAGGCAGCCCTATCAGAATTACACCAGACTTCTCACCAGAAACTATGAAAGCTAGAAGATCATGGGCAGAGGTCATACAGGCCCTAAGATAACACAAATGCCAGCCCAGGCTACTAAACTCTCAATTAACATAGATGGAGAAAAGATATTCCATGAAAAAAAAAAAACAAAGTTAAATAATATCTTTCTACAAATCTATCCCTACAAAGGATGATAGATGGAAAATGCCAAAACAAGGAGGGAAGCTACACACTAGAAAAAAGCAAGAAAGTCATCTTCTTTCAACCCAAAAGAAGATAGCCACACAAACATAATACCACCTATAACAACAAAAATAACAGGAAGTAACAATCTCTTTTCCTTAATATCTTTTAACATCAATGGACTCAATTCCCCAATAAAAAAGCCATAGACTAACAGACTGGATACATAAAGAGGAACCAGCATTTTCCTGCATACAGGAAACACACCTCAATGACAAAGACAGAAACTATCTCAGAGTAAAAGGTTGGAAAACAATTTTTCAAGCAAATGGTTCCAAGAAACAAGCTGGAGTAGCCATTCTAATATCGAATAAAATCATCTTTCAACTAAAAGTTGCCAAAAAGATAAGGAAGGACACTTCATACTGGTTAAATAAAAAGTATGTAATGGGTACTTCAGAAATTGCTATATGTTTTTGATGAATCTCAGTGTTATATCATTGTGAAACACAAGGGAATGTTGCTCTTTGCTCAGAGTAAAACTAACATATCTTCAAGGGAGAACATTGGAGGTATTTGAATTATTATGTTCACATTACTGAAGTGAGTCTTACATATTTTAGAATACTAATATTTATTTTCTCTGAATTTAGTCAGGAATTGTCAACTTATTTCTGGTTGAGTTTGACAGCAGGAAGGTTTTCAAACCCTACTGAACATTAAATGTGTGATTTATGAGATTAGGTCATATGCTATTTTGACTGAAGTCAACTTTTCTTTCTCATTTCAAAGGAGAAAAAATGAAAGGCCTGTAAGAGTTGATCTGTTAGCCGGGCTTGGTGGTGCATGCCTTTAATCTCAGCACTTGAGAGGCAGAGGCAGGTGGATTTCTGAGTTCGAGGCCAGCCTGGTCTACAGAGTGAGTTCCAGGACAGCCAGGGCTACACAGAGAAACCCTGTCTTGAAAAACCAAAAAAAAAGAGTTGATCCGTCAGAAATAATTTCTAATTGCATAATGTTTTTACAAAGTAATTTAAATTATTTTAATCATATTTATAATGTGAAATTATAGGATGATGATAATATTGGCTTCGAAAGTTTTAGCCTAGAAAATAGCATTTAAATTATTATAGAAATGTCTACAAGTAATTTCCTAATTTATTACTTCTGTATTTAATTTTGACATGTTTCTCATAATTCACCTTTATATATAATACTGTGATAGATATACCACAGTACATACATATTTTTCTTAACGTAATTTCCTAGAAATACGTTTACTACATAAAATTTTATGTACAATTTATATTTTGATAGTGGTTGGTAAACTGTTCTTTACAAGTACTGTATTGATTTGTACTGGAACATTTCTCTAAAATTCTCTCATAATTAAATTTTATTATTAAAAAAAGAAAATAACTTTAAATTCTTGTCTCTAAAGAGGGTTTGTGAAATGAAAATATCAGTCTTCAACACAAAAACCCTCTTACATAACACATCCTATACTTTTTTAAAATATGATTCAGCATGCACTGTGGAATTCTGTAGACAAGTTTTTTTTTCATTTTTATTATTTATTTATTTATTTATTTATTTATTTATTTATTTAATGCTCCAGATTTTATTACCCCCCTATCTGGCCTCTGATTGTTCCATATCACATACCTCCTCCTGACCCCTCTATCCCCACAAGGTTGTTTTCACCTCCCAGCCCCCAACCCACCTGACCTCTAAAGTCTTTGGAGCCTCCAGTCTCTTGAGGGTTATGTTCACCTTCTTTGATTGAATACAAACACAGCAGTTCTCTACTGTATATGTGTAGGGGTCCTCTTCTCAGCTGGTGTATACTGCCTGTTTGGTGGTCCAGTATTTGAGAGATCTTTGAGATCCAGGTTAATTGAGACTGCTGGTCCTCCTGCAGGGTCACCCTCCTCCACAGCTTCTTTCAGCCTTTCCCAAATTCAACCACAGGAATCAGCAGCTTCTGACCTTTCATTGGGTTAAAATATGTGCATCTGAATCTTTCCGCTTCTTGTTGGGTCTTCAGGAGTGAGAACTTTATGCCAAGAATGTATTTATATTTTAGAGCTCACTGATATTTTTGCTGTATAACTCAATATTTAATTAGATGGTAATAAAAAAGTCCCATCCCTCAATCAGTGCCTTAAAAGGAGAATTAAAAATGATCTTTGTGTTCCAAGAGAGGATTGAATAATGATGTTATCACTAGAACTATATGTATCTGCCCTCAGAGGCTTGAGCAACTATCCAGGGTAGAAAGGATGAAATTGTGCTCAGAACCCATCTTTTCAACATTGTTACTCTGGCAGTGGAGAGAGTAAGAAGGTAAAAGTGCATTATGTAATGTGATGTTAAAGTATGACAATACATACAGCAAAGCTGGTAAATGGGTGTCAGCTGCATATCTTATTCAAATGTGTGATGAAGTCCTTTATCTGAGTGTCTCATTGGAACTGAGTTTCTTGAATAATCTGTGTGATGTCTGCAATCTACATTAGGAAATCCAACTGGAACTTAAATTGCTTTATACAACTTAGCTGTGCTCATGTATCTTGTAATGGTAGATGAATGAAGATGCTGCATTCAATGGCTTCAGGATTCTTTGAGAGGGAAATGGTCAGTGGTCACTAATGACTGGGCTATATCCATTTAAATAGTGAAATTGATTTATTTTTTCAATTCTCAAGTCCCTTGTTTTAATCTGAGCAAAAACTGAAATGTGCTATTCCATTGTGAAATCCAAAACACTAGACAAACAGTGTTTTGTCATATGATCAAAATAAACTGATAACAACTATAAACTAAGTAGCTCAATTTGAGTAGGTCTTCTAAAAAGTCATTACTCTCTTTATACAAAAAGAAATCTATTTCTCGCAACAGTCTTTTAAAAAATGTCTTTAAATACTTGTCTCTGATGAAGATTTATCAAGTACAGATATTAAAATTCAACATAAAACTTTTCTCAGACACATCTTTTATTTGATTTAAATATGATTCCAAGTACTCTATCAAAATTTGTAGATACTATATGAATATTATACCTGCATTACACCATTTTTTAGTGGCAGATGGAAGGTCATGATTCTTCCTTCCCTAGGTCTCTGGACTATTTTCTGTTCCAGGCAATCCAAGCCATGTAGATCTCATGTGGGCTGCTTGTCCTGGCATGTGCCTCAAGTTAAAACATAATGATTGGCAACTCATATGAATTCTGTACCATTATTGCCACAGAATATCTTATAGACAGTACAGATTGTAGGTGGAAGATTTCCTGGCTGTGGGGGTGTCTAAGTATCTCTTTTGGTAGCCTGCAGAGTACCTCCACACAACAAAAAGACTAGAACATAAAGGTGAAGTCTCCAGGTATCCAACAACTCAGCCTCTCCATTCAGTGATCTGTGTGATATTGTCCTCAACAACGAGTCTCTGCTGTTGGTATCACATTTCAGAGAGTGACATTTCTTCCTAACATTATCTGGCATTGTTTGTGGATCTCCATAGGACTGTCTGAACCAACAACTCAAACAAATGTAGCCCAGTTCCACCACTGGTAGCAAGACCTGCCTGGAGGAGATGGCCAGTTCATACTGTATGCTCCATTACTAGGAGTACTTAAGATCACCCTCATAAATTACAGAAAGTTTCAATTGAATAGGTTTCCATACTGTTTCCCAAATGCCCTGAAATTCCAGATGTCTCTCCCCATACTTGATCCCTCCTCTCCTCACTCCCGCCCCTACCTATCCAATATATTTCAAATAGTATACTTTTTAATGTCACTTGCTGAAAATATGTTTAAATGCTTTGTATTAAAGTGGGAGGATATTATTGTCTGTAATTATATACTTGTCATTTAATCAAACTAAGGTGACAATAAATCTATAGCTAAGCTTCATGAGTTTAAGTGGACCTTTCATAGAGAAAGTCTTTCACAAAAATTTGTTCATTAATATTTTACTCAGTATATTTTATAAAATTCATTTGGGACTGGAAAGATGGCTCATTTAGCAAGAGTTTTTGTTTGTTTTGTCCATTCTCATTTGCTTATTTTTCTTTTACTTTTTTTTTTTTGATTATTCTATTTTATATGTTTGGGTGAAGTGGACATATCTGGCTATTTCAGGTGATACAGACTCACTTGGAGAGGCTGCCTCACTTGGTGTTTTTTAGAGGCAAGACCCATGGGAGGACATGTGATGTTTGGAAATAATATAAATACAACCCAATGGACAGGGAAAATGTGCTTGCATAGCTAGCTTTGTGATGCTTCATTGATCTCATGTCTTCTTTTTTGGTGATTTTCACTTCATTGAGAGAGGCGTTCTATAAAAGCTCCTCCACCCATTCATCCACTCCTGCTTCACCTTTTTAATATCCCCATACACTGCAGCATCAAGCCTCCATCTCCTCCTATTAATGTCAGATAAGGCCATCTTCTCCTACATATGTGTCTGAGTCCTGGCTCATTCCATGAATAATCTTTGGTTGATGGTCTATTCCCTGGGAACTCTGGGTGGTCCAGTTATTTGCTTATGGGTTGTAATACCCTTCTTCTCTGAGAACCCTTTTTAAAAGTAGGTTTAAAAAATCTAAACATACATATGGGTGGTTTGTCAAAGTGTATGTCTGTATCCCATAGCAGGCCTGGCTCCAGGTAAGCCTGAACAGGGCATATTATTCCTTGAAAGTATATGGTTTTGAACTACCATCTGAGTGCTGGGATTGAACCAGAGTACTCTGGAAGAACAACCAGTGCTCTTTACAGCTGTGCCACCTCTCCAATTGTATTGCTACTACTACTATTACTATTACTATTACTATTATTATTTTAGATGACTATTTTCTAATGAGAGAGAACAAGAAAGGGTATGTATTTGGGCACATGGGAGGTGGGGATAATCTGGGAGGAGTTGGAGAAATGGAAACCAAAATCATGATATATTGTATAATAAGTATAATTTCCATTTAAAAAACTTAAAGGGAAAACATTCTCAGTAGTGCTTGCAGGAGTTTAGTCACAAATTTGTTGGCTAACTACTGCCACTATTTCCAGTTCTAGGGTATCTAATGCTCTTTTCTTTCCACTTGCAGATCTCTGACTCTACTGCTCCCCACTATATAACCTAACTTTAAAATTATAAAATATTAAATTAATGTTGGAGCCAATTTGACCAATAAAATGTTTGTTGAAAAGCTATCAACGATAATTCAAAGAATTTTTTAATGCTACTGTTTTGAATGGGCTAAGATAAAATCTGAATGTAGTTTTACTTAACATCGTTCTGATCACTAGATGTTGTAGATTCTAATCATGTACTTATTGTTCATTTGTACTTCAACTATTGAGATTTGAACTCATGAATCTATGCATTAAGCTATTTACTGATTATGTTTTTTGTTTGAATTCTTGTTGATTACATTTTAATTACTTTTTATATTCTATATATTAAAAGTCTATCACATGCAATATGTTTTATATAATATACATGAATATATAAAAATTTAAAAGATCAAATATTACAATATTAAATATTAAAAGATACAGAGTTGCTTAGAGTGGAGGGTGGAAGACTTTTAAAAAGTTTTTAAAAAAGTATAATCTAAGGCTAATGACTAAAATAGAAAATAATGAATCACTAATATGTTAATTCCAATTAAAAACATACGGGAAATTATGTATCAATGATTCAAACCAACATATTTAACATGACCTCTAGTGAGTAGTTCAATTTAATGTAAAATTATATAAAGATAACAGAATAAGTAGGATATATTAATATCAAGTAAACTTTTAACATATACAAATGATGATTTAAAAATCTTGGAAAAATTTTTTATACTTATCTGCAGAAGACATTTCAGGAATAACTCATTTGGAGAGGCTGAGAAATGAAATAGACATTTAAGACTCCAATTGACCATACTACTTGGTGAAATCATAAGGAAATGTTTTACAGGAAAGAATTAAGGTAGCAAATGATACCTGATACATATTAGAATGCAATAAATGGTAAATAAAATTTAACACAGAAATATATGAGAAAGGAAGTTTAAAACTTTAACATTTTATCTAAGAGGTGATTATATAATTTCAGATTTAAAATAGATACCCAAATATAAGGTAGTTTAATCAATTAATTGATGTAAATTTTTATTTATATCTTGCTAAGCTTAGATTAGACACCTGTATGTATTCCTGAATGTTAATACATTCAAATGAATGCATTTATAACTTTGGTGTTTATGAAGTTTCAAGTTAAATATGTGGCATGAAGAAAATATCTGAGAACATAATTATACAAAGCATTGGTTGTGAGGTTGTCATTCTTTGAGTTTAATTTGCTATTAATGAAAAAATACCCAGAACCTCTGGGTACATTTCATGATAAATATATAATGGCATTCCATACACTTAAGATAATAAAAAATAAGTTAGAACTTCATTCCACTAAGTATAAACACAAAAAATTAGATCTGAAGTTTTTAAATAATGAGAAAATTATAATTAAAATTAAAAGTGAAAATTAAACCTCCATGAGAAAGCACAATAAGTCTTACCAGGAGAGGTATAGCTGGATCTTGAGAAGTCTGGTATAATTTTAATAGGTATGCCTATATATTTTACTTGGCTTTTTTCCATTGTAGCTTTTAATATTCTTTCTTTGTTTTGTACATCTAGTGTTTTCATTATTATATGGTGAGGTGACTTTCTTTTCTGCTCCAATCTATTTGGTATTTTATAAGCTTCCTATATGTTTATAGACATCTCTCACTTTAGGTAGGGTAAATTCCCTTCTATAATTTTGTTGAAAATACTTTTTGGTCTATTGAGCTGGGTTTCATCTCCTAGGACACTTGTAGGGTTTGGGGTACCAACCTTGGCTCTAGGTTCCCTACAACTTGACCTTTGGGAAAGTAGAAGTCTACTGCAGATGTTGTGAGCCACAATATGGAGCCCAGAGGATGTGGTATGGTTTGGGGCTGCCACATGTGCTTTAAGGGTATTTGACATGCAAAGGACAAGGTGTTACCTGGGCTTCCTGGTGTCAGTGTGGCCTCTAGAAGAACAGTCAGAGTTGTGAGCCAGAATATGGAGCCCAGAAAATGGGGTTCTCTTTTGGATTAGACAATGATGTTTTGCATTATTTCTTTCCTCCCAGCTCCTCAAGCAGTCTACATCAAAGTTTTCAATCTATTAATGGTAAACTACAGTGAGACTCTCCTGGTCAGTTCAAGATTAATTTCTCCTTGACTTATGATGAAGGTTTATATTGTCATCTAAAAATGCATTCTTATCATCTAATTATGGTGGGAAATCAAGGAAAATGTCAATAGTCTGTATGGTTTTAGATGCCCTTGAAGACCTTATCATCAACAACTCATAAAGAGGTGGTACATGTCTATGCACTGAAACTTTCATTTAGTGACCCAAGTCTTCCTAGAGCAGTATTGTTGACAAATATGAAATATTATATTCTCCATGATGAATTAAAAATAATTCTTAGTTGGATTACAAACTATAGTTTGTATAACATCCTTATATACCCTTTATTCAATTTATTTACCTTTTATCTCTTTTCCTTCATTGCCTGTCTCAATTTTTACTTAAAATTTTAGCTCCTGATACTCTCCCCCTCTCCTGTCATATCATATTGGACCCACATAACATTTAGTAGAAACCTAAAAAATATGTTTTGAAAACTCAAACATAATAAAAGAAGTACATCAATTAAAAATGTACAAATATTTCATAACATATTTTATTAAAGAATAAGAGAAAAAATAGGAGATGACATAAATAGCTCACATATTGTATGCCTCCACTTATCTGACAAGTATATGCATCTATATATACACAAATATGCATATACACAAATATAAATCCACATGCAAAAACTGGCAAAAAATCCTTTATTTTGCATTTCCCTGATGACTATGGACTTTGAACATGTCTTTAAGACATTCAAGTCATTCCTCTGTTACGAATTCTCCTTTTAGCCCTGTACCTTATTTTTAAATTAGCTTGTTTGGTTTGTTGGTTTCTAGCTTCTTGAGTTCTTGCTAAATTTGGGATATTATCCCTCTGTCAGATGTGAAGATACTTTACCAATCTGTTGGGAGACATTTTTTCATTTTAACAGTTTTGTTTACCTTACAGAAGCCTTTCAGTTTCAAAAGGTCATATTTATCAATTGTTGATCTTAGAGCCTGAGTCATTGGTGTTCTTTTCAGGAAATTGTCTCCTATAACAATAAATGCAAGGCTATTCCCCACTTTCTGCTCTATTAGATTCTGTGTATCCAGTTTTACTTGAGTTCTTTGATCTACTTGGACTAAGGTTTTGTGCAGCATGATAAATATGGATATATTTGCATTCTTCTACCTGCATGAATTTTACCCAAGAACAGAATGGGAAGAGCGATCAGGACCGGGGAAAGGGGTCATAGGAGAGTCTTAGCAGTGAGAATGGATATCAGGGTGAGGGAAGGATATCTCTGTTGACTAGTTAGAGTTCTGTTATGGGAAAGGATACAGGGAGTCTACGGTGGTGACCCTAGCCTGGTCACCTACAGAGGGGTATATGGAGATTGAAATGGCTATCGACTGTAGCTAGGCAGAATTTCCAGAGGAAGGAGGGGGTTATCAATCTACCCACAAACCCTCAAAAATAAAATTTTATTTTCTACGAGATGTGCAGGGATAGAGATAAAGCAGAGACTGAAGGAACAATCAACCAAGACTGCCCCAACTTGAGACCAATTCTATGTGAGATGAGGTGAGTAACTATTGGCACTATTAATGGTATATGTGCTATGCTTGCACTCAGGAAGCTAGCATAGCTTTCTTTGGAGGGCCTTCATCTAGCAGTGGATTGAAGCAGATGCAGAAACCCACAGTTCAACATCAAGCAGAGCCCAGGGAGTCTTGTGGAAGAGTAGGGAATAGAAGTGAGCAAGTCAGAGGGATCAAGGACACCACAAGAAGACATAGAGAGTCAACTAACATTTGACTATGGTGCCTCACATAGCTTGGGGCATCAACCATAGAACATGTAGGAGCTGAATCTATGCCCTCTATAGATTTGTAACAACTGTGTAGCTTTGTGTTCATGTGATTCTGCTAGCAACTGGAATGGAGATTATCTCAGTCTCTGTTTACTGCCATTGGATCACCTTTCTCACTACTTGGACTGCCTGATTGGGTCTCACTTGGAAAGGTTATCGCTATACTAATTGGACTAGATGCTCCACGATGAAGTAGTAACCAACAGGGGCTCTCTTTTCCTAAGAGAAGGGCAGAGAGCAGTGGGAGGAGGGATTTGTGGGGATGAAACTGGGAGAAGAGGAGGGCATGGACTGTGATAGGAACATTTAGTGGATTAAAATTTTAATATAATTTAAAAATTATGAGTGAGTAGATGACTTGCACAAAATGAATGGTAACCCTTCATTTTTAACAATGTAACAGGCAAACAACGTGTTTGAAAATGTGGAGTTGCATATGCTTTCAACACACTTTTCTAGAAAATAGATTTTTCAACATAAGAGATTATGCATCTTCCTGTTATTATTTGTACTTATTTTATAAGGTTGCCATAATTACAAAATAAAGGCTAGTTTAGTTTATTGATTTAATGACATAATCATTGTGTCAAATATATTGTTTATTATATTTATAATTGAATGTCCCCTTGTCAAGCTGATTGGAGTTATGAGTAGTTATGAGTCATATCAGCAGTTATGAGTATATTATTGTTACACAGAACCTGAGTTAAATTCCCAACATCTTACATCTTCCTATAACTCCAGCTCCAGAGAATCCTACATCTTTGATTCTTCTGAGCATCTATAATCATGTGGGCACATGTGCATGCATGCATACACACACACACACACACACACACACACACACTCACATTCACAAACATGCACACACAAATAAGCATAAATATTTTTTAAATTAAGAAATTTCCATGGCTAAATGTCCTCTATATTTGACATGAACTTGACCTAAATATTAATGTGTCCTATATTGTCACTGTAAAATACCTGTGTACATATATATATACCCATGCAATATATTGAACATGACATAAGAAATTTGAAAAATTGATACTCTTGCATGTCTCAGATTTGAAGACTTGTTTAATTTTATCTAAAATATCTCCAGTTTTAGGTTCCAGGTAATTAAAACAAAACATTATTTCAAAAATTCTGTGATATAAATATGTGAAAATATTCCAACCATTGATAAAGTGTCATAATGTATATTGTGTATACATTTTATTTTAAATTGTGTAAACTCAGTTAAAAGAGGTCAAATGACTTTTTCTATTTTTGTCAACAATCAGCAATAGCTATGCCATTTCTAAGAATATCTGACTTTATCTTGGGAAACCTGAACTATCAGTGGTTCATCAATTTCAATTTCATCATGTTTACTAGTTCTAAGTAGGGTTGTTTTCTATCAAACAGCACTCTGAAGCTGTAGTTTTCTGAGCTCTTTATCTTCCTAGGTATGTATTACCTAAAATCCAGATGTATCATGAATCTCATGTCTTCTTTTATATCATGAAACCTGCAAACCTGCTGTTTAAAATGAATAGAAATCCCTGTCTCGAAAAACCAAAAAAAAAAAAAAGAAATAACTGATTTTTATGTAAATCTTTAAACATGTTGATTCAATTTGAAACATAGCTGTATCTAATTAATTTCAAAAATGGCAATAATCTCAATTGAAATGAATCAAACAAATTTGTGCTGAAAAGAAACAACCTTCCCTGTTAGGCTCCCTGTTTTGTTTTGTTTTCTTTTTTTTTTTTTTTTTCTTTTACCTTTGGATTCAAAGTGCCATAAAATAATCGTTTTTTATGTTCTTATGTTTCTAGGAAATTGAATTTGCAACGAAATATGGTCCAGAAGATTTGATATGAGAATTCAATATTTTAAAATAAAGTAGTAAGAATAACAGCAATTTAACATGGTCCTTCTTTTCTGTGTTTCAAAATAAATGCACTTGAGAGCACATACCCATATTTGCAGAAGCTCATGTTTTATGGGTTTTGTTTTTTTGCTTTGTTTTTTTTTTGTTTTTGTTTTGTTTTGTTTTGGTTTTCTTAAAGACATTACTTATTCCTGGTAAATATGAAACAATGAAGAGAAAAATATGACAGATTTTCATCACAGTGTCCCAACTCTCATCAACAGCATAACTGGACACTTGCCTTTCCTACCTTAATTGAAGGTGAATGATAAGTAACCCTTAATCAAGGCATTCTTTCTTTATGGTAATAAGCATCATTCTATATTGATCACCTGAGGACTTTTCTCTCATCATTTTCCTTTTTCTACTGTCTCCACTGAATCTAATTTTCTCTTTTAACTGGATCATTCTTATTTCTCATCAAGTATGCCTTAATTTGTTCTACTTAAAAAGAAACAAACTGTCATCTTGATAATATGTTTGCTAAATTTATGTTTTATTTTCAATAAAACTTTGTTGTTCCTGATGCCTAACTTTTATATTCTTTAAGGTTTGGATTTTACTTGGATCACTGAAAAATTATTTGAGGACAATGGTTAATTTTAGTAATTGGTAAAATTTATGCTCAGTTTTGAATTTCAGCTATCATGAGCTGTGTAGCATTTGCCCATACCTACTTTTGTAGTCTATTTCCTTTTTCTTTTCTCTTTCTTTCTTTCTTTCTCTCTTTCTTTCATTGTTTCAATTGGCTTGGTTCCTAGGAAGACACTATATTTTGTAAATTTTGGGTATAATTCTCTTTTTTTTCCTGCTCATGAGACCTAATTTAACCAAGCTTACTATACCTTACTATATTTCTCAATGCTTAATTACATGACCCCAAAGAGAATACTGACTTAGATTATTGATTGACATAATTTTTTTCTAATATTGTGTTGTGGGAAAATCCTCAATACCTTCTTATCCCAGTGCTTGTTCAAATAGACACTTGTGAAAATTAAATATATAAATTTGTAGACATCCACATGATACTATTATTATATTTTTTACATTTTCTTAGGATTTTAGTGGAGTTTCTAATTATGGTTCCTTGTTTAGGTAATTTAAATATAAATTTATTATCTAATTTGAACTCTTTCAACATAGTTGTAAAAAATTGATTGACATATGATTTGATTTATATGTATGAGTCTTTTGTCTGAATGTATATTTGTGAATCGTATACATGCACGAATAATTCAGAGGTCACAAGAAGATATCAGATCTGCTGAGACTGGAATAACAAATGGTTATAAACTGCTTTGTAGTACTGGTAATCAAATCCTGGTCCTCTGAAAAATCAACAATGCTTTTAATTACTAAGCCATATCTCTGGTCTCATATCTGTATGTTTTAATTCTGTAGTTTGATAGTTTTGGATGATTTTCAGAAATGTTATTTATATTATCATGATGATTTGAATATTTATGTTTCTCAATCTACTTCTTCCCAATTCTGAGTAGTCTCTTTTCATAAAGACCTAGAGTTTTCTCACAAACCAAATCCAAGAACACATCAAAATGATCATTCACCACAATCAAGTACCCTTTATCCTAGGGATGCAGGGATGGTTCAATACCCAGAAATCAACCAATGTAATCCACTACATAAACAAAAGCAAAGAAAAAAATTCATATGGCCATTTCATTAGATGCTGAAAAAGCATTTGACAAAATTAAACATCCCTTCATGATAAAAGACTGGGAAAGATCAGGAATTCAAGGCCCATACCTAAAGATAGTAAAAGCAATATACAGCAAACCAGTAGCCAACATCAAACTGAATGGAGAGAAACTTGAAGCGATCCCACTAAAATCAGGGAGTATACAAGGCTGCTCTCTTTTTCCCTACGTATTCAAAATAGTACTTGAAGTTCTAGCTAGAGAAATTAGACCTCCAATTGGAAATGAAGAAATCAAAATATCACTATTTGCAGATGATATGATTGTATGCTTTACTGACCCAAAAAAACCCACCAGATAACTCCTACAAATCAGTAGAATAAACAGGCTGAGAAAGAAATTAGGGAAATGACAACCTACACAACAGTCCCAAATAATATAGTATCTTGGTCTGACTCTAATCAAGCAAATGAAAGATCTGTATGACAAGAATTTAAGTTTGAAGAAAGAATTTGAAGAAGACCTCAGAAGGTAGAAAGATCTCCCATTCTCATGGATTGGCAGGATTAATATAGTAAAAATGGTTATCTTGCCAAAAGCAATCTACAGATTCAATGAAATCCCCATCAAAATTCTAACTCAATTTATAGATTTAAGAGGAGCAATACTCAAATACATGTTGAGTAACAAAAAACCCAGGATAGCAAAAACTATTCTCAACAATAAAGGAACTTGTGGGGGAATCAGCATCCCTGACCTCAAGCTATACTACAAAGAAGTAGTGATAAAAACTGCATGGTATTGGAGCAGTGACAGGCAGGTAGATCAATGGAATAGAACTGAAGACCCAGAAATGAACTCACACACATACAGTCACATGATCTTTGACAAAGGAGCTAAAACCATCCAGTGGAAAAAAAGACAGCATTTACAACAAATGTGCTGGCTCAACTGGCTGTCAGCATGTGGAAGAATGCAAATTGATCCATTCCTATCTTCCTCTACAAAGCTCACTGAATCTTATAGAAGAAAAACTGGGGCAAAGTCTCAAACACATGGGCACCGAGGGAAATTTCTTGAACAGAACACCAATGGTTTATGCTCTAAGATCAAGAATATACAAATGGGACCTCATGAAATTACAAAGGTTTTGTAAGGCAAAGAACACTGTAAATAGGACAAAAAGGCAACCAACAGATTGGGAAAAGATTTTTACCCAAACAGAAAAAGATTTTCATCCAATAGAGAGCTAATATCCAATATATACAAAGAAGTCAGGAAGTTAGACTTCAGTGAATCAAATATCCCTATCAAAAAATGGGGAAGAGAGCTAAACAGAGAATTTTCAACTGAGGAAATTCCAATGGCCAAGAAGCACCTAAAGAAATGTTCAACATTCTTAGTCATCAGGGAAATACATATCAAAACAACCCTGAGATTCCACCTCACACCAGTCAGAATGGCTAAGATCAAAAACTCAGGTGACAGCAGATGTTGGTGAAGATGTGGAGAAAGAGGAACACTCCTCCATTGCTGGTGGGATTGCAAGCTGGCACAACCACTCTGGAAATAAGTTTGGCAAACCCTCAGAAAAATGGCCATAATATTACTTGAGTATCCAGCTATACCACTCCTAGGCATATACCCAGAAGACGTTCCAACATGAAATAAGGACACATGTTCCCCTATGTTCATAGCAGCCATATTTATAATAGCCAGAAGCTGGAAACAACCTAGATGCCCTCAACAGAGGAATGGGTACAGAAAATATGGTACATTTACACAATAGAATACTACTCAGCTATTAAAAACAATGAATTCATGAAATTCGCAGGCAAATGAATGGAACTTGAAAATATCATCCTGAGTGAGGTAACTCAGTCCCAAAAAAACAAACATGATATGTACTCACTGATAAGTGGATATTAGTCCAAAAGTTCAGAATACCCAAGATTCCATTCACAGACCATATGAAGCCAAAGAAGGAAGACCAAAATGTGTATGCTTTAGTGTTTCGTAGAAGGGTGAACAAAATATTCACCAGTGGAAATATTTAGACAAAGTATGGATCAGAGACTAAAGAAAGGCCATTCAGAGACTGCCCCACCTGGGGATACATCCCATATATAGTCAGCAAACCTGTATGTTCTTGTGGATCCTTGGTAGTGCTTGTTGATAGAAGCATGATAATCTGTCTTCAGAGAGGCTCAGGCAGATTCTGACAAATACAGAGGTGGATGCTCACAGCCAACCCATGGATTGAGCTTGGGGTCCCAAATGAAGGAGTTAGAGAAGGGACTGAAGGATCTGAGGTGGTTTGCAGCCCAATGGAATGAGTAGCAGTGTCAACTGGCCAGACCCCTTGGAGCTCCAGGAGACTGGACTACCAACCAGAGAATACACATGGAGGGATCCATGGTCCTGGCCACATATGTGTCAGAGGAGGGCCTTGTTGGCCATCAGTGGGAGGAGTTGACCTTGAGCTTGAACATGTTAGATGCCCCAGTGTAAGGGAATGCTAGGGAGGGAAAGATGGGAGTAGGTGGGAGGGTGGGGATGCACCCTCATAGAGGCAGTGGGAGGGGGAATGGTATAGGGGAGTTCCAAAGGGGAAAACATTTGAAGTAAATATAAATATCCAAAAAATAAAAAATAAATAAGACCTAGAGTTGTGATTACATTTATATTCTATGTATTTTGCAGCTATAGAGCCATATGCAGCCCTCTTTTTTTTTAATGAGGTTTGACATATAGATATCTCTGTGTTAAAATATAATTATTTTGATATGATAACATCTCTTGTTAAATATCACTAGTTCCATTAGGTTATTGAGCATTTTATTGAAGGCCATTATTTCATGTTATAATCATAAAGGCATATCATCACGTGATTCGAAGGTTTTCAAAAAACTTGTTTCAAGCACAAGACATAGTTCTATAAACTGACTTAACTTATTGTGCTCTGGTCTTGATACCTAAGAGGTTAAGATCTCCTTACTTTAATGCATATGTACAGCTATTCCAGTAATCAAATAATCTTAAGCACATACCAAAATTTAAGCTAATAATGTGTATTATTTTCTAGTAAAATCTGAATCAAAAAGCAGATTATCTTTGAAATTTTCTGCTAGAGCAAAGATGAATTCAGCTCGCACATTGGCAGAACACTGATCTAGTGTCACAGAATTGTCTGCCTACACTTCCTGTGCAGTACTTCACCTTTTCAGATTACTTCTCTATCTGTAAAAGTTATTGATTACAATTAGAGACAAATCAGGTAGATTTAAGTACAGATGACTTTTATATATTGGCTCATTCACAGTAGTTCAGGGGACAAAAAAATGGAGCTAGATTTGGAAAACTGGGAGACAGGGAGGCTTTTACATCACAGCTAAGTGAGATTTGAATTAAAGAGCCAGTTATTCCAGGCCATGATTCCTGCTTTTGCTGTGGCTTCTCTATGAAGATCTGATCCTAGACTGAGGAAATGTATATGATGTATTTCAATTGACACTTCTGCAAGCAAGACACAGACTTTGAACTGACATGGAGTTAATTCCACAAACCTTCTGGTCCTTACCCAAGGGCTCATTTCAACCTATGAACAGGCTCTGACTTTGTTTAGCAAAATGATGGAGTACGTATTTGACTTATTTCTATGGTTGACATTTGGTGAATATGCATTGATGTATTTATTTGTATGGTTTTCCCATACAAAATATGCAAGAATGATATCATACAATTTGTGAATAAAAAAAAAAAAACTTATGGTTCCATCACCATTATTTGGGGTAGGTACAGAAAGATGTATTCTTAGTTTTCAATTGGCTTAAAGATTCTAAGATGGCTGTCATAAGGGACAGTTGAAGTGATTGAAGGTGTCAAAAACAGACAAAAATTTAGAAAAACAATTAAAATTATAAGAACAAAGTAATATAGACAAGAATATCCCTGAACCATCTCACCATCTGAGAATATTAACTACAAAATGAAATTCAAATATTCAAATTTTTTTAATAACACTAAAAATACAACTTGGTGATATAAGTACTTCTTGGTTTTAATTTTAATTTTCTATAACTTAACAGACCTTAGGAAATACAACAAACTGAAATACATACATTGTCATAGAAGGCTACAAACATATCAAAACATTTAATATTTTTGAGTTGATCCAGCAAGTCTAAATACATATGATGAATAAAGTGATAATGAATCACCAGAGTGAACGTTATTGAACTTCCACTATGTGGCTGAGTTTGTTGACTTAATAAAATCGTGATTAGTGGGAGAAGAAGCGAATAGTCCTGCAGAGACTTGATGTGCCAGTGTTGGGGAATACCGTGGGAAGGAGGACATACCTGCTCAGAGGAAAAGGGAAGGGGAGATGGAGGAAAGATTGTGGGGGGAGGTGACCAGGAGTGGGGCAGTGATCTGGAATTGGAAATATAGTAAAAGAAAAGAAAAGAGCACATTTGTGATGGTTCGCATAAGATCACCCTAGGGAGTGGAACTATTAGAAGGTGTGGCCCTGTTGGAATATGTGTGGCTTTGTTGGAGTAGGTGTGTCACTGTGACTATGGGCTATAAGACCTGCATACTAGCTGCCTAAAAGTCAGTATTCTGCTAGCAGCCTTCAGATAAAGATGTAGAACTCTCATATCTTCCTGCACCATGCCTTCCTGGGTGCTGCCATGCTTCCTGCCTAGATTATAATCTGTAAGCCAGCCCCAATTAAATGTTGTCATTTAGAATAGTTGCCTTGCTCAAGGTGTCTGTTCACCCTAACTAAGATAACATTCAATACCATTAAAAAAATTGATATGCTGTTATACTATTGTCAACAATGGATTTTTGCTAAAAGTATGAAAATGCAGATCAGCCAACAAAGATACTGCAAATTTCTAAAATTATAGAAAAACTGATTTACAGAATTTTATGTTAACAAGTATCCACATGTTATGTGTAAATATCTATCTATATCTATATCTATATTCATTCAGCATTAATGCTTAAATTATTACATCCTCTAGCAAGAAAAATATTACAACAACTTTTCCAGTTCTAATGTATTATGAATTGTTTGTCATTATCATTTTCATAAAATGTCAATGATTCTTACTTGCTATTTTTTGAGACACTTATTTTCCTGTATTACTGGTATATAATTACTAGACCCACACTTCTTATATCAAGAATTCTGCACGTAAAAGCAAAGTCTCTAATAAACAACTATAACTGGTTAAAACACAGATAATCCAGATAATCCCAGTGAAGATGATTGGAGGTATAGGTGTTATCTAAGAAACATTTTTGAATGCCATACATATAAACTCTACACAGGTAGAGTTAAACACATTTATTTTTCATCAGGGATCTGTGCTCACAGATCTTCCCTCCAATATGCTGACAATAAACATGCACAATGAAATAAAATAAATGTTGGAAAGTGAGATCCCTGTCAAACAAAATTAAGATAAACATTTGTAAACTGTGGCAAGAGGCTGAACTCTGACCCACTAAATTAGAATATGCTACATCAATACAAACTTATATTTATTTCAATATTAATGCAATTTTATACACAGATATGTATGTGCATGTGCATGCATGAATGCTTTAAACACATACCTTTATTTAAATTGTTAGAACAGATACGCCAAAATTTAAAACCTCCAAGGAGGAAAGTAAAAAGTCCTGTGATGATATTTCTAATAAAGTACTCCAAAAA
This sequence comes from Rhynchomys soricoides, assembly GCA_019843965.1. NCBI lineage: Eukaryota > Metazoa > Chordata > Mammalia > Rodentia > Muridae > Rhynchomys > Rhynchomys soricoides. Next base: position 18,139,461 of record JADRCH010000009.1, read on the forward strand.
ACTAAACAAAACAAAAGAAAGAAACAAACAAAAACAGAAACAAAATGTATGAGTTCTAGCTTTTGGTAGATATGATTAATTCTAGGAGTGTGAGAATAGCATATGAGATAAGCATATGTAAGAAATTGTTTTGATATATATATATATATTATACATATACCCTGTTTCAGAGTTTGTCAAAGAAGAAGAGCTATTCAAAATAAAATCCAATTGTGAAAAAAAATGGTGATTAGCAACAAAGTTATTAAGGAATGCAAGTACAAAACAGCCTGGCATATTTCTTAATAATTCATGTAGGTTCTTTATTTCTTCAAAAAAGAAAAATTTAACTGTCCAGTCTTATAAATTATTACAGACTTGCTCCCCAATACTCTTCAAAATATGGAAAATATTAGTGAAAAACTTCAAAACAAACAAGCACAAAAACAAACAAACATACACATGCATAAACCAATGCTCTAGTCAGATGTGTAAGCCCAGAATGTAAGTCCTGTTGGCGATGGGAGGCTATGAGAACGTAAGGAAGAGAGCAGTTCAACTCCAACATCCTCCACAAATACATACTCATCTAAAGATACAGGTTTGAAATTCCAGGATGACAGTACCTACAGGTAATTTGACCCACAATTCATAAAATTCTCATCTTCTTTATAAAGAAAGGAATTCTGAAAAAAACTGCAACCCGAGAAGCTTCAGATGGTATAGGCTAATGTAGAAAATGGGACAGAAAAAGTCATAGATAAAATTAAGTAAATCAGAATAGATGGAAAATGTATGTAAGAGGAAATGAGTATGATTTCACTAACAATAACAAGTATATGATAACGGTATAATGCTAGTGATGAAACTGTAGGTAGAGATTTTAGAGAAACTATCAATTTCCTTTTAATTTGGAGACTGAAATATGTAAAAAGAAAACAAAATGGTTGTTATGCCTTCTCCCCTTCTGATATAAAGATTAATTATCCTCCTTCAATGAGCTGTTAATAAGCTGACAGAGGCAAATTTCTTCTCCTTTGTTTTAGTAATGTGTTTGTTTCCTCCACACTTCCCTCTATTGTTTAATGATTTCTGCTCTAACAGTACACTGAAAGCAATAAGCATCTGGCCTTTTTGCAAATAATGTCACTCAGATAAGAGAACCAACAAATTAACTCACATTAAGATCATTCTCTGAAGTATATTTTAAAACATACTTCAAAAAAGTTATTATTTTCCTAACCAAGAATTCTATTAATTATTTTTATTTTTTATATTTTAGAAAAATATAAATCATGTGGAATATCCATGTCTGCATACGGCTTTTGCATAATATCTGGAAATAAGTATTTTCTCTAATAAGAAAGTTGTCTTTATTTTCAGTAATTTAGTGTGGTGATCGTCTTTATCTCATGAAGAAGTTGCCAGAGAAGTCGGTACGACACCTACATCTCCTATAACATTAGGGAAGCCAAAAGAAGTGCAGGAGAGCTGTGGGCAAATCTAGAAGGTGTGCTAAACTTTGAACATACCAAGCATAAATGCTACAAGTGAATGTGGGACTCAAATTAGTGCATGTAATAATAGAATTTGCATAAATTAAAACAGGGAGATAATATTACTAATTTTTCCTTCCTATTAGTACTGTCAATGATGTAGATTTAAATGAATCCTTAAAGAATGCTATATTGTTATCTAAATTGTTCTGTAACATGGCTTTCTATTAACCATTTCAAAGTAAATCTGGCACAATACCAATATAAATAATATAATATAGAACATGGAGAACAAATTAGTGTAAATTCAAGAAAAAAAGTCAATGTTGATCTTAAAAAATACTGTAAATCTTGGTTGTTTAAAATGTATGTTTCCTTCTAAATTACATTCATACATGTAGGCTAATAACAATGTCAGTAACTATTTTAATTTTAAATATAATTGCACAATTCTCACATTATATGTCACATGTGATTGTTATGTTAGATACTAATGAGAAAATTTTAAAATACCAGATCTAAGTTATTATAAGTAACAGCTTTATACAACTTAGGAATTTCTCACAATGTGATAACAAAGGTATGCCAGTGATGACTGGTAGAATTTAAACATGGCCCAAGGATCAATATGGTTTTACTATAGAATAGTAGACAGTTCCTGGCCACAAAATCATCATCCGTGAATACAAAGCTCAGTCAAGTGTTAATAGCAGAATGTCCAGAGCTAATTACCTGTTAAATGACCAGAAGTAAAAAATTATGTCTTCTCATTTTCCAGCTTTTGTCCCATTTCAATACTTCAGATGTGTAATTTTTAAAAACCTTATCACCTAATATTACTACTGATGTTATAGATTGTTAAACAAAGCTCAATATACCCATTTTTTACTGCTCAATTTCATAAAAATTCTAAAAGTAAAAATTAGAATTGCTACAGGTAGTCTTGGTACCATTTTGCATGTTTTAGTATATTAGTAAATATGCTTCAATAAATCAATGAAGATCTTAAGCTACAAGTGTGTGAAATATCTTCATAGGAATGTGACCAACATAATCACATTGACTCTATCTTTAGAGGGATTACATAATTTAAAGTTTTGTGAGTCTGATGCGTAAAAAAGTATTAAACTTTGAACAAAAGATTTCACATTTACATCTTATACTGGATCATCGAATTATTGAAAAAATTATATTCTGGACTTTAATATTCTTTTAATTTTAAGTTATCTCTCAGTTTTATGTTTCTCACCAGGTACTTAATGGTATGTGCTATCTCACATTATGTCATGAATAATAATACTGTAACTATCACCATATGAATACTTTTAACAATTCGTTTTTAGCATTAATAATTTCTCCCACGGGCCTTTCAAATGCGGCTTTTGATATTCACTGTCTTAGGTGCTGTTAACTATACTTGTGCAAATATAATCATTTCCTTTCATATTAAAACTATTAAAAGTGTCATTTTATGATTGGAATAGCTTGTTTTTAATTGCTACTTGAATTGCCTTCCCAATGATAAGGTAATATTTTAAAAAGTTTAAAATACTTGAAGAATTATTCCCAGTCAGCTTATTTTAAAGCAAATAATCAGTTAATTTGTTAACTGCAACAAAGCAAATACTCCCTTGACAAGTCTTTGTACTGTCCCTGTAGCAAACTAGAAGCAGAAAGCATATGGTTTTGAAAAGTGTGAGCTGTGAAAAGTGTGCTTTAATTCAGAGAACTTCAGACGAGTGTGAATACATTCATGAGAAATTTGTTTCATTCTCATGTTTAAAAGAAAAGCAACAACAACAACAATTCTGAAATCTGATTAATTCCTTCATATACTCATAGTTTATGCTTCTATGAAACAAACAACAAAATGGCCACATACAAATCCTCTCAGTAGCCCGGTGGTGGCAGCCCACGCCTTTAATCCCAGCACTCAGAGACAGGCTGATTTCTGAGGTCGAAGCCAACCTGGTCTACAGAGTGAGTTCCAGGACAGCCAGTGCTATACAGAGAAACCTTGTCTTGAAAAAAAAAATAATAACAATCCTCTCAGTGTTCTTCAATTTGTTTTTCAGAGATTAAGTTTACTGTGGGGAAATTAAGTTTAAAATGGGTGCATATATCAACACTGATAGGGTATCAGTATGAAGACATATTTTTTTTGTTAAAAAGAAAGAACAAATCCTTGTAAACACCTGCTACTTGTTTCATACTTACCAACATTGCCTGATGTATACACATTCTTGGTGAATCCTAACTTTTCAGTTCCTATGCAAGCACTAGTACAACCAAACCTTCACTTTAACAAGTGAAGTATATGCACACTTTGAGAAATACTGCTGTTAGGTTTTATTGAAATAAAGCATGCCAGAAGGAGAAGATGTGTTAGGTTTTGGTTTCAAGTGGTTTACAACAGTGCAAGCTATCAAGTATCAAATAGCACAAATGGAGAAAAGGGATTAGCCACTCCTTCACCACCACTGAATTAAATTCAAAGAAAGTATGTAAGTATGATGCTTTCTCCTGACAGGAACTCTTGTTCTTATCTTAATAGCAGTAAACTTCTCAGTTAATATACAGTTTAACTTGCATAACATTGTATAGAACAAACAGTAAAGCCAGAAGTGCCTATCATCCAAACTTGGAGTGTTAGGAGCTTCAAGAATAACATCGAGATGACACTACTACTTTAAAAGTTGCTACCCTTTACAAACAGTCTTGTCAATTCTGCATGAAATTAAAGGAGCTGTATATTTGGGAAAATGAATTATTGCAAAGGTAAGAACAACTTATGGTGGGTGAAAAGATCAATGCTCATTACGTTGTTCAATTGATACATATTACCAAAATATTTTAATGAAATCAACACATTTATCAGTAAGATGCATGATACATTGAAGGTAAAATAAAACCTTCTGTTAAATGTCAATGTGAAGGCTCAGTGGAAATACAAGCTTGACATTAAGTCTGATAACTTCAGTTTAATAGCCTGGACCCACAGATTGGAAGAAAAAACCAACTACTGAAAGTTATCATCTCACTTGATCATCGATGCACCATTCCCTCACAAAATGACAGACATTGAAACAATCCAAACCTTCAGCTGGTAACATGTACATATCTGTGCATGTTCAGTCTCTGGCTAATAGTAGATGGAATTATGTCATGTTAGCTTTAAGAATGTGAATCCACATAGGAACTGTTTAAATCAGTCAGAATTACTTCTAAAGCTTTCTTGCTGCTTATTGAAATAGAGTGATTTTATGAAGTTATGAAAAAATCTGTCATCATGTATACCATAGATAACACCATGGTCCTTTATTGTTTTATCAGCTGTTAATTCCCCAGAGGGATTCACAGGAAAAAATTATATATGCTGCCCCTTCATTAGAGAATTTCATTCTTCAGAAATAACAAACCCCAACAAATGTCTCACAAGTGTCTCTTTCCTGTTAGTTCTAACATAATGTCACCAATGAAGGCTCAATAAATGCAGAATAATTGAAAGTGAAAGGTAAATGTAAAGTTTATGTTATAGAAGTATAAATATGGGGTCTAAACCAAGAAGATATGAGAATTGATAAAAATGCTTATTTAAAAGGAGCTTGAGCCATTTTGATTTGCATTTCCTTGATGACTAAGAATGTTAAACATTGCTTTAGGTATTTCTTGGCCATTTGAGATTCCTCAGTTGAGAGTTCTTTGTTTAGCTCTGTACCCCATTTTTAATTAGATTATATGGTCCTCTGGAGTCTAGCTTATTGAACTCTTCATATGTATTGGATATTAGCCCTCTATTGGATGTAGGATGGGTAAAGATCTTTTCCCAATCTGTAGATTGTTTATTTGTCCAATTGACAGTGTCCTTTCCTTATAGAAGCTTTTCAATTTTATGAAGTCCCATTTGGCTATTGTTGCTCTTAGAGTCTGAGCCATTGGTGTTTTATTCAGTAAAGTCTCCCCTATGCCAATGTGTTTGAGGCATTTCCCCACTTTCTCCTCAATTAGATTCAGTGTATCTGGTTTTATGTGGAGATCCTTGATCCACTTGGACTTAAGCTTGGTTAAAGGAGGTAAAAATAGATCAATTTTCATTCTTCTACATGATGACCTCCACTTGAGCCAGCACCATTTCTTGAAATTGCTGTCTATTTTCCAATGGATAACCATAGGTGTGTGGGTCTATTTCTTTATCTTCAATTTTATTCCATTAATGTACCTGCCTGTCCCTGTACCAATACCATGCTGTTTTTATTGCTATTTTTCTGTAGTATAGCTTGAGGTCAGGGATGGTGATTCCCCCAGAACCTCACAACAGTCAGAATGGCTAAGATTAAAAACTCAGGTGAAGGCAGATATTGGCAAGAATATGGAGAAAGAGGAATGCTCCTCCATTGCTGGTGCAATTGCAAGCTTGTACAACTATTTTGAAAATCAATCTGATTCATCAGAAATTTGGAAGTATGTTTATTTAAAGACCTAGCTCTACCACTCTTGTACATATACCCAAATTATTGGCCAATGTATAACAAGGGCAAAAGCTCCACTATGTTCATACCAGTTTTATTGATAATAAACAGAAGCTGGGAAAAAAAAATATCCCTCAAGAAAAGAATGGATACAGAAAATGTGGCACATTTATACAATGGAGTACTACTCAGCCATTAAAAACAATGACTTCATAAAATTCTTAGGCAAATGGATGGAACTAGAAAATATCATCCTGAGTAGTGTAAACCAGACAAAAATAACAAATATGGTACAAACTCACTGATAAGTAGATATTAGGCAAAGAGCATGGAATACATACTACATAACTCATAGATCATATAAAGCATAAGAAGAAGGAAGACTAAAGTGTGGATTATCCAATCCTACTTAGAAGAAACAACAATAATGGGAGATAGAGGAAAGGAGGGACCTGAAAAGGAGAAAAGAGGAGGAAAGAAAAAGAGGGGAGGGGAAAATCAGGTATGAGAAGAATCAGAAATATGTAGCAGTGGGGTATGGGGAACTCAGGATAGCCACTAGAAAGTTGCAGATACCAGAGAAGCATGAGGTTCTGAGGACCAACAGGCATGCCATTAACCATAAAACCCAAAAAAGGGGGAGATATAACCTGTAAAGACCATCTCCAGTACATAGGTACACCTGCCAGTAGAGTAATGGAGCCATCCACCCAAAGAAAGAGAACCTCAGAACAATTTTCCTTATGAATATCAATGCAAAAATACTCAATAAAATTCTCAAAAACAGAATCCAAGAACACATCAACAATCATCCATTATTGTCAAGTAGGCTTCATCCCAGGGATATAGGGATGGTTAATGTAATCCACTATATAAAATAACCCACATGATCATCTCATTGGATGCTGAGAAAGCATTTGACAAATTTCAACACCCCCTTCATTGCAAAAGTCTTGGGAAGATCAGGATTTCAAGTCCTATACCTAAACATAGCAAAAGTAATATACAGCAAACCAGTAGCCAAGATCAAAATAAATGGAGAGAAACTTGAAGCAATCCTACTAAATCAGGGACTAGACAAGGCTGCCCACTCTCTACCTACCTATTCAATATAGTACTTGAAGTTCTAGCTAGAGCAATCAGACAACAAAAGGAGATCAAAGGGATACAAATTGGAAAGGAACAAGTCAAACTATCACTATTTGCAGAGGATATGATGGTATACTTAAGTGACCCCAAAAATTCCACCAGAGAACTCTTAAGCCTGATAAACAGCTTCAGCAAACTGGCTTGATACAAAATTAACTCAAACAAATCACTAGCCTTTCTCTATTCAAAGGATAAGCAGGCTGAGAAAGAAATTAGGGAAACAACACTCTTCACAATAGTCACTAATAATATAAAATATCTTGGTGTGGCTCTAACCAATCAAGTGAAAGATCTGTGTAACAAAATCTTCAAGTCTCCGAAGAAAGAAATCAAAGAAGACCTCAGAAGATGGAAAACATCCCATGCTCAATGATTGGCCAGATTAATATAGTAAAACTGGTCATCTTGCTAAAAGCAATCTACAGAGTCAATACAATCCCCATCAAAATTCCAACTCAATTCTTCATAGAGGTAGAAAGAGCAATTTGGAAAAAAAAAATCATTTGGAGAAAATAAAACAACAAAACAACAAAAAACAAAACAAAACAAAAACAAAAAACAAACAAACAAACAACAGGATAGTGAAAACTATTCTCAACAATAAAAGAACTTCTGGGGGAATCACCATCCCTGATCTCAAGCTGTATTACAAAGAAATAGTGATTAAAAACTGTATGGCATTCATACAGAGACAAGCAGGTAGATCAATGGAATAGAATTGAAGACCCAGAAATGAACCCCCACACCTACAGGCACTTGATCTTTGACAAAGGAGCAAAAACCATCCAATGGAAAAAAGCATTTTCAGCAAATCATGCTGGTTAAACAGGCAATCAGCCTGTAGATGAATAAAAATCTATCCATTCTTACCTCTTTATACAGGCTCAAGTCCAAGAGAATCAAACCTCCACATAAAACCCAATACATTGAAACTAATAGAAGAGAATGTGGGGAAGAGCCTTGAACATATGGGCACAGGGGAAATTTTCCTGAACAGAACACCAATGGCTAATGCTCTAAGATCATACAATTGCAAAGATTCTGTAAAGTAGAGGACACTGGCAATAAGACAAAAGGCATCCAACAGATTGGAAAAGGATTGTTCCCAATCCTACATCTGATAGGGGGCTAATATCCAGTATATACAAAGAACTCAATAAGTTAGACTCCAGAGAACCAAATAATCATATTAAAAAATGGGGTACAGAGCTAAACAAAAATTCTCAACTGAGGAACTTCAAATGGCTGAGAAGCAGCTATAGAAATGTTCAACATCCTTAGTTAACAGGGAAATGCAAATCAAAACAACCCTGAAATTCCACCTCATACCAGTTAGAACGGCTAAGATCAGAAACTAAGGTGACAGCAAGATGCTAGCAAGGATGTGGAAAAAGAGGAACTCTCCCCCCATAGCTGGTGGGATTGTAATTTCCTCAGAAAATTAGACATAATAATACATGGGGACCTAGCTATACCATTCCTCAGCATATACACAAAAGATGTTCCAACATATAACAAGGACACATGTTCCACTATGTTCATGGCAGCCTTATTTATAATATCCAGAATCTGGAAACATTCTAGACATCCCTCAACAGAAGAATGGATACCGAAAATGCGGCACATATACACAATGGAGTACTATTCTGCTATTAAAAACAATGAATTCCTGAAATTCTTAGTCAAATGAATGGAATTAAAAAATAACATTCTGAGTGAGGTAACACAGTCACAAAAGAACACACATGGTACGCACTCCTTGATAAGTGGATATTAGCCCAAAAGTTCGGAATACCAAAGATACAATTCACAGAACACATGAAGCTCAAGAAGGAAGACCAAAGTATGGATGCTTAGTTTCTTTTTACAGGGCCTAACAAAATATTAGAGGAGACAATTTTTGGAACAGAGACTGAAGGAAAGGCCATCAGGAAACTGCTCCCATATACAGTCACCAAACCCAGACACTATTGTAGAAGCAGGCAGTACCCTGATATACCCTGAGAGTTTCTGCTATTCTGACAAATACAGAGCAGGATGCTCTAAGCCAAAGATGGTACTGAACAAGGGTTCACCAATGGAGGAGTTAGATAAAGGACTGAAGGAGCTGGAGAGGTTTCCAACCCAATAGGAAGAACAACAATATTAAACAACCAGACACCTCAGAGCTCCCAGAGACTAAACCATCAACCAAAGAGTAAGGATTCAGTGGTCCATGGCTCCAGCTGCGTATGTAGCAGAGGATGCCCTTATTGGACATCAATGGGAGAAGAGGCCCTTGGTCCTGTGAAGGCTTGATGCCCCAGTGTAGGGGAATGCCAGCGCAGGGAGGCAGGTGTGGGTGGGTGGGTTGGGGAGCACCCTCATAGAATCAGTTGAAGAAGGCATAGGATAAGTGATTTGCAGGGAGGGAAACCAGGAAAGGGGATAACATTTGAAAAGCAAATAAATAAAGTAGCCAATAATTTTTTTAACCCAGTATTGTTTTTCTCTAAAGGAAATGCAGAGACATAAAATGAAGCAGAGACTGAAGGAAAGGCCCTCCAGAGACCTCCCTACCTAGGGAGCCATCCCACCTGCATACAAAGCCGGATACTATTGCTGATGCCATGAAGTGCTTGCTGACAGGAGCACCTGTCCCTGAGAGCCTCTGCCAGCACTTGATCAATACAGATCAATAGCCAACCATCAGATTGAGCCCAGGGACCCCATAGGGGAAGGACTGAAGGAGCTGAAACGGATTGCAACCCCACAGGAAGAACAACAATATCAATTAAGATGACCATCCTGAGCTACCAGGGACTAAACTGCCAACCAGAGTATGCGTGGAGGGAACCATGGCTATAACGATATATGTAGCAGAAGATTGCCTTTTCTGGCATCAACGGGAAGAGAGGTTCTTGGTCTTGTAGAGATTTGATGCCCCAGTGTAAGGGACACTAGAGAGGTAAGGAGGAAATGGATGCTTGTGGGTTGGGGAGCAGCCTCATGGAGGCAAAGTGGAGAGGGGAAACCAGGAAGTCAGACATTTGAAATGTAAATAAATAAAATAACCAATAAAAAATTACAAAGAAAAGGAGCTTGGTTACAAATATAGACAGACATATGAAGAAATGAAGGAAGCAACTCAAAAATATTGTCAAAATGTATGATTTTGAGTTTGTTTAACACTATTGTCCTGTAGTACAGCTTGAAGTCAGAGATGGTGGTTTCCCACAGAAGTTATTTTATTTTTGAGAATTGTTTTCATTTTTCTTATATTTTTTGTTATTTTGGTTCTGTTTAGTTTTTTTGTTTTTCCATATGGCGTTGAGAATTTCTCATTTGTGTCTGTGAAAACATTTTTTGGAATTTTGATGTGGATTGCATTGAATCTGTAGACTGCTTTTGGTAAGGTGGCCATTTTAATATGTTAATTCTACTGATCCAAGGGCATTTAAGATCTTTAATTTATATATTTGATAAAATAAAATGGGCTATGAACTTCAGGTTTAATTCAGTAGTTAAGTCTGTACATAATATGTGCGGGAACATGTGTTCAATCACTGTCACTCAAAATCAAACCAAAATATAATAAAATAAAAAAAAATTCAGTGATGATTTTATTACTACTTATTTATGTAGTTATTTTTACTTTTTCACCCTTTGGAGTTCTTTTCAGTCTCTGTTAATAGAAAATTTGATAAAACACACATAGACAAAAGTAGAAGTAGGCCAAATCATTCAAAGATATTATCTGGTTAGAATTTCATTATTAAAAGATGCCAATTGGACTTCATGTAGAGAGTAATGATTTATTTATTTGCATAAACCATGGTTCCATATATTAAGTCTCTCTGCTTAATATTAAAGATATTCCACTATTAAAAATATAATTCTTAGAAATTGAATCTAAACTTCTAGTTTTGCTTAAATTAAAGATTAAAAGTATTGAACACTTGACACATTTTAAAATTCATCAAAAACAGTAACTGTGTCTCTGAAATGCATTCATATCAAAGGAACTATTTCCTTTGAACTCAAGGCATTATTCTCTCCTATGATAATATTGAATCTGACCTGAATGACAAAGACCCATACAAGGACAGATATACAAGATTTCTAATTTCATTCTTCATATACCTACTGCATTAGGCTTTATAAGAACCCTTTACTTATGTTTAGATGATTCCTCTTCTCAATGCTAGAATTTAAAAGCTAATTCAAAAATTCATCTGTCAAACCCACATATTATTCAAATATAACAGCTGACTTTAAGTGGTACAAAAAGGAAAGGGTTACCTCTGATTAAACTTTCATTCTTTAAGGAGAGACAGTATGCAATTATTGAAAGGCATGAAACTCTATACACTGTAGAAGCATTTTTAATTATATTGATAATAAATAGAAGCAGGTGTAAAAATTAGTAAATATAATGTATTCTTTCCCTTTGACTTGTTACTTTTGATTTCCTGTTTCATTTTGGTTTTAAATAAGTTGATATTACATGTCAATATATACCATTTTAAATATTATTTTTATTCCATTTATTATTCCCAGATGCTTACTTTTGTAAAACCTCAATGATACAGGATATACTTTGTCTTCTTTGATCAAGTTGAAAAACAAAGAAAAAAAGAATGCAAGACTGCATACAAACTGCTGCCATCTCAATTTTCATTAAATTTAAAAGTTATGATTCATTGACCTTATTTTGCTTGTGGTGCTCTGTTTTTTATGCCTTGGTTTTCTTTTATACTTGCCTTTCAGCAGTAGACAGCAAGAAGATCCATGGTTTTTATTTTTCCTTATTTCTCTAATTTTTTAAAATTTCACATTCTAAAAATACTTATTGCACTGAAGAGTCAATAGGTAGCAATTTCTTGAGATTTTGAAGACTTTTGTTGTTGTTGTTGTTCTTGTTTTTGTTCTTGTTCTTGTTCTTGTTCTGTCTTGTGAAAGACCCACGTTGACTTTGATTGCTGATGAAATTATTCTATTCATCCACTACATCATGCAAACCATGTCTTAAAGACACTGTTTAAGTCTCAAAACTTCGGTCAAATTATTAAGCTGCCTATTTAATATATCAAAACAAATGTCACTGATAGGTTCTCCCAGGCTCCCTTAACCCCTATGTTTTACAGGGTCGTCCTGGCTAGCATACACTGCTGAATGAAATTATTTATTCACAACTTTAAATATCAGGATGTAAAAATAGTATGGCTTTCTAAATAAAAAAAACTAATTAAATATCAAGGAACTAAAATCAGTTTGGATTTCCCATTCCATTGGACTTTTATAATTTTTTTTTAATTTTAAGTTTAGAGTTATATGTTACGAAGGAAGCAAAGCACATACATGTCTGTTTCTAAGTAAGGTTTCTTCAGTCTCAAAACAATTGACTATTTTCATCAAAGAACTTTTTGTTATTGTTTTTTATCCTGTGTACCATAACATATTTAGCAATTTCCCTGACCTCTGTCTGAGTTGTGATGAGGAAATGTCTTAATTTATTATGAGACATCCTCTGTAGGTCAAAGCCACCCTGATAAAAACTTTAGTCTAGGTGATGTAAGAAAATTTAAAGAGAAACCCACATTTCTTCTCCAAACAAAGAATCTTCATTCCCTGCCCTGCCTCAGTATTTTACACTGGAAACAACTGGCATAGTCAAAACTGGAATAGGGGAAATATCAGAGTAGGAAATTGCTGGAGAGTGGAAAAGCATATTAAGTGATTTTTTTTCAGTTACACTAGCCTCCCTCCCTGAAACAACACCCACCCACCTACATACACTGTAAGAAAAAAAAATCATTTAAGAGCTGGAATAAATTATCTCAATGTAAATCAGAATATTGCTTTAATAACTTCCAATTCATTTTATGTCTTAATTTTAAATTTTGCTTAAATTTTTATTTATTTTCTGAAAATTTCATACTGATATAATGTATCTTGATCTTCTTTATACTTAACTCCAATTCCTTCCTGGGTTCATAAAAAACAAACAAACAAAACAAAACAACAACAAAAATAAAAAACTAAAACAACAGAAATTGAAAACAAAAATGCCCCCCAAAATGTAACCTGGCATTGCAGTAGCAATATACCAATAAAATCATGGGCCATCCATCAAAGAGCTATGTTCTGTCTCCTTCAATAGTGTGTAAATATGTAGCTAAACAAGCATTTCAATTGTGTTTGCTTGCATGTTTATTTTCAATCTCTTTAATCTCCCTTCATAACAAAGTTAATTTCAACTACAGTTAAAAGGTCACTTTCTCACTTTTAACATAACACCTAGAACATGGTTGGCATGCAATGCATTGTTCTTGGATCAATGAATTTTGCAGTTCATTAATTTTGGTTACAGAACAACTTGACAAAATATTTTATGCATGTTCTTTTTCTCTGGTTCATACTAATGTCATGATGTCAATACAACAAGCTTGCATATATTTTAAAATGCTAAGTTTAAAGGTTTAAATTATACATCATCTTTACAAATATGTATATACATTTAATCTCCATCATTGTTTTAAAACACTATTATTATATTAATGGTATAGATTATGTATAAACATTATTTATAGATTTATATTCTCTGTTCTTAATAGTGAGTTCTTCAAGTTCATGCTGTGGAAGTGGTTTATAGTAAAGAATATTACAAAGTCAAATCATTGATGAACAACTATTATATTTTGAATTTGCATTGTTAATATGGACACCATATTTATTAACATACTTAAGTGAAGTAGAAATTTTTGGTTTAATTAACAACTCAGGGTGTCATGTGAAGTTTTTCTAGAAGCTGTCTTGTGAGAGGGAATGTGATCTTTTGCTAAAAACAGATGCTTGGGAGGATACATGAGAGTCAGAATATATAGAACCCCTCAAACAATGGGAGGGTGCCCTTGCATTGTTCTGATGTGCAGTACTTCACTTGCATTTGCTGGTCTTCACTTTATAGAGATAAATACACCAAAGAAATTCTCATGGTTTTTCCAGGTGATTTTGTCCACTTCTGGTGACTTGTACTGATTCAGCAGACCCTTGCTTATTTTTGGTGGATCATGCTGTCACAACTGATATTTGTTTGATGTTTGCTATTGAACTGGACTGCTGGTATCTTGACCATAAAGAGTAGAATTGCCCCCAAATAGATACTTCTAAACAGGACCACAACACCCTTTCTTATTAACCAGTTTTCTCCTCTCTGATGGATGGGCTAGAAGGGATGTTGAAGCATTTAAGAACCCCAAATAAAATAGGTTTTGAAAAGGAAAAAAAACCCAAGCCTACACCCATGCACTGATGTACATACACAGATATAAAATTTGTCTTAAAGTCCGAGTTTCCCTTATACCACACCATATTCCAATCTCCACAGTTAGCAGCTGCTATGGCCAGCTCTTGTGGTTAAAAGGTGTAGGCCATTCTTCCCCACATCATCAAAGCTTCCAGATCCATCTTTCTCCAGCTCTTATGCAGTTGTGACACAGCTGTTTAGGAACAAACAGTGCACTAATTTCAACTACGACTAATCCTTCCCCTCAGAAGTATAATGAATGGAGCCAACGCCAGTTATTGGCCATCTCACTTCAGTTTATTGCCTTTGTCTTTAGCTTTTCTCTTATAAGAATAGTGTACTCTTTTATTAAACAAACTCTTCTTCACTTCTTTTTCAGGCTTTAATCCACTATTTTACCTTGATTTTTCTAAAAGTATTATTTCCAGGTATGTGAGGAATCAATTTTAAAATAAAATATACAAATACTTCTCTTTTTTTCATATTTTATTTACATTTCAAATATTTCCCCCTTTCCAGATCTCCCCTTTGGAACCTGCTCATTCCCTCTGCCCTCCCCCTGCCACTATGGGGATATTCTCCTACCCATCCACCAACCCACACTGGTCTTCCCTCATCATCATTCTCCTATACTGGGGAATCTAACACCCTCAAGCCCAAGGACTACTCCTCCCCCTGATGGTTAACAAGATCCCCCTCTGCCACATTTGTGGCCAGCATCATGGGTCCCTCCCTGTGTATTCCTTGGTTGGTAGATCAGTCTCCAGAAGTATAGGGGGTCAGGCCAGTTGCCAC
This sequence comes from Rhynchomys soricoides, assembly GCA_019843965.1. Lineage (NCBI taxonomy): Eukaryota > Metazoa > Chordata > Mammalia > Rodentia > Muridae > Rhynchomys > Rhynchomys soricoides. The sequence goes on from JADRCH010000009.1 coordinate 18,154,637, forward strand.
TGTTGCTACCTCTCTGGAGCTGCACACTCCCTCAGCTCCTTCAGTCCCTTCTCCAAGTCCTCTATCTGGGACCTCACACGAAGCCCTACTGTTGCTGTGAAGTGACTCCTGGGTTTTTCAAACTTTGGGGCTAATAACCACTTAACAGTGAGTACATACCATGTTCATTCTTTTGTGACTGCGTTACCTCGCTCAGGATGATATTTTCAAGATCCATTCATTTGTCTGCGAATTTCATGAAGTCATTGTTTTAAATAGCTGAGTAGTATTCCATTGTGTAAATGTACCACATTTTCTGTATCCATTCCTCTGTGGAGGGACATCTGGGTTGATTCCAGCTTCTGGCTATCATAAATATGGCTGCTATGAACATAGTGGAACATGTGTCTTTATTACATGTTGGAGCATCTTCTGGGTATATGCCCAGGAGTGGAATAGCTGGGTCCTCAGGTAGTACAATGTTCATTTTTCTGAGGGTCCGCCAAACTGAATTCCAGAGAGGTTGTATCAACTTGCATTCCCACCAGCAATGGAGAAGTGTTCCTCTTTCTCCACATCCTCGCCAACATCTGCTGTCACCTGAGTTTTTGATCTTAGCCATTCTGACTGGTGTGAGGTGAAATCTCAGGGTTGTTTTGATTTGCATTTCCCTGATGACTAAGGATGTTGAACATTTCTTTAGGTGCTTCTCAACCATTCGAGTTTCCTCAGTTGAGAATTCTCTGTTTAGCTCTCTTCCCCATTTTTTGGTTTGGTTATTTGGATTTCTGGAGTCTAGCTTCTTGAGTTCTTTGTATACATTGGATATTAGCCCTCTATCGGACGTAGGATTGGGAAAGATCTTTTCCCAATCTGTAGGTTGCCATTTTTCCTTATTTACACTGTCCGTTGCCTTACAGAAGCTTTGTAATTTTATGAGGTCCCATCTGTCAATTCTTGATCTTAGAGCACAAGCCATTGGTGTTCTTTTGAAGAACATTTCCCCAGAGCCCAAGTGATCGAGACTCTTCCCCACTTTCTCTTCTATTAGATTCAGTGTATCTGGTTTTATGTGAAGGTCCTTGATCCACTTGGACTTGAGCTTTACACAGGGAGATCGGAAAGGATCAATTTGCAGTCTTCTACATGTAGACCGCCAGTTGAACCAGCACCATTTGTTGAAGATGCTGTCTTTTTTCCACTGTAGGGATTTAGCTCCTTTGTCGAAGATCAAGTGATCATAAGTGTGTGGGTTCATTTCTGGGTCCACGATTCTATTCCATTGATCTACTTGCCTGTCACCGTACCGATACCATGCAGTTTTTATGACTACTGCTCTGTAGTACAGCTTGATGTCAGGGAGGCTGATTCCCCCAGAAGACCTTTTATTGTTGAGGATACTTTTTTGTTATTCCATATGAATTTGAGAATTGCTCTTTCTAGGTCTATGAAAAATTGTGTTGGGATTTTGATGGGGATAGCATTGAATCTGTATATTGCTTTCGGCAGGATGGCCATTTTAACTATGATAATCCAGCTGATCCATGAGCATGGGAGATCTTTCTGTCTTCTGAGGTCTTCTTTGATTTCTTTCTTCAAAGACGTGAAGTTCTTGTCATACAGATCTTTCACTTGTTTGGTTAGAGTCACACCAAGTTATTTTATATTGTTTGTGACAATCGTGATGGGTGTTATTTCCCTAATTTCTTTCTCAGCCTGTTTATCCTTTGAGTATAGGAAAGCTACTGATTTGCTTGATTTAATTTTGTATCCAGCCACTTTGCTGAAGTTGTTTATCAGCTGTAGCAGATCTCTGGTGGAGTTTTTCGGGTCACTTAAGTATACCATCATATCATCTGCAAATAGCGATATTTTGATTTTTTCCTTTCCAATTTGTATCACTTTGAACTCCTTTTGTTGTCTGATTGCTCTAGCTAGAACTTCAAGTACTACATTGAATAGGTAGGGAGAGAGAGGGCAGCCTTTTCTAGTCCCTGATTTTAGTGGGATTGCTTTGAGTTTCTCTCCATTTGGTTTGATGTTGGCCACTGGTTTGCTGTATATTCCTTTTACTAGAACAAGAAGAAGCTAATTCACCCAAGAGGAGTAGAAGGCAGAAAATAATCAAATTAAGGGCTGAAATCAATCAAGTGGAAACTAAAAGAACTATACAAAGAATCAACAAAACCAAAAGCTGGTTTTTTGATAAAATCAACAAGATAGATAAACCCTTAGCCAGACTAACCAGAGGGCTCAGAGATAGTATCTAAATTAACAAAATTAGAAATGAAAACAAAGATATAACAACAGACTCTGAGGAAATTAAAAAAATCATTAGATCCTTCTACAAAAGCCTATACTCAACAAAATTGGAAAATCTGGATGAAGTGGACAAGTTTCTAGACAGATACCGAATACCAAAGTTAAGTCAGGATCAGACAAACCATCTAAACAGTTCCATAACCCCTAAAGAAATAGAAGCTGTCATTAAAAGTCTCCCAACCAAAATAAGCCCAGGAAAAGATGGGTTCAGTGCAGAATTCTATCAGACCTTCAAAGAAGACCAAATATCAATACTCTTCAAACTATTCCATAAAATAGAAACAGAATAAACACTACCTAATTTGTTCTATGAGGCCACAGTTACACTGATCCCAAAACCTCACAAAGACCCAACAATAAAAGAAAACTTCAGATCAATTTTCCTTATGAATATTGATGCAAAAATACTCAATAAAATTCTTGCAAACAGAATCCACAAACACATCACAAAGATCAATCTCCATGATCAAGTAGGCTTCATCCCAGGGATGCAGGGATGGTTCAATACCCGGAAATCCATCAATGTAATCCACTACATAAACAAACTCAAAGAAAAAAATCACATGGTCATTTCATTAGATGCTGTAAAAGCATTTCTCAAAATTTAACATTCCTTCATGATAAAAGTCTTGGCAAGATCAGGAATTCAAGGAGCATACCTAAACATAGTAAAAGCAATATACAGCAAATATTTCTTATATTCAACAGCTGTCCTTTCCTTTTGCCTATATTCCTTTGTTTGGACAGTATTCAGCTTCACTTTATTTGACTAAATATTATTATATATTATATGTAGGTCGCAACTATTTTTAAAAGAAAATTTTTTACATTAAATATACCACGTAAAAATGTCTAGTAATGTCAAAATAGAAACACTAGACGGTTAAGCAGTTCTTGATACTGAGAAAATATTTTACATAGTGTATGTCAATTCACAGTCTGGATGCTGTACCATAATTTAAATATTATTTTAAATGTCTTATATTATAAACTGAAACAATGCAGTTTTCAAATGCATGGTAACTCGAGTATTTTTCCCTTTTCTGAGTGGTAGCCATTCCTCATTTTACTCTCCTTATCGCTATTATACTATCAGAATAATTATATCTATGTTGTTGAATCCATGGCTTAACCAGTAGTTGTTTTCTTTTGATACTCACTAGACAACATTTTCATGCTATAATTCACTTTATAATATATAATTCACTATAATTTCATGTTTTAATATCACAGGAAAACATGAACTTATTCCATGGATACATTAAATCTATGACTATAGAATAAAAGATAAATGGACAATAGTAATATGAGGAGAACCTCCCTCTTCTTCAAATTTTAACACTGATAATAAAAGATTGTAGTCAGAGATGTAAGAACCAAATGTCTAACTTACATGCATGAGTTGCTGGATGTATCACTGAAATCCATCGTTAGCATATAAGAACATGTTTTTCTTGAAGACACCATGTTGAAGAATTTTGCCTTTTTTCTGCTAATTTTAATTACTGCTTTTGTGAATGCCTTTATAACTGCCAAATCTCAAAGTAATGATATGTTCTGTGGAGGCCTTCATCAGGACATCATTCAGTTTATGAAGCTAAAACTAATTGGCAATGCTTTCAAGAACAGATTGTGAATCTTCTTCTTTCCATAGATGTTTAGCATTGGGATATAAGCTTCAAACTGTCCAGAAGCAGATGGTTCAATATAAATCAAAAGAAATTGCATGTTTGCCAAGCTGCATGCATTGATTTTCCATTTGAAAAAACATTCCAAAACAAAACAAAAAAAAGTCAAAAGATGCCTTTAAGAATTCAAAGCTTAAAATACAAATTCCAAATCTAATGTTAACATAAGTACCATAACTATGGGCTTTGTGAAAATAAAAGAGGTACATACAAATAATTTAGTGTAAGAATAAGGTAAGGTCCGTACTATCAGGAGTTCTGGATGATTGTGCACTGCCAGTTATTAATGCATTATTTATAACTATTACTCGACTCTGATTTTGAATCTGATGGTGACTAGATAAAAAGCTGTTGTACATCTGATAAATAGGAGACACTAAATCACCAGTAATGGGAACATAAAGAAATTTTAGGTCTCTTATTCCTAGGGATGAGCCAGGTTTCTGAGAAAGGAATGAGTACTCCTGTTGTGATCTTTGTCTTTCATGTTCCCACACTGATTAGATTGTGTCCAGTGTTCTGAGGAAAAATAAGCATACTAAGCACGTATTGATAATAAAAATGTTCACAATGAAACAAACAAAAATTCACTAGCTAACCAAAGAAAGTTCTACTAGTCAAGGATGCAATTGCTGAAAAGTGTGTAGTGTATATTTTATAAGGCATTGCCAAAGAAGAAAAGGACACAAAAATTAAGTTTAAAATTATTGCAATATATAATCAAAAAAAAATCATGTTATATGTAAGCTTATTGTTTAGTCAAATCCAGATTAAGAAGATTGTGTCTTTAGGAATATTCATGTCACATATTTTAAAATACACATATTTTGAATATCTACAGAATTATATAGGACCCTCTCTTGCTCTACCTTCCATTATTATTTTCTTCTGTCCTCTAAGTGGGTTTGAAGCAACTCTACTTTGGCCTTCCTTCTTGTTAAACTTCACGTGGTCTATGAGTTGTATTATGGGTATTCTGAGCTTTTGGGCTAATATCCGCTTATCAATGAGTGGTGCATACTATGTAGGTCCTTTTGGGTCTGAGTTACTTCATCCAGGATGATATTTTATAGTTTCATCCATTTGTCTACAAAGTCTGTGAACTCATCATTTTTTAATAGCTGAGTAGTATTCCGTTGTGTAAATGTACCACAATTTCTGTATCTATTTTACCGTTGATGGACATCTGGATTGTTTCCAGCTTCTGACTGTTATGAATAAGGCTGCTACGACCATAGAGGAGCATGTGTCCTTGTTATATGTTGGAGTATCCTTTGGGTATATGCCCAGGAGTGGTAAAACTCAGTCTTCAGGTAGAATTATTTCTAACTTTTTGAGAAACTTACAGATTGATTCCAAAGTGGTTTTACCAGCTTCCAATTCCACCAGCAATGGAGAAGTTTCTCATACTCCAAATCCTCACCCTCATCTTCTGCCACCTACAGTTTTGTATTTTATTTTATTTTATTATTATTTTTTTTTTACCTTAGGCATTCTGCTTGATATAAGATAGAATCTCCTGGTTGTTTTGATTTTCATTTCCCTAATGACTAACAACTTTGTAGTTTTTTTAAAGTGTTTCTCAGCCATTTGAGATTATTCTGGTGAGCGTCCTCTGTTTAGCTCTTTACACCATTGTTTGAGTTATTTGGGTTGAAAGTGTCTAACTTTCTCCTCTGTAAGTTTCAGTGTATCTGGTTTTATTTGGAGGTTCTTGATTCACTTGTATTTGAGGTTTGTCCAAGGAGACAAAAATGGGATGATTTGCATTCTTCTACATGCTGAAATCCAGTTGAAACCACACCATTTGTTTAAAGTGATGTCTTTTTTCCCATTGCATGGTTTTAGGTCCTTTTTCAAATATCAAGTGACCATAGGTGTGTGACTTCATTTCTGGGTCTTCAGTTCTATTCCATTGATCTTCCTGCCTGTATCTGCCTGCAGATACAGGCAGGAAATGAAAATCAAAATGAAAATCAAAACAACCAGGAGATTCTATATTATATCAAGCAGAATCAAGCATAAATACCTTGCAGTTTTTATGAATATTGCTAAGTGAAAAATAGCCTCAAACACATGGACACAGGGGAAATTTTCCTGAATAGGAAACCAATGGCTTATGCTCTAAGATCAAGAATCGACAAATAGGACCTCATAAAATTTCAAAGCTTCTGTAAGGCTAAAAACACTGTCAATAGGACAAAATGGCAGCCAACAAAATAGGAAAAGCTCTTTACCAATCTTATATCCAAATTAGGGCTAATAACCAAAATATACAAAGAACTGAAGAACTTAGAATCCAGAGAATTAAATAACCCTACTAATAAATGGAGTACAGAGCTAAACAATGAATTTTCAATTGAGGAATATCAAATGGCCAGGAAGCACCTAAAGAAATGTTCAACATCCTTAATCATCAGGGAAATGCAAATCAAAACAACCCTGAGATTCCACCTCACACCAGTCAAAATGGCTAAGATAAAAAACTCAAGTGACAGCAAATGATGGTAAGGATGTGGAGAAAGAGGAACACTCCTCCATTGCTGGTGGGATTGCAAGCTGGTACAACCACTCTGGAAATCAGTCTGGTGGTTTCTCAGAAAACTGGATATAGTATTACTTGAGTACCCAGCTATACCACTACTGGGCATATACACAAAAGATGCTCCAACATATAACAAGGACACATGCCCCACTATGTTCAGAGCAACAGTATTTATAATAGACAAAAGCTGGAAAGAAACCAGATGTCCTTCTACAGAGGAATGGATACAGAAAATGTGGTACATTTACACAATGGAGTACTACTCAGCTATTAAAAACAATGAATTCATGAAATTCTTAGGCAAATAAATGGAACTAGAAAATATCATCCTGAGTTAGATAACTCAACCATAAAATAACACACATGCTATGCATTCACTGATAAGTGGATATTATCCCAAAAGCTTGGAAACCCAAGATACAATTCACAGACCTCAGCAATCTCAAGAAGAAGAAAGACCAAAGTACAGGTGCTTTGGTCTTTCTTAGAAAGTAGAACAAAATACTCACTGGAGCAAATATGGATACAAAGTGTAGAGCAGAGACTGAAGGAAAGGCCATCTATGGACTGCATCACCTGGGGATCCATCCCGTATATTATCACCAAACCCATACACTATTGTGGAAGCCAAGAGTGCTTACTAACAGGAGCCTGATATAACTGTCTCCTGAGAGGCTCTGCCAGTGTTTTACAAATGCAGAGGCAGATGCTCTCAGCCAACAATTGGACTGAGGGTCCCCAATCGAGGAGTTAGAGAAAGGACTGAAAGAGCTGAAGGAGTTTGCAACCCTATAGGAAGAACAACAATATCAACTAACCAGACCCCACAAAGCTCCCAGGGACTATACCACCTACCAGGAAATACACTTATTGGGACCCATGGCTCTACCTGCAAAGGATGTCTTTGTCAGGCATTAATGAGAGGAGAGGTCCTTGGTCCTATGAAGGCTAGAAACATGCCCCAGTGTAGGGGAATCGAAGGCAGGGAGGTGGGAGTGTGTGGGTGGGTGGAGGAACACTTTCACTGAAGCAAGGGGAGGGGAGATAGGATAGGGGTTTCCAAGAAGGGGCAAACCGGGAAAGGAGATACCATTTGAAATGTAAATAAAAAAAATATACAGTAATAAAAAAGAAAATGTCTAAATTCTTGAATTCTTTATAAATTTCGGATATTAGTCCTCTCTTAGATGTATAGTCGGTGATGATCCTAATCTGTGGGCTGCCATTTTGTACTGACTGTGTTCTATGCCTTAGTTTTATGAGGTCTCATTAACAATCCTTAGTTTTATTAGTTCTCATTAACAATTGTTAATATTAAAGCCTGCACCACTGGTGTTCTGTTCATGATGTTTTCTCCTATGCAAATAGGTTCAAAGCTATTCCTACTTTCTTTTTTTTTGTAGATTTAGTATATCCTGTTTTACATTGAGGTCTTTCATTGACATTGAACTGAATTTTGTGCAGGTTGGTAGAAATGGATCTATTCACATTCTTCTATGTGTAGACATCCAGTTAGACTAGTACCATTTGTTGAAGATGCTTTCTTTTTTCCAATGTATGGTTTCGCATTCATATAAAAAATCAAATATCTGTAGGTGTATGGGTTTATTTCAGTGTCTTTGAAGGAAATTGACCAACCTGTCTATTCCTAAAAAATACTATGCAGTTTTTATTAATATTTCTCTGTAGTACAGCTTGAGTTTAGGGATAAGAAAAACTCCAGAAGTTTTTTTATTGTTCAGAATTGTTTCAGCTATCCTGAGATTTTTGGTTTTTTTTCATATGAAATTGAGAATTGTGTTATCATAGTTTGATGGAAATTGCATTGAATTTGTAGATTGCTTTTGATAAGGGGGCCATTTTCACTGTTATTCCCACTGATCCTAGAGCATGGGAGATCTTTCCATCTCTGACATCTTCTCCAATTTCTTTCTTTAGGGACTTGGAGTTCTCATAATAAAGATCTTTCACAGCTTTGGTTAGAGTTGTAACAAGATATTTTATGTAATTTTTGGCCATTTAAAGGGAGTTGTTTCCCCAATTTCTTTCTTAGGCTGTTGTTGTTTGTGTAAAGTAGGTTTACTGATATTTTTAAAGGTTAATTTTGTATCCAGCCACATTATTTAAGGTGTTTATCAGCTGTAGTAGTTCTCTGGTCGAATTTTTTGGTTTGCTTGTGTATAATACCATATCATCTGAAAATAGAGATACTTTGACTTCTATTCTTACATTTGTATCCCCTTGATCTCCTTTACTTGTCTTATCACTCTGGCTAGTACTTCATGTACTATATTGAATAGTGAGAGAGTACGCAGCCTTGAGTTCTCCCTAAATTTAATGGAATTTCTTTATGTTTCTTTCCATTTTATTTGTTGTTGGCTTATGGCTTGCTGTATGTTGCCTTTTTGTGTTTGGATATGCCCCTTAGTATCCCTGATCTCTCTAGGATTTTTAAAATGAAGGGCTGTTGGATTTTTGTCAAAGGTTTTTCCAGCAATTAATGACACAATTATGCAGTTTTTGGGGGGGTGGGTTGTTTATATGGCAGAATACCATGATGGATTTTCATATATTGAATGATCACTGAATCCCTGAGATAAGCCTACTTGATCATAGTAGATGAAGTCTTTGAATTCTTCTTATATTCTATTTACAAGTAATTTATTGATTATTTTTACATGAATATTCCAAAGAAAATTTGATCTGAAATTCTCTTTTTTGTTGAGTCTTTGTGTGGTTCAGGTATCAAGGTGACTGTGTCCACATAGAATAACATTGGCAATATTCTTTCTGTTTCTATTTAATGAAATAGTTTGAGGAGTATTGGTATTAGCTCTTCTTTGATGATCGGATAGAATTCGTCACTAAAATCATTTGGCCCTAGGGTTATTTTACTGTGTGAGACATTTGATGACGCCTATTTCCTTAGGGGTTATAGTGCTGTTTAAATAGTTTACCTGATCTTGATTTAACTTCAGTACATGTAATCTTTCTAGAAAATCATCCACTTAATTAAGAATGTCCATTCTTTGAATTTCCTCATTATTTGTTGTTATCTCTTTGTTTTCTTTTATGAGTTTGTGTATGGATACTACCTCTCTATCTTCCAGTTAGTTTGTCTAAAGTTTTCTATATCTTGTTGATTTTCTCAAAGAACTGGCTCTTCTTTTCTAATTCATTGATTTTAGGCCTGATTTTATTATTTCCTTTCTTTTACTCCTCTTTAGTGAGTTTTACTTCCCCCTTCCCCCCAGGACTTTCAGATTGAGTTTTAAGTTGTTGTATGGGAATTTTCTATTTTCTTTATGGAGAATGTTAGTGCTATAAACTCTCTTCTTAGCACTGCTTCCTTTGTAAGATATAAATTTGCATATGATGTGGCTTCCTATTCATTGAACTCTGATTTTTTTTTTTATTTCTTTCATGAAGCAGAAATCATTGAATAGAGCATTGTTGATTTTCAGCAGATCTAATAAACGTAGGCTAAGATGTGATGGGAGATTGTGTTTTTTTTTGCGGATAGCAGGCTACTCATAGCACCTGAGGGTTCCCCAGAAGACTCAGTGGGCAGGAGAGATGGGTGTAGCAAAGGAGACTAATTGGTATGCCTCTCAATTCATAAGTTTGATCTATATTAGATATTTTTACTTAAACTCATTTTAGGGAATACATAACACTATAGTGAAATTATATTTATTATTTATGCCACATGAGAGTTTTTACTTATTCTCACATTAAAATGTTTAAATGAGGTTATATATTTAAACTAAATAGGTTGAAACTTTAAACCAAAATATAACCTTGTTATTGAGGGATTTTTTTTCTTCTGTGAATTCTTTGCTAGTGTTTTATGTTTTTTGTCTAATATAAAATCTGAAAATTTTATCAATAAATCTAAAAGTAATTTCCCATAGAAATAGAAGAGAATTATATTTGATATACATGAGTCAATATTTGTATTCAGTACACATAATTTTAATACATATATATATACAGTATACATAATTATGATATTTTGGTTACTTTTTAAAAAAAATTATGTATACATGCTGAAAAATTTTAATCAGCAACATGGCTGCTCTGGCTGGAATATAGACAAGCCCTTAGAAAGTAGGTTTAATCCCAAACAATGTAGGTAAGGTTAATTTGGAGAAGGAAGCAGTCATGTTAGAATGTGACATCTAATTGAGCAAGAGAAAAAGATCACTATTTGACAAATTGAGTCACGGATAAGAAACACCCATATGGACAAGGGAGAATATTTAAGAACAGACAAGGAGAGAGTCAGTTCTGTTCAGTCAATTGAATTCACTTCTGTCAGTCAGCACAGGAGGCATTGCAGTGGAGTTAATCTCAGGTTGTGTATTCATGCAAAAAAGTGCAAGTCAGCAGAAAAAATTGAAGCCAGAAAACAAAATGGAGCCAGAAGATTAAAACAAATTGCTATAGTTAGTTTGAGGCCAAGCAGAGCAATTCAGTGAGAAGCTGAAAGAAGACAGATTGAATCAGTCAGCTTGGAGAAGAGTTTGAGCCAGAACAGCTTATTTGTACCATCCAGCCAGCGTTCAGAAAGTTCTAGAAAGGAAGAGTGAGCTGATTCAGCAGTATGCCTCTGAAACCAAAATTGCATCAGGTGAAAAAAAGTTACACACACACACACACACACACACACACACATATGTGGGGGGGATTTTGGGAGATACCCCACCACGTATGTGCGTGTGTGTGTGTGTGTGTGTGTGTGTGAATGGTTTAACTAAGAATGGTCCCAATAGAGTCATATATTGGAATATTTGGTCCCCAGAAAAACCTTTTGGGAAAAATTAGAAGCTGTGACATTTTTGGAAGAGGTGTATCACTGGAGTCAGACATTGAGGTGTCCAACATCCATGCTGTTAGCAAATACATATTTCTTCGTCCTGCTTGTAGAACCAGAATTGACCTCTGATGCCTGCCTGCTTACTCATCACTGTTCCAGACCATAATAATCATGAAGTCTCACTTTCTGGAACAGTTAGTACTAAATTAAATACTTTTTTTAATAAGTTGCTTTGACAGTGTTACTTTATTTTAGCAATAGATAAGTAAGATATATGTGTATATCTATATATATAATATGTATGATTCAATGTTCCCTCTAAACTTAAATGTTGGTATTGATTTTGTGAATGTTCCATCATTTAGATAGAGCTGGTTATAAAATTTGTTGTCATTTTATGAACAGTTCATCCATAACAAAATTGCCTCATGGTTATCTGCATTAACCTTTATATATTATCTTCACATTGATGGTCACAAATCTTTGAGCCATTTTCCCACACAATTGATGGGAACCTTATAACCACCACAGATGGTAGTAATAGCACTATCAATGACAATGGAGTCACTTGCCATGACTGAATATTATGTCTAAACCACCCAGCAAACTCATAATGACGTCCTGTCAATTTTTACATCATATATATATGATCAACAATAGGCTATTTAAGCAATAATGAAGCAATAATTTATCTCTGAAATGAGGCTGCTATTAAATGAAGACAGCAAGGCAGTATAATACTGGAAGCATATAAAACCCAGAGTCTTTGATTATATTAGGAGATATATTTTAAACGATGATCTGATGTAATGTGGAGGCTCCCTTCCCCAGCTCTTACATAATGTCAAATGCTCTACAAAACGGTTAGTATCACATAGTATTAGTTCACATATTATTTTTCATATTAATTTAAATGAATTTTAATCATATATTATGTAAATGTTTTCACCAATGGATGCGTTGAGTATAATTTTGTATTTCTATATAGGAAGTAAATATGATTTAAAATATTGTGAACAAACTATAATAAGGACACAACTATTATTTTTATTGATATTCCAGGGTACCCTTCTTGGTTTAGTGACTTAGAAGACACATTAAATTAGACAGGACAGCCATATATTTTAAGAGCATTATGGGCTAAAGGAAAAAGATGATAAACCTGGAGCTCAGAGAGGAGCTCCAGTGAAAGGAGACATACTTTGCAAAGCAAGCAGAGACATCATCTTTTACAGGTAGATGAAACATAGACCACTAGTGGAAAATAACCTAGAATGATAAATAACAATGGAGAGTAAGCACAATTCAATGGATTTATCTGAAAATGTGATGTGCCAGTGACTGCATCTGAAATATGCTACCAAAAATAACTATGACATTCCATATTATAGTATTATATATTTTAAAAAACATTAGATCTATTTATTTTATTTTCATGTGGTGTTTTGCTTGCATGTGTATATACAAACCGATATAGTTTGAGGAGAAAAGATAAATCCTTTCTTTTATATTAATCATTCCATTTGTTTATATCTCAAATGATATCATCCTTCCCTGTTACCCATCTACAGGCCCCCCCATCCCATCTGCCTTCTTCCCCCTCCTCTTTGCTTCTATAAGGGAGTTAGCCCACCCACTCATCCACTCCAGCCCCACCGCCGCAGCATCCCCCTATGCTGGGGCATCAAGCACTCACAGGACAAATGGCCTCCCTTCCCATTTCTGTCAGACAAAGCCATCCTCTGCTACAAATGTATCCCTCCAGGTATGCTCCTTGGTTGGTGGTCTAGTACCTGGGAGAACTGGGTGGTCTGGCCAGCCAACATAGTTCTTCCTATGAGGTTGTAATCCCCTCTGTTCTTCCAGTCCTTCCCCCAGGTCACCCACAAGTGTCCTTAAGCTCAGTCTGATGGTTGGCTCCAAGCATCCACTTCTGCATTGGTCAGGTGTTGGCTGAACCTCAGAAGGAATAGCCACACCAGGTTCCTGTCAGCAAGCACCTGTTACCAACAGCAACAGTGTTGAGGGGGGGTTGGTGTCTGCAGATAAGACAGGGTGGATCCGCAGGTGGGGCTGTACCCGGATGGCCACCTTTTCAGGCTCTACTCCATTTTTCTGTCCCTGTCTTTCTTTGGACAGGAACATTTCTGAGTTAAAAATTGAGATGGGTGGGTGGCCCCATCCCTTATCTGGGGGCCTTGCCTATCTACTGGAGGTGGTCTCTATAGATTCTATCTCACCTTTGCTATGCATTTTGGAATCTTAAAAAGAATCAGTAGAAAGCTAAAACTTGATCTTCTGTCATTGCCTTCTAAAGCTAAAATTACAGATGGCTACCACACCTACTCAGGTTCTAGGAACATAACTCAATTCTTTAAATTTGTTTAAGGGATTTAAATAACTGTTGAGGCATCTCTACAGACTAGAAGAATTTTCTCTCAGTCAAATTCTTGACACTTCAACAGGATTTGTGAAATGACTAGAAATTAACTAACATAATTGTCATTATCATCATCACTATGATTATCAATTTTATAATCATAAAAAATATTTTTGGACTTGCTCATTATTAGTCTATAACAGTGTAATTGATTAATATTTCTTTATATTATACCTGTATCTTAAATAATTTATTAGTTCCAAGAATTTATAGCATGTAATTGTATATATGAGCTTTAAAACTTTCAATATATAGGACTTTATTACCTATAAGCAGTGATAGTTTTGTTTTATATTTGTATTTTTTATTTTTTTTAATTCTTTTAGGCTGGTGTTTCTACGAATTTTAATACTATGTTGAGTGGACAAGATGAAAACAGCTTTTACTACCCTTTTTGTCATTCGAGAAGAGAAGCTTTCATATTCTTAGCCACACATGTCATGCTTGCTGAGTGTTTAGTTTGGTTTTTAGTCTATAGATTAAAAACAACATTTTAATAATTTCATCAATGTACACAATATGTTTTGTTCATATCCTCTCCTTGGTTCTCTACCAAGTTCTTATGGACTTGTACCCTGAGGGGTCACCCTCCAAAATACTTGCCAATTTTATTAATTCACTGAGTCCAATTAGTGTTTGTCTAAATGTCTAATGGAAATGGGATATGGACACATGGGCATCCTGTCAGGAGCCACATTCCTAATGTGTCTATTACATGCCAATACATCCTCAGTGTGAGTTGAGCCCTCTTAGACTCCATTCTACCAATGCTAGAATATTAACTGGATGTTCTTTGGCAGTTCATTTTGGTTGGTATAATATTTTCTCAATATTAACAGCTTTATACAAGTATGCATTATGATTTGATGATATTCACATCCCACTTGTGTTAATTAACTCTCCCCAACTCCCTTTTCTGCCCTACAATCATATCTCGTCAACCACTTAATCTTTTCTCCCACTATATCTCATCCCCTCTCATACAGCCTCTTGTTGCAGACTCTCTTGTCTCTAGGTAATTCCTCCCTACAATGAAAAGATTCCACAAGGCCAAGCCTTGGAGCCATGGACCAGTCAATGTATACTCTTTGGTTGGTGGTTTAGACCATGGGAGCTCTGAGGTGTCTCATTAGTTGATACTGTTTTTCTTTCTACGGGGTTGCAATTTCCTTCAGTTAATTCAGTCCTTCCTATATCTTCCATTGGGGTCCCTGAGTTCAGTCCAATGGTTGGCTGTATCTGCTCCTGTCTTAGTCAGGTGCTGGCTGAGCCACTCAGAGGAGAGCTATGCCAGGCTCCTGTCTGCAAGCACATCTTGGCATCAAAAATAGTATTGGGGTTTGGTGTCTGAGGATGCAATGGACCACACTGTGGGGCAGTCTCTGGGTGGCTTTTCATTTGGCCTCAGCTCCAATTTTGTTCCTGCATTTCTATTAGACAGGGACAATTGTGGGTTAAAAATTTTGAGATAGGTGAATGGTCCCATCTCTCTACTGAGGATCATGCTTATCAACTGGAGGGAGTCTCTTAAGGTTCTCCACACTGTTGAATATTTTGGCTAATGTCATCTCCATATATTTCTATTTCTATAGTACACTTAGTGTATACAATACCTAGATTTTATGATTGAGCTGGTTGAATGTCACTCCCAAATGTTACAAGCTATAGCCATTATTATCAGCTTATGTGGTATTGGACTCATAATTTGGTGGCTGTTTTGGCAAACGGTGAAAGCTAGAACTTGGCAATGGGTTGGAAGAATTGTATCACTGAGGTCAAAGCTATGAGTAATGTGTATATTTCACCATTCCCTTTTATCCTTCTGCTTCTTGTTTGTCATACAATAAGAGACTTCAGCTAACCAAACTATAGCAGTATAATTTTTAAAATATTTGGCATTATATTTTCCAAACAATATGCATCAGATACCAAGAGCTTAATAAACTATATAAACTAGGCAGTGAACACTGAACAATTATTACAGGATTTTGGAGCTATACTGCTAAAGGTTATAACACTCAGGAGAAAAGGAAAATTTGCAAAAACCCAAAAGAAATGATTATATAATAATAAATGTTCCAAAATCAAATTATATTAGTAATGGGAGATTTATGCTATTCATTTTTAAAAAGTCAATAAAACGTTCTTCTTTCGGCTTAGTATCCTATTATTTGCAACAACCATCTGCTATTCGAGCATATTTCATATTCTATTCTTTTCAGAGGAATAATTATTTGGTTATATTTCTACTCTAAAATCACTTTAATGCTTAGTTAAATCTTAGGAGGATTCCAATAAGCAATTGAAATTAACCTGCTCATGGCAGCTAATCACATTTTATTTGAATTTGCAGAGAGTTTTCATAAATAACAGATCGAAGCAAGTTTGTCTCTTAGGAAGTTTATAATACAAATTCAAGGCACTGTCATAGCTACATACATTTAAAATGTTTGTTCATTTTTTAAAAAAAGATAGGTTAATGTGAGTGAAAATAAGATGATTTTGATATCTTCTAATTTTAAGTATATTCTCTTGACTATTTATTTAAAATATATATATATATATATATATATATATTTCATTGAAGTTTTAAAAATATTTTATTTTATTTTATTTTTTATGGATATGTGTATTTAACCTGCCCCGTTTTCTCTTCACTAATAGTCTTCCTGTTGCCCAAGTAGACCAGAAGAGTGTACTAGATCCCTTGTTAATGGAGATACACATAATTGTGAGTCCACCTGTGAGAACTGTGAATTCAACCCTGGTCCTCTGGAAGAGCAGCCTTTGTTCTTAACTTTAAGGCTGATATATCCCTCGAGTTTCCACTGGAGCTTTTAAATTGAGAATAATGTGCACTTATCAATAAGTAACTTACAATTAAATTAAAAATTGGAGTATTATGACATATGCAAAATTTTCAGATGCATTTTATACAGTTGAACCTCTTTTTTGCTAAGTTTTATTTTAACGTGAGGTGAAGATATTAGAAGATTAAACAAATTTCTCAAAATATGCTATTTTTCTGTTACAAAAATGAATATATTAGATGGAAAGCAAAGCCTAGGTATGTCCAAATTGTGGTTTCATTTATTTAGTAAAATCAACCTGGGCTAAATATTAGATGCAAGGATCAAAATTATGGAAGGAATTTAAAAGCATTTAGTGTGTATAACTGGACTATAAGGACTCAAAATGGAAAAAAGTAATATTTTGTTAATGTATTAAATAAAAAGTATTGTTGATATAGTAATTTAATTTTTACATATTATTCCAAAGGCTGTAAATATTTCCTAGCTCAACAACCAGAATATAAAGATTCAGAGAACAATACTAAGTTGCAATTCTGAAATCAAATAGACAATTTTTATGTCCAGGAAACAGTGTTATTCTAAGCATTAAGCAAATTTATGCTAGAGTAGAATTTCTCAGACCCACAAAATGTTATTGCTGCTAAAGAGAATGTTGTTCCTAGAATGTGCACTTTTTGTGTATGTATGTGTGTGTGCATATATGCTTGTGTCAATTTTTCTGTTTGAACATGTGCATGTTCATTTCCAAAGTGGTCCAATGTGCGGTTGTGGTGTACCCAGGTGCATATATACATCTGCAGACTTCAGAAGACAAGCTTTCGTGATGTTTCTTCATGTCCTCCATCTTGTTTACTGAGACAAAGACTCAGTAAACTACTACTCACCAAGTAAATCACTATGGTCGATTTGTCTGCCTGTCTCAATATCTTCACCAATGCTAGTACTCATTGGCACACAACTGTTTTTATTATGGATTCTGGTATTGATTATGTCTGGGTTCTCTGACTTACAAAGCAGACATTTTTCCAGCCTTAAAATATCAACCCGGTGTCCTGTTTTTATTGGTAAAGTGAAATTTTTATTACAGTTTTATAATTAAATATTAAGGCATATATATACACTTTAAAAAGTAAATCAGTGACTGGGTTTTGAAGAATTAAATGTCACACTAGAGTAAAATCAAAACAAGAAACCCTGTAATTAGATAAATCAATATAAAGCCAGCTGCAATGTTACAGGAAATTTTTTTTTCTCACAGTGTCATGTGATGTCTGTAAAATGTCATAACCATATCTAATAAGAGATACCATTATGATTATAATTCTAACTAATGGTGAACAGATAGAGATAGACTTCTGAAAGAGTCTCATGCTGAACTTTCATTTCTAGTCTCCTCAAACAATCTAATCTGCCATCTGTGAATCATCTATAACTATAACTTAGATCTTGGTCAAAATTCTTCATCCATACACTCAGTCTTTCAGCGAACCTGCCCTTTACTTCTTCTCACAGTCTCTCTGATTGAGCTTTACAGTCACAGTATGTTCATAATTATATAGTAGTAGATAGAAGAATGACTCTATACTTAAGTCTTTAATTGCTCCTTAATTTTTTAATTGACAAGAGAGGGATTATTCAGTAATTTTCTGTATCTTTTCACAAAACTATAATTGTGTAGAGTGGTCATTTTAATTCTTTGGCAGAGAAGAATCGTTCCTGGACCATTTTGAAATGCAGTTTAGTGCAGCACTTGTGCTCAGAAAGTTTGAGTCAAACAAATTGAGTTCTGAACTATGACATTCTCAGCAAGTGATATATTTGCAGTATAACATAATTTCTTTACACATGGAAATATATATATATTAAAATTTTATTACAAAAGAAAAGGTTTATTCTTATAAAAGACCATGTTTTTATAATGGATAACATTTTTGAAATAAATTCAAGAAAATATTTAATGATTTCTTTCATAGTTTCTAAAAACTACTAAAGAGATGAACTCACATAATAGCAAAAAATTATAAAAATGATTTTGATAGAAAGCTAAATCCTTATTACATTCATAAGTGCAATTAAAGCTGTAAACAATGATAATGAAAAAGGCAGCACAATATGTAAATAAAACATGTTTAAATTAAATGACCAAAAGACCATTCACAAACTAGACTAAGACCAAAATTTTATAGGAAGCAAATTCACAATTATACAATTTAATTGCTATACAATAGTTGAAAAATAAACATAAAAAGGCCCTCAAGTGTTCACGTTGAAGGTTATAATAAATAGGTAGATGTAGATAGATAGTAGTTACAGATATATATATAGATATAATATATAGATATGCTGTATAGATATACAGAAACATAGATATACTGTACATCTAGATCTAATGAACATTAACACAAAACATGGAGATTTTAAAATGAGCATGAACAAATAATCCATGAGAAAATTATTCAATCTAAGTTTCTTTAACATAGTCTGATGAAATCTTCACATATTACTCTCTTTAGTAGAAGTTCTGTATTATAGTTGCCAATATTATCAAGTAAAAATAAAGAATTCTATTTTTTTACTGTGATCAGAATGACAAAGACAGGGTGTGGAGTTAGGTGGGTGAGAATAGAGGATGTTCCATGAAAATTAGACGGTAGGGGAATCATGATCAGCATATATTGTGTAAAAACATCAATTTTCAATATAAAAAAGAAAAATACAGAATCCATTTGAATTTCTGATGAATAATGATAATATTATGAAATAAAGTTTCTAAATGAAATTGGTCCAAAATTTAAACATTTATTTTATCTATATATCCAGATCTAGATTGAAATCTAGATCTATTTTTTTATTTAAAACTATATACACATATATATATTTATTTCATTAGAGCTTATAAAAATATTTTATTAGACCTATATCTAGAAGAAGAAAAGAGGAAGAAAAGATAAGGAGGAAGAAGAAGAAACATAACAAAAAGAAATAAAACAATAGGTATAATAAACTTGAGGAAGAGAGACCATGAGGCCCTGTATTCATTATGGTTTCCATTGCTGTGAAGAGACCCCATGTCCCAGGCAAATCTTATAATGGTAAATAATTAATTAGGGATGGCTTACAGTTTCAGTCCACTATCTTCAAGGCAGGATGCATGGCAGTGTCCAGGCAAACATAATGCTGGAGAAGGAAATGAGTCTGCTCCTTGGTCCCTATAGACTTGTGCCTATACCTAGCCATAGCATAATATTAAATACAGTTATTCCAACTTCAAGTCTCAATAGTCTATAGCAATCTCAACAACATTAAAAGTACAAAGTTCAAAGTCTTTTCTGAGATTCATATACGCTCATAACTGTAATCCCCTATAAAATCGAAATAAAAAATCACATACTTCCAACATATCATGGCACAGGATATACAGGATGTACATTACTTTCCTGATTTTCTGAAACATCACAGCAAGGAAATACTGGACCAAATCAAGATCACACCCCCCCCAAACTAATACAACTCGAGTAACTTCAAACTCTGTATCTCCATGTCTGATGTCCAATTCTTTTCAGGTTTAATGGCCAGAACACTTTTCCTTCTCTTGGGCTGGTTACACTCCCTCTTAGCAGAGTCCTTCAGCAGGTGTCCTGGAGGTCTGACATCTCTGACATCTTGACAATTTCAACTTAATATTTCCTGTAACATAATTACATCTCCTTATGCCCAAATAAAAACAACACCAAGTTATAATAACACCTAATCCTAAATAACTCTCCCTTGTACCACTGCAAATACATATGTTTAGCTAGGTGGGATCATGTCCTGAGGTTGCCATTCCCATAATTCCATTTAATATCCTTAAACACAAGATTTAGCTCCATTGCATTTCTCGATGTCCCTTTAAAACCTGAACCATACATATTGTATTTTTGCTTTCTAAGCTAGCTAAATTTGATGAAAATGTTCCTCTTAAAAGTGAATCATAGCACAGAGTCTTAACTGGTTTTTTGAGTCCTTTTTCAATAAAATTAATCTGAATCTCTTTACCTTAGCCTCAGTTAGATGCTTCAGACAAGGGCAAAAATCAGCTATATCCTTACCAAAATATCACAAGAACAGGTTCTAGACCACACACCAAAATTCTCTGAAACCTCTATCACCAGGCCCCAACAGCTCAAATCTCCCTCAGTACAAACTGTCTTCCATATTCCTACTAGGATAGCCATTTAAGCCCCAATTAAAGCATTCTACTGCTTTCCAAATCCCAAATCCCCAAATCTACATTCCTCCAAACAAAAACTTGGTCAGGCCTAACACAGCCTGACTTCTGTCCCTGGTAACACTTTCTGTTGTGGTTAGGGTTTCTATTGCTGTGAAGCGACACCATGACCCAGGCAACTCTTATAAAGAAAAACATTTAATTGGAAATTTCTTACAGTTTCAGAGGTTTAGTCCATCATCATCATGGAAGGAAGCATGGCAACATGCAGGCAAACATAGTTCTGGAGAAGGAACTGAGAGTTCTAAATCTTGATCTGAAGGCATCCAGGAGAGACTGTCATCCACAAACCACTAGGGGTAAGCTCTCATTCCACATTGGGCAGAATCTGAGCACAAATGCCTCAAAGTTCAAACCCACAGAGACACACTTCCTCCAATAAGCCACATCTCCTAAAAGTGCCAGTCCTGGGCCAAGCATATTTAAACCACCACAGGCTCCAACACTTCATAAAGATCCACAGGTAACTAAGGAATTATGAGAACAGGAGAAAAAGTCTTTGTCATGTTTAAAAAAGAACATACAAATAAAATTATACGGAGTGAGAATGTTGTATTTCTTTAAGAATATGTGTGTGGGTGTGTGTGTGTGTGTATGTGTGTGAACATATACATACTTATGTAAGTAATAGCAACTAATGAAGAATAGATGTTATAATTTTGAAATAGAGCAAAGAGGGATATGTGAGAGGTCTTGGAGGCAAGGAATGGAAAAAGAAAATGATGCAATTAAATTATTAACCAAAAAGTAAAAATAAAATAAAATTTAAAACAAAACAAAAAAATAGTAGGGTTAGACAGTGAGGGCTGGAAGAGAAGCAGAGTCACTTGTAATCTGACATGGAATAGGCAAGTGGATCAGATATAAGGCAGACAGAAGCTGCTAACATGGGTGGTTGCAGGTTTGTTGGGTAGACTGTTCAATCCTCTGGGAAACACTTGCTAGGTGCCATTCATTTTATCACATTCTTGTGTATTTTACAATTATTTACATTAAAGTGATCAGAAACTATATATGGCTACTAACAATCTGCACCCATATCAGAAAAAGAGACCTGGTAGCACTCATAAACAAAAAGATTATAAACAGGAATTCAGAAATATCTGGATACCTGTGTTTTCAAAGAGACTTCAGAAGTATTATTAGTAGTTGCAAACTTGAAAGGCTCAAAATACTAAAGTCAGCAAAGTCAATAACTGGACAGAGAGGGTCCCTTCAATCATCTCTAAATGACTTGGGTAGTAAATGAACATCACATATGGTTATCTACCTGACTGGGCCAGAGAGATATTCATAGAGTGTGTGAACCTTCGTTTGCTTGGCCTTTGAAGACCCAGTTGATTAACAAATCCCAGTACAGATTACCTTTGCCTGTGTGTAGGTTTGGCCAGGACCTTATTATACCAATCAGGAAACATATTTGACATTATAATTTTTAACTTAGAAATTCACCCATCTTTCAGGAGTATCTTTTTTTTTCCCTTTAATCTCTCACTTTTATTTAATTTTAAACACTGTAATTCTTAATAAACTTTGCTTCAGTGTTACATACAGAGTTTCACATTTGCATAATAGTCAATATCTTTATTCTTCATTCTCATGAGAAAATAAAGGAAGAGCACTGTCCAGGTTGTCTTTGGAAACAGTGAGTGTGACACGACCAGGTTCTTTGGTGAAGAACAACTGGCACCTGGCAGGCACCATTGCACTCAAATCTGTCACTGTTATTCACTGCTATATATGCAGAGAAAGAAAGATTCCTGCTTCAAGTCAATTTCTTCATATTCACTTAATTCAATCAGGTAGCTAAAAAATTCTCAAACTCAATACAGGGAGAGAACAAAATTATTCTAAATGAACTGGAATAGTGAGCTACACATTAATTAGCTATGATCCTATTGTTTGAAATTATATTGCAAACTATTACTATGAGAATAGTGGCTGTTTGAGAAATGGTTTCAATATTTTCAACTCAACTAAACATGTTGCTGAAACTAGTTGTTTTCATAATGACAAATGTACAAAGTAGAATCTGCTTTCAGTATTTAACTTTCAATAAGTTCCCCTAAAATAAAAGTATTAGAAAAAAATATATAGTATTTTGTTCAAACACTAGGATCAGAGTTTGATCTGTTTTAAATTTCTTTTATTTAATAATTTATTTACATTTCAAATTCTTTCCTCTTTTCAGGTCTCCTCTTCGGAAACCCCCTATCCAATCCCCACCTCCTGCCTCTATGAGGGTGCTACCTAACCTACACACCCACTCCTGTCTTACCTCCCTGGCATTCCCCTATACTGAGGCATCTAACACTCTCAGACCCAAGGGCCTCTCCTCCCACTGATGGTCAACAAGCCCCCCCTTAGCCACAAATGATGCTAGTACTATGGGCCCTTACATATGCATTCTTTGGTTGGTGGTCCAGTCTCTAGGAGCACCAGGGACCTGACCAATTAACACTGTTGCTCCCTCCATATTGGGCTGCAAATTCCCTCAGTTCCTTCAGTCCCTTCTTCAACTCCTAAATCTGGGACCCCACACTCAGTCCAAAAGTTGCTTTGATTTGAATCATGGGTGTTCTGAACTTTTGGGCTAATATCCGCTTATCAGTGAGTACATACCATGTTCATTCTTTTGTGACAGAGTTACCTCACTCAGGATGATGTTTTCAAGTTCCATCCATTTGCCTGCTAATTTCATGACTTCATTGTTTTTAATAGCTGAGTAGTATTCCATTGTGTAAATGTACCACATTTTATTTATCCATTCCTCTGTTGAGAAACATCTGGGTTGTATCCAGCTTCTGGCTATTAAAAATATGGCTGCTATGAACATAGTGGAGCACGTGTCTTTATTACATGTTGGAGCATCATCTGGATATATGCCCAGGAGTGGTATAGCTGTGTCCTCAGGAAATATTATTTCCAATTTTCTGAGGGTCTGCCTAACAGATTTCCAGAGTCGTACAAGCTAGCTATTCCACCAGCAATGGAGGAGTGTTGCTCTTTCTCCACATCCTCGCCAGCATCTGACTTTAGGCATTCTGACTGTGTAAGTTAGAATCTGAGGGTTGTTTTGATGTGCATTTCCCTGATGACTAAGGATGTTGAACATTTCTTTAGGTGCTACTGAGCCATTCAAGTTTCCTCAGTTGAGTACTCTCTGTTTAGCTCTCTTCCCTAATTTTTGACAGGATTGTTTGGTTCTCTGGAGTCTAGCTTCTTGAGTTCTTTGTATATATTGGTTATTAGCCCTCTATTGGATGTAGGATTGATAAAGATTTTTTCCCAATCTGTTGGTTGCCATTTTGTCCTATTGACAGTGCGCTTTGCCTTACAGAAGCTTTGCAGATTTTGGAGGTCCCATTTGTCAATTCTTGATCTTAGAGTGTAAGCCATTGGTGGTCTGTTCAGGAAATTTCCCCAGGTGCCCATGTGTTCGACAGTCTTTCCTACTTTCTCTTCTAGATTCAGTGTATCTGGTTTTATGTGGAGGTCTTTGGTCCTCTTGGACTTAAGCTTTGTACTGGGAGATATGAATGGATCAGTTTGCATTCTTCTACATGTTGACTGCCAGTTGAACCAGCACCATGTGTTGAAAATGCTGTCTTGTTTCCACTGGATGGTTTTAGCTCCTTTGTCAAAGATCAAGTGACCAGAGGTGTGTGGGTTCATTTCTGGGTCTTCAATTCTATTCCTTTGATCTACCTGCCTGTCACTGTACCATACCATGCAGTTTTTATCCCTACTGCTCTGAAGTATAGCTTGAGGTCAGGGATGCTGATTCCCCCAGAAGTTCTTTTATTATTGAGAATAGTTTTTGCTATCCTGGGTTTTTTTTTTAATTATTCCAAATGAATTTTAGGATTGCTCTAAGTCTATGAAAAATTGAGTTGGAATTTTGATGGAGACTGCATTGAATCTGTAGATGGTTTTTGGCCAGATGACCATTTCTACTATATTAATCCTGACAATCCATGAGCATGGGAGTTCTTTTCATCTGAGGTCTTCTTCTATTTCTTTCTTCAGAGACTTGAAGTTCTTGTCATACAGATATTTCACTTGTTTAGTTAGCGTCATACCAAGGTACTTTATATTGTTTGTGTCTATAGTGAAAGGTGTCATTTCCCTAATTTCTTTCTCAAGCTGTTTATCCTTCAAGTATAGGAAGGCTACTGATATGTTTGAGTTAATTTCATATCCGGCCACGTTGCTGAAGTTGTTTATCAGCTGTAGCAGTTCTCTGGTGGAGTTTTTTTTGGGGGAGGGTCACTTAAATATGTGATCATATCATCTGCAAATAGTGATATTTTGATTTCTTCCTTTCCAATTTGTATCCCTTTGACCTCCTTTTGTTGTCTAATTTCTCTAGCTAGAATTTCAAGTACTGTATTGAATTGATAAGGAGAGAGTGGACAGCCTTTTCTAGTTCTTTATTTTAATGGGAATGCTTCAAGTTTCACTCAATTTGGTTTAATGTTGGCTACTGGTTTGCTGTATATTGCCTTTACTATTCTTAGGTATTGGTCTTGAATTCTTGATCTTTCCAAGACTTTTATCATGAAGGGATGTTGAATTTTGTCAAATGCTTTTTCAGCATCTAATTAAATGAACATTTTTTTTCTTTGAGTTTGTTTATGTGGTGGATTACATTGATAGATATCCGGGTATTGAACCAACCCTGCATCCCTGGGATGAAGCCTACTTGATCATGATGAATGATCATTTTGATGTGTTTTTGGATTCAGTTTGTGAGAATTATAGTGAGTATTTTTGCATTGATATTCCTAAGGGAAATTGGTCTGTAGTTTCCTTTCTTTTTTGTGTCTTTGTGAGGTTTTGGTATCAGTGTAACTGTGGCCTCATAGAACAAATTAGGTAGTGTTTATTCTGTTTCTATTTTATGGAATTGTTTGAAGAGTATTGATATTTGGTCTTCTTTGAAGGTCCCATAGAATTCTGCACTGAACCCATTCCACTGTTCCTGGGCTTATTTTGGTTGGGAGACTTTTAATGACTGCTTCTATTTCTTTAGGGGTTATGGGACTGTTTAGATGGTTAATCTGATCATGACTTAACTTTGGTATTTGGTATCTGTCTAGAAATTGTCCATTTCTTCCAGATTTTCCAATTTTGTTGAGTATAGGGTTTTGTAGTAGGATCTGATGATTTTTTTGAATTTCCTGGGATTCTGTTATTATATCTCCCTTTTCATTTCTGATTTTGTTAATTTGGATACTGTCTCTGTGCCCTCTGTTTAGTTTGGCTAAAAGTTTATCTACGTTGTTGATTTTCTCAAAGAAACAGCTCCTGGTTTTGTTAATTTTTTGTATAGGTCTTTTAATTTCTACTTGGATGATTTCAACCTTGAGTTTGATTATTTCTTTCCTTCTACTCCTCTTTGTGCATTAGCTTCTTTTTGTTCTAGAGCTTTCGGGTATGCTGTTTAGCTGCTAGTGTATGCTCTTTCTAGTTTTGTATTTTTTTTTTTTTTGTTTTTTTTCCCTTGGAGCTCCTCAGAGCTATTTGTTTTTCTATTAACACTGCTTTCATTGTGTCCCATAGTTTGGGTAGGTTGTATTTTCATTTTCATTAAATTCTAGGAAGTCTTTGATTTCTTTCTTTATTTCTTCCTTGACCAAGTTATCATTGAGTAGAGCATTGTTCAGCTTCCATGTGTATGTGGGCTTTCTGTTGTTTTTGATGCCATTGAATACCAACCTTAATCCGTAGATCTGATAAGAGGCATGAGATATTTTCAAGCTTCTTATATCTGTTGAGATCTGTTTTGTGACCAATTATATGGTAAATTTTGGAGATGTTACCATGAGGTTCTGAGAAGAAGGTATATTCTTTGATTTAGGTTGAAATGTTTTATAGATATCTGTTAAATCTATTTGTTCCATAAATTCTGTTAGTTTCACTGTGTCTCATTTTAGTTTGTGTTTCAAAGATCTGTCCAGTGATGAGAGTGGGGTGTTCCTCCCAATATTATGTGTGAGGTGCAATATATGCTTTGATATTTAGTAAAGTTTCCTTTATGAATGTGGGTGCTCTTGCCTTTGGAGCATAGATGTTCAGAATTGAGAGTTCTTCTTGGTAGATTTTTAATTTGATGAGGGAGAAGTGTCCTTTCTTATCTTTTTTGATGACTTCTGTTTGGAAGTTGATTTTATCTGATATTAGAATGGCTACCCCTGCCTGTTTCTTGGGACCATTTGCCTGGAAAATTGTTTTCCAGTCATTTACTCTGAGGTAGTGTCTGTCTTTAACTGTGAGGTGCATTGCCTGTTTGCAGCAAAATGCTGGATCCTGTTTATGTATCCAGTCTGTTAGTCTTTGTCTTTTTATTGGGGAATTGAGTATATTGATGTTAAGAGATGTTAAGGAATAGTGATTGTTGCTTCCTGTTATTTTCAATGTTATTTTCATTTGTGTGGCTATCTTCATTTGGGTTTGTTGAAAGATTACTTTCTTGCTTTTTCTAGGAGTTTTTCCTCCTTGTGTTGGTGTTTTCCATCTATTATCCTTTGTAAGGTTGGGTTTGTGGAATGGTAATGTGTAAATTTTGTTTTGTCATTGAATATCTTGGTTTCACAGTCTATGGTAATTGAGAGTTTTGCTGGGTATAGCAGCCTGGGCTGGTACTTGTGTTCTCTTAGGGTCTGTATGAGATCTTCCCAGGATCTTCAAGCTTTCATAGTCTCTGGTGAGAAATCTGGTGTAATTTTGATAGGTCTGCCTTCATATGTTACTTGAGATTTTTCCCTTACTCCTGTTAGTAGCCTTTCTTTATTTTGTGCATTTGGTGTTTTGACTATTATGTGACAGGAGATATTTCTTTTCTGGCCCAATCTATTTGGAGTTCTGGAGGCTTCTTGAATGTTTATGTTCATCTCTTTCTTTAGGTTAGCAAAGTTTTTTTCTATGATATTGTTGAAGATATTTACTGGCTCTTTACGTTGGGAATCTTCACACTCTTCTATACCTATTATCCTTAGGTTTGGCCCTCTCATTGTATCCTGGATTTCCTGGATGTTTTGGGTTAGGAGCTTTTTGCATTTTGCAATTTTTTGGCTGTTGTGTCAATGTTTTCTATGATACCTTCTGCACCTGAGATTCTCTCTTATATCTCTTGTATTCTGTTGGTGATGCTTGTTGCATCTATGATTCCTGATCTCTTTCCTAGGGTTTCTTTTTCCAGGGTTGTCTCCCTTTGTGATTTCTTTATTGTTTCTATTTCTATCTTTAGATCTTGGATGGTTCTGTTCATTTCCTTTGCCTGCTTGATTGTGTTTTCCTGTATTTCCTCTTTAAGGGCTGCTGGGAGCCGATAGAAATATGAATTTTTCTTGGCTTAACTAACACCATTGTATAGTAGCTATAGGCCTAAAGTAGCTATGGGCCTAAGCTTTTGTTTAGGCTTCTGTGTCCTAAGAGATGAATTCTTTCCCAGAGATTAGGTGACTCCTTTATGGTTAGATGGTTAGCAGAAAACCAATAGTTGCCTTGGTAACATGTCCTGTTGGCTAGGAGTCTGTAATTTCTTGGAATTTCCCCACCCCAGCTGCTTTGTGTAAGCCTTTGTTATTTTGCTTAAGCTTCCTTCTCTTTTTACTATATATTGCTGGTGAGAAATAAAAATTCTTTGCATCTTGATCAGACATCATCTCGTCCTTGTGTCATTTTGCTCTTCATTCGCCTGTTCCCTTATTAGGTCTGCGTTGAACACTCCGCTGGCCTGGCAAAGGGCTTTTAGCTGTTTACCTGTGTTCTCTTGTAATTCTTTAATGGAGTTATTTATTTCCTTCTTAAAGTCTCCTATCGTCATCATGAGAAGTGATTTTAAATCTGAGTCTTCCTTTTCTGGTGTGTTGAGGTATCCAGGGCTTGCTGCAGTGGGAGAACTGGGTTCTCATGATGGCAAATTGTCTTGGTTTCTGTTCCTTATATTCCTGCCCTTGCCTTTTGCCATATGGTTGTCTCTGGAGTTAGCTGGTCTTGCTCTTTCTGACTGTAGCTTGTCCCTCCTGCAAGTCTTTTCATCAGTACACCTTGGAGACCAGCTCTCTCTGAAAGGAATATTGGTTTGGAAAGCTGTGGTATAGGACCAACTCTGGGGTGCAGACAGAAACCAGAAGGAACCTGTTACCAGTTGTTCCTTGGTTCCTGTGTCCTGATGGCTCTGCGAGGGTCCCTCTTGATTGAGGAATTTGAACAGAAGTGGTTGTTTTCTTATGCTCAAAGGTGTGTCGGCACACCTGGGAGATCAGCTCTCTCCTGTCACTGAGTATGGAGCCCTGTGTTGAGGGATCAGCTCCAAGGCCTCAGAAGGAAACCAGAAGGCCCCTCCTCAGTCGCTGTGTCCTAAGGATTCTGGATAGGTCTCTCTGAGCAGAGGTGCTGACCTTACCCCTGATCATAGGCTTGTCCACACTCCTGGGAGGGTAGCTCTTTCCCTATGCTATTTGGGTATGGAGCTGCATAGCCCAGAGTTCAGGCATAAACTGGAAAATTCCTGTCCCAGGCTATTCTTCTGTCCCAATGTTCTTCAGATTCCAGGAAGGTTCTGCTGAGCAGTGGTGCCTGTTTTACCTCCACTCATGGGTTTGTCCACACTCCCTGGATGCTAGCCTTCTCCCTGTTCTATTTGGTTATGGAGCTCTGTGGCACAGACTGGGCTACCCGGCCACAGAACAACCAGAGTTCTGATTTCTAAAACCCACATGGAATCCAGGAAACCATGGGAGTTTTCATGGCACCCAGAACATAGACAGAAGAGATCCATCACACAATCTAGATACACTCAGATATACCACTACTGGGCATATAGACAAAAAATGTTCCAATATGTAACAAGGACACATGCCCCACTATGTTCATAGAAGCCTTATTTAAACTAGACAGAAACTGGAAACAACCCAGATGTCCCTCAACAGAAGAATGGATACAGAAAAATGTGGTACATTTACACAATGGAATACTACTCAGCTATTAAAAACAATGACTTCATGAAATTCACAGGCAATTGGATGGAACTAACAAATATCATCCTGAGTGAGGTAACCCTGTCACAAAAGAACACACATGGTATGAACTCACTGATAAGTGGATATTAGTCTAAAAGCTCACAATGCCCATGATATAACCCACAGATCATGTGGAGCTTAGAAGGAAGGAAGACCAGGGTATGAATGCTTCAGTCCTGCAGTGATGGGGGTGGGAGGGGCAGGATGATTAGATCGTGGAAGGTGGAGTGAAAGATGGACCTTGGAGGAAGAGAGGAGGGGGAGGAAATAAGGGGACAGTATAAGGAACTGGAGGAGATATGAGAGAAGTATAGAGGTTCAGGAAATCAAACAACAATATGTAGCAGGTAGGATGAAGAACTGGGGGTAGCCACTGGATGGTCCCAGCCACCAGGGAAACATGAGGCTCCCAGGACCCTAAAAGGATGACTTTAGCTGAAATGTGCTATGGAGGGGGAGATAGAACCTGTAGAGACCACCTCCAGTAGATAGGCACCATCCCCAGACAAGGAATGGGGCCACTCACCCATCTCAAAGTTTTAATCCAGAAATGTTCCTGTCTAAAGGAAAAACAAGGACAAGAAATGGAACAAAATCTGAAGTAAGGGCCAAGCAGGGACTGCCACACCTGGGGATCCATCATGTTTGCAGACAACAAATCCAACACTCTTGCCATGGTCAGGAGGCTCCTGCTGACAGGAACCTAGTACGATGGTTACTTAGGAGGTCCGGCCAGCAACTGACCAATGCAGATGTGGATGCTTGAAGCCAACCATCAGACTGAGCTCAGGTAACCTGGTAGGGAAGTTGGCAGAAGGACTGGAGGATCAAAGGGGTATTGCAACCTCACTGGAAGAACAGCATAGGCTGGCCTGATCATCTAATTTTCCCAAAGACTGGACCATCAACCAAGGAGTGTACCTAGAGGGATCTGTGGCTCCAGATACATATATAGTAGAGGATGGCCTAGCCTGACAGAAATGGGAGGGGTGAACAGAATGACTAATTTTTAAAAAAATGATCAAATAAGTATAATGATTTATTTGATAGTAATACAGAACTAATTTTAAGTATATACAGAAATGAAAAAAGTCTTTTCACATGTGTTCACTATAAGATATGCCAAAGTCAATAAAGTCAAGGTCACAAAGCTGTGCACAGCTTCTCCAGCATGCCTTGTATGAGAAAAATAATTGTGATGAGAAACTCTAAATGTAATGTAATAGGAAACAGGTTTTTGCAGTCAATGCACTTTACCTCTGAAAATATTACAAAGCACATATAAATGTGCAAACATATATCTCAGTTTTTTTCTAGCTTTTGATGTGGACCATGAACATGTTCTACTGAAATCTAAAACATTTAATCTCTATGTGGGAAGCAAGAGAAAGAATTTAAATACTAAAACAATAAATGAACACAAAAATACTCTGAAGTCTATATATTTTAAAATATTTCAAGTGAAATTAATTGGTAGACCGTGCTCATGCCCATGTAGACAATTTCTCTCCATTAGTGGCTTGCAAATATGTGTTCAGAAAATAAGTGTGTCAAGATCAGGGAATCGAGCTTGTCTGGTCATCCTCAGTATGAACATAAAAGTAAGATCTATTTTTAAGATTGATGCTCACAACCAACTGTTAGACTGAGTGTGGGCTCCCAGATGGAGGAGTTGGAGAACAACTTAAGGAACAGAGGGGGTTTGCAGCCCCATTGAGGTAGCAGTAGTGTCAATTGGCCAGAATCCCAGGGCTCCCAGAGATTGGACCAGCAACCAAAGAATGTACATAAAAGGACCCATGGTGCTGGCCACATATGTGTCAGAGGAGGGCCTTGTTGGTCATCAGTGTGAGGAGAGGCCTTTGGGCCTGAGGATGTTAGATGCCCCTGTGTAGAGGAATGCCAGGGAAGGAAGATGAGAGTATGTGGGTGGGTAGGGGAGCACCCTCATAGAGGCAGCAGGAGGGGGAATGGAATAGGGGGTTTCCAAAGAAGAAAACATTTGAAATGTGTATAAAGTAAATATCCAAAATAAATAAACAAACAAATAAATATATAAGACTCAGGGGAGATATTTCTCTAGTTCCACCCATTTGACTCCAAAATTCATGTTGTCTTTGTTTTTAATAGCTGATTAGTATTCCACTGTGTAAATAAACCACATTTTCTGTATCCATTCTTCAGTTGAGGGATATCTGGGTTGTTTCCAGCTTCTAGCAACTATGAATAAAGCTGCTATAGCATAGGAAAACAATTTGATCATCATTTGGGTATATGCCAAAAGGTGGCATGGCTAGGTCTTGAGGTATAACTATTCCCAATTTTCTGAGTAAGTGTCATATTAATTTCCAAAGTGGTTGTACAAGTTTGCACTCCTATGACCAATGTAGGAGTATTCAAGCAAAATTTGGATGAAAGAAAATATTTTAGTTTTACCATAATAAGGTGGTACGTGATTTTTAAAATAATTTCCTATAAAATCACATACTTGGAGTTGAGAATGATCTTAATTTAGGAGCTAGAAAGATGGCTCTCCAACTTAGAGCACTGGCTGCTCTTCCAGATGACTTGAATTCAATTTCCAGCATCCACATTGCAGCTTACAACTCTCTATAGCTCCAGTTTAGGGGTAATGACACACTCACATAGATGTACTTGCAGGCAAAACACTAATGTATATAGATCAAAATATGCAATTAAAAATTGTATAAAAAGAGAATGATCTTTCGAAAAATAATCTTCAATAACAAAAAATATACTTTTGTTTTTATTCTATGAGAGCTAATGTGAAATTACTACTCTCTGTTTCTCTTGGTGAAAACTAATATTTTTAGAATTCTTCAGCCAGCTTTTTAAACAAATTCACCAAATTAAAAGTTTGAAGAATGTTAAAAAACATGTTATAAATATTTATTTCATAAAATCAAAACTAGATATGATAAGGGAAACTGGGTTCGACCTTCAGAAATTTCAATTTATTTTAAGAATAAAAATGGCATATAATTCCTAGGAACCTTTGATGATGAAGAGTAGTAGCCCAAACAACTGAAGCTGCATAAAAATAAATCAATAACAATTTTATAATATCATAAATATGATAGTTCTTTTCTGTATTTTACTGTAGAAATTTATATAATTTAAAATAAATAGGATTCCATGTGGTTTTGTTTTTCAGGCACCGAATAAAAATTATGCAACACAATGTCAATAGATAAAAGTATCATCATGTTTAAGTTTAATGAAAAATCAATATATATCCTTTGGAATGAGAATTTGTTTTAGATGACTATGTTCAGTAATTTATTCTAGTGAAATATGTTAGAGATAATTTAATACAAATGAATGAAGAGAACATATTGGATATTAAAACTGAATAATGCTTATAGTTTTGGTTATTAAAATAAATCTATGTGTGTAAAGCTATCCCCATTTAGCTATGATGAATCATTTGAAACATTTCATGTCAATAGCCAACAGTCCTTTACTACAGAATGTATGGAGTCACGAGTGCAGCCTGTGTCTTTAGGTGACTACAGGTCTTAACTTTCTCCAGCTTCCTAAGGACTCACCCTAAGTAAATGTTTAATTACTGTTTACTCACTTGAATATACACAGCAATTCCTAAATATCTGGATAACTGTGTTTCTGGTATGAATCAATGTCTCTGCTACATTTTATTTGTCTAAGATTAATAAGGATTCTATATTTAACAAATAATATAGAAAATGAATTTCAGTTTTCAAAATCTATTGTTGAATTTCTTCATTTGGCAACAGAAGCTCACAACTTCCTGAGCTTTACTGATTCTTATTAGTATGAAGTCTGGTGCTAAGTTTTCTATATCACTCTTAATTATCAGAATCTTACCCATTATATGTACACACAAGGAAAAACATACATTTACATACACATATTACTTACTGAATAGTTAATTAATAGTTTTACAGGCCAAATTTTGAAAAAAAAAAAGCATATAGATTAAGCCATTAAATACTATTTTACTAGTACTACAATTAAGTGTGTTTGTGTGTGTGTGTGTGTGTGTGTGTGTATGTGTGTCTGAGTCTGTGTGTGTAGGTGTATTGTTTCCTCTTGTGTACAGGTATATACAGATATATTCCTGTATTGGTATGGGCAAGGAGTTAATATTAGTTTGTGTTTTCCTTAATTTCTCTATACCTTAATTTTAGAGACATGTTCTTTTATTACACACACATTACCTGATTGGCTAGACAAGCCAGGCAGCCTCAGAGTTCTTACATTTTTGCCCTCATAATGTAGTCACCCTTGGCTTTCCATATTATCTTATGAAGATGCTATGAGTCTGAACTCAGGTGCTAATGTTTGCATGTCTAACACTACTGATCCATCTCCTCAGCCCCGAAATTCAACTGGAACAAAACAGAGTGAACTGGATACATTTAATTATTTTGAGGGGATAACATATATTGTACATGAAGGAAAAAATTAAGATCCGTCTAGAAAAATAACTTTAGTTTAAAATACTTCAATTGTTATCATATTTATACTAAGATAGTTTATCAGTAGAGTTAATATAATAGAACAAAGTTTTCTTTTGAATGAGAGCAAGAACTGAGTTAGAAAGTAAAATACAAGATGACTTAATCACTATTTAAGCCTGCC
The DNA here is from genome assembly GCA_019843965.1 of Rhynchomys soricoides. NCBI lineage: Eukaryota > Metazoa > Chordata > Mammalia > Rodentia > Muridae > Rhynchomys > Rhynchomys soricoides. The sequence continues at coordinate 18,189,186 of JADRCH010000009.1, forward strand.
ACAATATGTTTTAATAATTCATTCTTGTAATTATTGCTGTATTTACAAATTTATTAAAAGTTATTTAATACAATTTACAAACAAATTTCATATATGGGTTATGACAACTGGCTATTCCTGTGATTATGTGTTTTCAATTTATGTCATATATAATATAAAGTGAAAAATATCAATGATTTTGCTATATATATGGAAATGAAATGTCATTATGATCACTGAGTTTTTTGTACTATTTTCTACCAAACTTTTTATAAATTATTATTTTTGCTGAATTCACTAATTTTATACTGGCTGCTTCAGATTGATTCTTACCTAAACAAAGTTTTTAGAGAAAACAATATTTTAGAAACTTGCCATCAATTTCTAACATAATTGTATCATTATCCTAAGAAATTTCAAATAAAAAAAATAAATTATCAAATAACTGAACTGATAATTTTCAAAACATGAAAAATTTAGTTATATTTCTAAAATAGTAAGAAATGTTTATGGCATATATTGTTTTCTAGTTATAGTTATAATGATTTATTAAAAGGGAAAAACAATGATACTAAAATTATGATAATTTAAATTTAAAGATCTATGAACTGAACAGTATGTATATGTGAAGTACTAGTATGTGGGACTATGACAGAAGTTAGTCAAAGAGCTAGAAATATGATCGTCTGCAACAAGAGAGATTTCCTCCCACTTCTTTGTTTCTTAAAGTATACATTCTTCCATTTCTTAAATTAATAATCAAGCTATACATAGATGTGTAGTTTAAATTCACAAACATGATGAAGGAATAATTTCTCTCATATTTTGAGAAGAACCAGAGGATTAGTTTAAACTGTAGTACAAAGAGAACAAGAGATTCACTTAGTTTGAAATTTTACATTTCATTCTCTTTAGCAAGATATCAACAAGGAAGTGGATGGATGCTTAGAAAGTGGTTTCTGTTTAAAATAAATGAGCCCTTACTTATAATTATGTCTAGTGCTGGAGAAAATGTGAAGCATTTATTCAAACACCATTGCTCCAATAGAAATAGAAATTTAAATAACAGAAGAGGAGATCTAAAGTCAAATACACTTTCTGTGACTCCATTGCCCTCAAGGAAGGGCACAGTACTCCCTCTCTGAATGACATCATCTTTCTTTCTCCTAGAGAAAAAGTTACCTAAATGTGAACCACCTGACATTAGCAAAGTGTATCTATGCCTCCTCTTTTTATACCATGTCTAAACTCCAGGGAATATGTTTATCAAAGATTGGAGATTTGTGTGAGAAATAACTATTGTTCGTAGGCACAGAAATCACATTTAAAGTAAAAGGAGAAATTCCAAGCAGAAATTGAATTGAAAACTTGAAATTGTTCTTCAAAAACAAATAAGTTCATAACTGCATAAAGTGTGTTTTACAAAGAAACTATAAAATTTAATGTGAAGTTCCTTCTTTTCTGTTCTTAAGCTGTATAGTAACTAATGTAGAAGTTCACTGTGTTGTATATACTTTGTGTGTGGTTAATTTGGGTGTGTGCATTTTCCATTTATTTCAACTATTTATATAATAAACTAATAAAAATTAACAAAAAACATACTTCTGTCCCCTTTTTTTCTTGGCAGTAAAAATACAGCACCATAAATAATGCATATCTTAGATGTTAGACTGCCTGTAATTTCCCTTCCTTTCTGTCCTTCCAGAATCTCCTCCACCTCCTATTTCCTAAAATCCATTTTTTCTATGTTTCATTTCTGAAAAGAGCAAGACTCCCATAAAAATCAGCTAAACAAGGCATAATATGTTATAACAAAGCTAGGTGCATACCTTCATGTCAAGGACACACAAGGTAATGCAGGAGAAAGAAAAGGGTCCTGTGAGCAGTCAAAAAGTCAGAGATAGCCACTGTTCCTCCTATTAGAAGTTCACAAGAACAGTAAGCTACACAAAAACACATCTATGCAAAGGATAGAGGACCTAGATCAGACCCATACAGACTCCTTTATTGTTGGTTCCACCACTGTGAGCTCCTATGAGCCCTTGTCAGTAGAGAATGAGGGCTGTTTCCCTTTGGTGTCTTTAATCCCTCTGGATCCTACAATCCCTTCAATTTCTGCTTACCTTCTGTGGAATTCCTGAGCTCTGCTTAATGTGTGACTGTGGTTTTCTGTCAAACAAGAATGTTTATTTAACATTTCTAGTGGATTTTTTTTTTTTGTAATTTTATACTTAATGTGTAGCAGTATGACCAAATATCAGTGAAGAGTGATAAAATGTTGTGCATTAGATAAGAAACATTCCTTGTGCTTACAGATAAGTACTTGTGAAACCAGGAAAGTTAAAAACATCATTTTCTTTTCAATGGAAGATATTTATAACTGTTTTCCATCTAGAAAGATGGAAACAAATGTTAATAATCGGGAGATCTGTACTATCTGTAGGGCCAAGCTGCACCTGACTCTCCAGATGATTATGTTTACACCAGACTCTTCTTCTCTAGACCTTTATCATGAACATTCTCTGTCAATAGAATGCATCCTTATTGGAAATGTCACATGTACCTTATAATAACCTGGGTTACCTCTAGGTTATTTTTAAGACCACGTCATCCTGACTCCTACAGATTTTTATGTTTCTCTTAATTATTCTCCCTGACCCTCATATTGACCATTGCTTTGCAGTAATGAGAACCCGTTTTAATACAAGATCTCATATACACCTTCTAAAGAGTTTCATGTAAATATGATTAAAGCAGGAATTTATTTTTTTTAAAAAATTCTATCAATTAAATATGGCTAAAATAAACTACCCAGTTTCATATTCTAAAAGTTTGAGCTATTCTGAATCAGATTCCCTTCTTGTCTTAAATAGATTGACATTTTTCAGTGTGTTGTGTGTCTGTGTGTGTGTGTTTGTGACTGTGTATATGTATGTCTCTCTGTGTATAACCTCACTGCATCTGAAAACCAGTGAATACTTAGTCTGAAAACATTAAGTCTTGTATTTACAAAAATTATACTTGCATACGCACAAATGAACTGTGTCACATGGACATTTCTGTTTAGAAAACTTGCAGGTCTCATTATTTAGATCAGTAGACCTGCTCTGAACAGAAGATTTAGTGGACTATGGTTAGGTCAAAATGGTTATCAACAACTACAAAAATGTGGAAATCATTTTATTTTCTGTAAATTCTGTAAACACTACTAGACATTTTTCTTTTTCATTGGTTATTGTATTTATTTACATTTCAAATGTTACCTGCCTTCTGGTTTCCACTCCACAAACCCCTTATTGCATTCTCCTGCTTTTATGAGGGAGCTTCCCCACCCATCCACCCAGTCCCACCTCACCTCCCTAGTATTCCCCTATGTTGGGACATCTGGCCTCCACAGGACCAAGGGCCTCCCCTCCCATAGATGACAAGGCCATCATCCTCTGTTACATATGCAGCTGGAGCAAAGGGTCCTCCTATGTGTACTCTTTGGTTGGTAGTTTATTCCCTGGAGCTCTGGGGTGGTCTGGTTGTTTGATATTGCTGTCCTTTCTTTGGGGTTGCAAACCCCTTCAGCTCCTTCTGTCCTTCCCCTAACTCCTCCATTGGGGTCCACAGGTTCAGTATGACGGTTGGCTATGAGCCTTTCTGAGGACAACTCTATCAGGCTCCTGTCATCAAGTGTTTCTTGGCACCAGCAGTAGTGTCAGGGTTTGGTGTTTGCAAACAGGATGGATACATAGGTGGGAATGTCTCTGGATGTCCTTTTCTTCAGTCTCTTCTCCATTCTTTGTCCTTGCATTTCTTTTAGACACAAGCAATTCTGGATTCATATTTTTGAGATGGGTGGGTAACCCCATCCCTCAACCAGGGACCTTGCCTCACCTCTAGATATGATACAGGGAGTGGTGGGAAATAGCAAATAGGAAGTTCAGTTTTTTGGCAGGCCAAAACTACCAGGTTTTAGGAAACTGGAGCATACTTTCAGGAAGAGTTTTCTGATGCATCAAGCCTACAGATTCTCTACAGGTTCTCTCTAGCCTTTCTTGGGTACTTTAATGTCATCCCTGTTGGGTCCTGGGAGCCTCTTGCTTTCCTGACATAAGAAAAGACATTTTTCTTATTTGTTGCTTTGCCATCTTTTCTTTTCTTTTGTTTTGTTTCATTTTATGTTTTTAACCTCAAAACTTTGGTAAATGGAATTTTCTCTAAAATTAAAGATTATGAAACCTAAAGTCCAAACTGAGTAACCATTATTTTTCTTTATGTTTGTATATTATACCTGGTTCAGTTTAGAGACTTCCTATGAACAACACTCCATGCCTGACCAAAATGTCTATCTCTTTGATTTATTTTTAAAAAATATGAATCATATATACCTTATGCTTGAAATATATATACAAATACATATATATATATATATATATATATATATATATATATATATACTTAATTAGGAATTTATAATAATAAAACTGTTACTACTTATGTAGGACCAAAACTTTTGTTGCTACTTATGTAGAAATTAGGCTCCTCCTTGTAAAATTATCTAAGCTAGGAATTTTGGCTTGATGCATCAGAAAACTGTTCCTCACAGTATGCTCCAGTTTCTTAAAACCTGGTAAATGTGGCATACCAAGAAACTGGGAGTTATATTTGCTATTTTTCACCTCACCCTGTATCACAATAATGCTTAGGACAAGTGTCAGGGCTGTCACAATCTTTTCCTACTTTTATTTTATTTTAGTGTTAAGATATCTTGCATTCTTATCTATTCTAAACTGGGAAAAGAAAAACATATATCTAGAGGGCTACATATTTCAAGAAATGATAAGGAGTCCTATTGCTTCCTCCAAGTGGAGATTATTTATTAACCTGGCATATTTCAATCATCCACATTTCTTGCCTCCCTCCATAGGCATTTGACTTTGCAAGTCTATCCCTAAGCATCTTGTCTTCCTACATAGGTGTTTGACTTTTCAAGCCTACCCCTGAGCATTAACTATGAAGAGCATACAAATGGGGCTATAAATTCTCTCAAAAGTTCATCATTATCTATCTTACCTGAGGGAAGCAGGTGATAAAAGATTTTATTAGAGGAAATAAGGACACTTCTTGCTGTTCAATGATTAATATATTTTTTTCTGTTTTTCCTGAAAATGAATAAAAATCTGTTAGTTTATGAATCCCATAAAGGGTGACACTTGTTAACATTTTTTTCAAAATAGGCAAAACTTAAATGAAAGGTTTTGCTCATTTCATTCTGTGCACCTGCTTACATATATTGCCATTAATGGTTAAAATGGAGTTGTACTGCCTATCTCCAGTCTGCTTTTAAAAAATTCATCAATAGTCACATTATACATTATCATAATAAAAGGTTAAGTAACAGTAAAGTATGTTAAAGATAATTATATTTCAACTAAACAATAGTTTAATGTTATATTGCAATATAATCTCAAAGCATATGTAAAAAACTCCCCTGTGCTCTACCACACATTGTCCTAGTCACCAAATTACAAGGGCAAAATAAAGAATGCCTAAAAATATTATGCCAGTGTCTTTTGCAAACTTGTGGGGTAAGAAGACAAAATATACTCTATCATTCAGTATATTATTAAAAATATTTTAACCAATGGTTCTTATATTAGTATGTAAATTCATAATAAAGTATAATTCAAAATGTATGCTATAAACTGTAGATGACACTGTATTAAAATGAAGATCAATTAGGACCAAAAATATTAAATTGAAAGTTTACTTCTAGATAATAAGGAGAAAATGGTTTAATTATAGTAATTATGAAAATTACAAAGAAAGCTAAGTGTAAAAAAAATCTCAAAATAATTTATATATCATATTCTTATGACAGATTTATAGTCTTAGATTCTGTATCACATCTACAATAATTTTAGAATACAATGGATGATTGATTATTTGAAAGTGTCTATGGTATTCAATGGTGTAGGAAAGGTTTAGAACCATTTAGCATCCTCTGAGAATGATCCTTTTTAGATTGCCCAAAGAGAGAAATTGGGCTTATTTGGTAGTATTTGTGTGTATATTCATGTGATTGCATGTACATGTGCAAACACACACACACACACAAACACACACATGTAACAACAAACAAAGAAAACGAGGCTTTCAACTTGAGAAAGGTGGTTATCATGGGAAAGTTTGAGAGAAGGCCTGGAAGGAGGAAAGGGACAGAGGAGAGTATTATAATTATAATTCCAATAAAAACATATTTTTAAACATTTAAGTACCAATTAACATCAAAACATTAATAATACATGGAAGATTCAAGAAAAATATATAACACTTTTCTTATGGGTCACGAAGCTTAGAAAGTTCCAAGAGTATATCTTCCCTAAATAAGATTATAAAGCCTAGATAAGTAATTATTGGAGGAGAGGGATAATCTTCAGTAGGCCTGCCTGTTGGTTGGACAAGAAATCAGAGAAAATCAGAATCTGAGAAATCAGCTTTTTCTTTTTTTTTTAAATTTTGTTCATACTTTCTTTAGATTTCAAATGTTTCCCCCTTTCCAGCTCTTCCCTTTGGATCCTCCCCATTCCCTCCCTCTGCCCCTGCCACTATGGGGGTGTTCCCCCACCCACCCACCTATCCACTCTCTTCCTCCCTCCTTGTCATTCTCCTATATTGGCAGATATAACACCCACAGGCTTAAGGAACTCTGCTCCCCCTGATGTCTAACAAGACCCTCCTCTGCCACATATTTGGCCAACACCATGTGTCCCTCCATGTGTATTCTTTGGTTGGTGATCCAGTCTCCGGGAGTATCAAGGGGTCAGGCCAGTTGCTACTATTGCTCCCTCCCTGGGGATGCAAACTCCTTCATCTCCTTAAAGCCCTTCTCCAAGTCCTCCATCTGGGACCTCACACCCAGCCCTACGGTTGCTGTGAACTCACTCTTCGGTATTTCTAATTTTTGGGCTAATAACCCCTTATCAGTGAGTACATACCATGATCATTCTTTTGTGACTGCGTTAACTCATTCAGGATGATATTTTCAAGTTCCATCCATTTGCCTGCAATGGCAGTCTACATGTAGTAGATTGTGAATTGATCCATTCCTATCTCCCTGTACAAAGCTCAAGTCCAAGTGGATCAAGGACCTTGACATAAAACCAGATACACTGAATCTAATAGAAGAGAAAGTGGGGAAAAGTCTTGAACACATGGGCATAGGGGAAAAGTTCCTGAACAGCACACCAATGGCTTGTTCTCTAAGATCAAAAATCGACAAATGGGACCTCATAAAATTACAAAGATTCAGTAAGGCAAAGGACACTGTAAATAGGACAAAACGGCAACCTACAGATTGGGAAAAGATCTTTACCAATCCTACATCCGATAGAGAGCTAAGATCCAATGTATACAAAAAACTCAAGAAGCTAGAATCCAGAGATCCAAATAGCCCTATCAGAAAAAGGGGAACAGAGCTAAACAGAAAATTCTCAACTGAGGAAACTCGACTGAGAAGCACCTAAAGAAATGTTCAACATCCTTACTCATCAGGGAAATGCAAATCAAAACAAACTTGACATTCCACCTCACACCAGTGAGAATGGCTAAGATCAAAAACTCAGGTGACAGCAGATGTTGGTGAAGATGTGGAGGAAGAGGAGGAACACTCCTCCACTGCTGGTGGGAATGCAACCTGATACAACCCCTCTGGAAATCAGTTTGGCGGACCGTCAGAAAAATGAACATAATACTACCTGAGGACTCAGCTATTCCACTCCTGGGCATATACCCAGAAGATGCTCTAACATGTAATAAAGACACATGTTCTACTATGTTCATAGCAGCCATATTTATAATAGCCAGAAACTGGAAACAACCCAGATGTCCCTCAACAGAGGGATGGATACAGAAAACATGGTACATTTACACAAGAGAAATCAGCTTTTGTGATTTATTACAATTGCCCTTAAGGCAATATGTTAGGAATCTTGAAATGGTACAGCCTACAGGTTTTTAATGGTACAGTCTAGTGGTCTTGAAAAAGTACAGTCTAGGGGTTTTGATCACCTTCATTTTCCCTGCAAAATTAAACATTAAAAGGTAAGAAAAAGCTTAAGCACAAGTACCCACAGTGAATTCTCATATACCTAAATATAATCAGCAGTTCATAAAGATATTTATTGGTGGCAAGAAAACATACATATACAGCAGGCACACAGAAAAGCCCATCTGTGAAGGAGAATCAGAAAGCCAAAAATCCAATCTTTCCTCGAGGCCTGAGGGTTTTTAAATCTCTGAAGAGTTTTTCTCTCCTAATGTAGGGTTGCTCAGTTGGAGGACAGAGTCATTGATTGGCTGAGATTTTGGTATGACATGTCCTCATCCAATATTAAACTATTTAGAGAAGGAAGTAAAATACATTTTAAAAAGAGAATAAGGGTTTATATTTAGTTTCATTCCAAATGAGATGACATAAAAGCCGCTTTATTCAGTATGATTTAGTAACTGAAACACCGCAAAAAGCATTAGTAAGGGAGATAAAAAAAAAAAGACTATCTCTCATGTAATATGTATCAAAAGGAGCTAGTGGTTCTTGTCAAGTTACTTTTATTCAGCTCATATAAATGTCATCTCTCTGACTTACTCTTGAATAAGTTCAGCCTTTCTAGTTCTTTCTGAACTGTGGCTGGTTGATTCAACCCACCTGTTCTGGCTTAAACACCTCTCCAAGCTAACTGATGCAGTCTGGCTTCTCTCAGCTTACCGCTGAAATGCTCTGTTTCCCTCAAAACATCTATGGCAATTTGTTCTAAGGTTCTGTCCTTTTCTTATTCTCTGACATCAAGTGCCTCTGCGGACCTGCACTGAACTCACAACTCAACTCCCCTACACTGTACTCACTGCACTAACTTCCAACTGACAGATTCTCTATACTATTCTTATTTAGCTTCTATTCCGTGTTCTGATCTTCTGAAGTTGGGCATATTCTATCTCTGATTGATGCCTTTGTCTACCTCTCAATTAGACATCAATTTCAAACATTGCAAAATTTTTCTACAAACTAATTTGATTTTCATTATTTGGGATTAAAGGTGTGTTGTAAGGGCTTGTCTGTATACAATCTAGTGGGATTAAAAATGTGTGTGCATTTCAGCAGGATCACACAGACATAGAAGGCCTTTGGATGTGATCCCTTCCCAAAGCAGTCATGTTCCTGGATTAAAATTCTTCTCTTGTTTCTATATCAAAATACAAAATATCAGAAGTTTCATAATCTGACTTTCTAAAATAAACTACAGTCAAAATCTAGTGCATTGGGGTCTCAAGTGATGGTTGCATTAATCAGAACACAGGGCATACACAGCAACAGTGTACCAACGCATAGTTTATTGAATATTCCAATGTCTTTTATAGGCAAGCAGAATAAAGATTTCTCACAGCTTCTCACTCTCAACACCTTTTCCCCTAGCAATAGCTTATCTTTGTTCAAGGTGATTCAAACCAACTTGTAGACTAAGAGATCTGCCAGCAATCCAAATCTTTTATGTGTTGTCTAATTTAACTATAAACAAAGCTACTTTCTCATAAACAAATGACCACTTCCTCAGGCATGCAGGTTACTTGGCAGAGCACCAGTATTCTTTGCTGAGAAAGTATGGCTTCTCAGTGTTTCAGTATGCTGAGAGTTACAAAAATCCTTATGGTACCTTGCAGCTACTAGGTTGGGAGCAGACAATTCATGCCATTTCTCTACACACTACGTGTTGGCAATGTTATCTGAAGAGGAAGTGTGATTCCCAGTAATTGCGTCTTTTATCTACTGATTTATTATGCCATTTATAAAAAGAAAAATGATCATTAGTAATAAACTTACTTATGAAATTAAATTTTACTTATTTCAATGAATTATTTAAATATTTATATAGTAAACAAAATAAATAGAAAATAGGCTATAAATACTACAATGTTTTGTTGTTAACTTCCATTCCTAGTAACTTGGTATCAAGTTTTCCCAGCAGAATATTTCCTAGGTCTATTTTTTTTTTTCAGTTACTGTGGTTATTGATCTGCTTCTTGTCTTAAAGTTACAAAATTTAGATTGACTAGTAAACCCAAGTCTACTTAATCAGAATTTGTCTCAATTCTAGTATGTCATTTAATATATTTTAATTTTTAGAGATAAAATAATGTATGAATTGTATTCTACACATTAAATATAAGGACCTTCCAAGTAGAAACTAAAACACACTAACTATAAGGTCAACAGAAAACATAATTTCCCTCTTCTCTTCTCTCTCACCACTCTCCTATCTTCCCTTTCTCTTTAGAATTGATTTACTTAGAATGTCATTATCAAAGAAATGCTATCATAGCACTTATGGAAAAGGGCAATTGAAGAAAAAAACATTGAACTCAAATGGATCAAATTTTTTCAGAAGAGAATTTTCATTCTTAAAGTTGAAACTTCAGACTTTTAAAATGCTTTTAAAAATTTTCAGTGAAAGTAAAGGTAATTCGAAAAATACAGTTTGACAAACGCAAATTGTAAGTTTCTTCAGATCTTCACATATACAAAAAAAGGACCTTCCTATCACCATGTGGTAATGGCTTCTCTCTAGGACTGGAGATGTGAATATGTAACTCATTACAAGTCTTCAGAGTTTTTGCCTTCCCAGCAGGATGATATTCTAGTGAATTTCTAAGTATGCAAAGCCTTTCTAAACATTTGTCACTGGTTAATAAATTATGCTGGTTAATATAACATCTAATAAAATATTTATTTCCAACATCAGGAGGCTGGGTTGCAGCTAACACTTTAGTTTAAAAAATCTATGGGTCAGTAGCTTGATATATTCCCTTTAATCAAAAAGAATAATGAATTTAGTCACACACAGTGGGACTCAGGTAGAAAACCTGCAGTGAGGGAGTATCCAAATTTATCCAGTCCTCATTACCGTTAACCTAATTACCATATAATCTAAAGTTAATAATAAATACAGGCTTAAACGAGATCAGACTAAAATGTGAGCAATTATGCCAAAAGCTTAATAGAAGGTACAGAGTTTTATCGATTAATTTCAATTCAGTTTGACTTTCAGTTAAACTCTTAAATGGAAATAGAATAAACCTTTATCATAATGAATAGAATTTTTGAGTATGCCCATAATAAAAAATGAATGGACTATATATTTTGATCTGTATCTAAACTATAGTATCTTCAAAAATAGTTTGAGTTATAGTATGTAAAATATTACAGTGATGCAGAGTACAGAAGTGATAAGATTTAGCATCTTATTTACACACTCATGGAATACCCTCTGCTTTTATTTTAACTTTAATATATATATTTGTTTATATCCCAAAATTCTTCTCTCCTATCCCTATCCCTCCCTCACCAATTCCCTTACTTCAATCTTCTCTTCTCTTCTGAGAGGGTGGGAACCTCCCTGGTTACCTTTCCACACTACACATCCAGTCTGTGCCAGATTAGGTGCATCCTCTCCCACTGAGACTAGGTGGGGCAGTCATGAAGACTGAGCTGCCTATGTGCTACATATGTGTGTCAGGGGAAGCAGGAGTGCTCTTCCAAACCATGTATGTTCAATTGGTTGGTGGCTCTGTTTCTGAGAGCTCCAAAGGGTCCAGGTTTTCCTTTTTTATTTTTTATTTTTAATTCTGCTGGTCTTCATTTGGAGTTTCTATCTACTTCTGAAACTTTGAGCCTTTGTCCAACTCTTCCATAGGTGTCCCCTTCCCCTCCGTCTAATGTTTGGCTATGGGTATCTGCTTCTGTTTCTGTCCACTGCTAGGAATAGCCTCTCAGAGGACAGTTATATTATGTTCCTGTCTGCAAGCATAACTGTCATTAATAATATCAAGGACTGCTCTTTACCCACTGGATGGGTTTTTACTTGGGTTATTGGTTGGCCATTCCATCAGTCTCTGCTCCATTCTTGCATTTCTTTTAGATGAGACAATTTTGGAATGTTTAATGGGTGGGCTGGTGTTTTGGGGTCAAATGTTTAATGGATGGGTTGGTATTCATATCCTTCTGCTGGGAGTCCTGCCTGGTTAGAGGAGGTGGCCTCTACACGTTCCATGTTCCTACTATTAAGGTTACCTGCCATTGACGTTGACTACTGGGAGCCTTTTTATCTTAGGTCTCTGTGACTTCCTAGAGATTCTCTAGTCCCCAACCCCAGGCAACTGCAGATTTCCCCTCATTCTCCTGGTCCACTGGGCCTCTCTCCTGTCTTCTCATCACTGATCCAGTCTTCCCATCTGCCCATCTCTCCCAGTCCCCTCCCTCCCTCTGCCTACTATTACTATTTTGTTTCCCCTTCTAGGTGTGGTTCAAGCATTCTTGCTTGGGCCTTCCTTCTTATATAATTTCTTTAGGTCTTTGGGGTATATCATGTGTATTCTGTATTACGTACCATGTACATACCATGCTGGAATAAATAAACCCAGTTGCCCCTCACCAAAAGAATGGATACAGAAAATGTGGTCCATTTACACCATGGAATACTATACAACTGTTAAAAACAAGGGCATCATGAACTCTGCAAGCAAATGGATATAACTAGAAAATATAATCCCAGATGAGTTAACCCATTCCCAAAAGTACAGAATATCCTATCTTCCTAGCTATAAATTTCAGTATAATGGAAAGCTTTGTTTAATTTTACAAAAAAGAAAAAAAGAAAAAACCTATAGGTGACACTTAAAAAAAAAAAAAAAAAAAAGCATGAACATTCCCAGTAAATTTATTCTAAATGTTCTCTTAGATACTGGATTCAGAAGGCAGTTAGACATCAGGAAGTAAATACTATAGATGGATTGGTCTTTTTTTTTTTTTTTTTAATTTGTGCTTCATTCAGTGATGTACAAGCAACCTAATCCTACTTCTCAACACAACACATTTAGTTTTCAATACATTATCACAGTATATTCCATCAAAAAGAGATCCACTGGCTAAAGGTAAAAATAAGTAGATTTTTCTAAAAATCATAAAAACATTGTGCTTGACTTTTTAAAATAAAATAATTAGAATTTTATGTAACAACCTTAAAAGATAAAAGATTTTCATTTAAGTTCTTTGGAAAAGTACCTTGAAAATGAGGATTAATCTAGGTCATATCTATTATCTAATTAATGAGAAGCATCATTATTGTATTAATAGTAGTAGTAATGATTTATTTTGTGAGGATGTATGTACTCATGTTTGTGTTCTACCAGTTTATATACAGTTCTTCATGCTTGTTTTTGCACATGGAGCTCAGAGATCAGCACAGAATATCTTCAATTGCTCCTCTTTGCATCTATGGATTTGTTTAATTAAAATTTGTTTCTGTGGGGATTGGATTCCTTACTTAATCCAGAGTTTATTGACATAGCAAGACTAGCCAACCATCAAGCTCCAGGGCCTCATAATACTTTCGTGGCAATGAGACTGAAGGCTTAAGGCATACAATGCAACCTCAGGCATTTCCGCATGTACAGTAGGGAACAAAATTTAGTTCTTCATGCTTTCATGGCAAGCTCTTAACTACCTGAGTATCTCTTAAGACCTGATACTGTCATTTATTAATACAACTTTTCCCACATCAATAGGTTCATAACAAACATCAATACTACTTCTCAAAAAAAAAAATATTTTTAAATCATTATCACAGTATATTTCACCAACAAACAGATGAGAAAACTGAGGATAAAGTACTATGGGTGATCCACAATAATCAGTCTAATAGAAAAACAAAACATTAAACAATAAATAACATATTTGATCTGCAATGGGTTTTCTTGAACTTATAATTCAATTTTATTACAATTTCAATACAGGAGGTTTTTTTGAAACATGGGGATACTGCAAATCACTTATCCTAATGTTACAACAACCTTGACCTTGCCTCTATGGAGGCACTTTAGAAAAAGCATTTTCTTTGACCTGATTGAAGGCTTAAGCATATATATATATATATATATATATGTAAATTATGTGAATAAGAAAGGATGCTTCAATGTATCAGGTTGAATGCTAGGAAGAACATTCATCTTTACCTATGCTAAAACAGTAAGAGAAAACACCAGTCCTTTAATGAGATATTATGTGTACCCTTCCCAGGATTCTAGGATTCAAGGATCACAGTGAGGTACGATACTCCAGGATCTAACATTAATGCTTTCTTAAGTTTCCTTAAAACCTGCAAGAATACCTCTCTTAGCACACCAACCTGACCACAGGAAAGAACTCACAAGTTTCTTCATAGGCATGGTGTCCTCTGTTCTGTCCTTGATCATTCACTGAACTTTATTGCCTTCTTTATCCCACAATCTCATGCTTCAAGCATAATGCAAAGAATGGTGCTAGAGCATTGCAGTACATCTCTGAGTTTTTGAAAAAGAGGTCCACCATTTTTAAGACATTTGTTTCAGCAGTTTACATTAATTCCTATTCCTATTTTGCTATGGGTTATTATATCAAATCATGAATAGATACCAGATTTCATTGTATAATCTTCTTTGAATAATGTTCCCCTCTATTTTTTTTTTTTAGTTCAGTTAATGTTGTGGCCAGATTTTCAATTTGTTTCTTTTTCCAAATTGCATTACTGGAAATAACAAAATTTGTCATGATATCTTATTAACACAATTTGTATATCTAAATGAATTTACTGGTATTCAGCAAAGGACTGCTCTATTCATAGATTTGTTTTAATATACTCTTTCTATGTCATAATATCTTTTGTGATTTTGGTATCAGGGAAGTTAGAAAATTATAGAAGTATTTGGGAGTATTTTCTTATTTTATATATTTTAAAAATATGTAAAGCAAATACTATCCTTTGCTAAAGATATCTGGGATGAAAAATTTTTAAGAAATACTTTACTGCATAAATTATTTAGTGTGTTTGTTAATTAATATTTTGTGTTTCTTCTTTAATTTACCTATTTTGTCACTTCATAATAAATGTAAAGAACAGAAATTTGTACCTAAACATCAATTTAGTTTCATCCATATCTATAAACAGATGATTTTCTGTTATTTTAAATTTAAATTTTCCTACACTCTATTCATGAATAAATATATATGCATACACATTTACAGTGAACATTTATTTGTGTATTCACATGCATGTAAAAGCTGCGTCTACCTATGTATATATTTTAGTTCTAAATATTTTTATATACTTATTTTCAGCAAAATTATATTGTGACTGTGAATACTGTCTAGAAGCTTTTAAAACTTTTCTCTTTCTAAGGGGCTCATTGATAACACAATTACTGAATTCATAAACATTGTCAACACTATCAAATCCTGCTTAAAGTATTACAGTCCCAGCATGTTCTAGGCTATCTGCATAGTAGTATTTTTTGTACTAATCTAAAAGCTTACTTAGCTATTAAATATTTCCTTCAAAATTATCTAAGAAACAGAACAACAAAGAGCAGAACCCAACACACACACACACACACACACACACACACACATTGTATAGGTTGTACTTTTTTTCACACTTTATTTACATTTCAAATGTTTGTCCCTTTCCAGATCTCCCCTTTGGAACCTCCCTATTATCTCCCCCATCCCCCTGCCTCTATGGGGATATTCCCCCACCCTCCCACACACTTTCATCTTCCCTGCTTGGCATTCTCCTATACTGGGGGATCTAACACCCTCAGGCCCAAGGGTCACTCCTCCCCCTGATGTCTAACAAGACCCTCCTCTGCCGCATATGTGGCCAGCACCATGGGTCCCTCCATATGTATTCTTTGGTTGATGATCCAGTCTCCAAGAGCATTGAGGAGACAGGCCAGTTGCCACTGTTGCTGCTTCCCTGGGGCTGAAAACTCCCTCAGCTCCTTCAATCCCTTCTCCAAGTCCTCCCTCTAGGACCTTATACTCAGCCTTATGGTTGCTGTGAAGTGACTCTTGGGTATCCCAAAATTTGGGCAAATAACCACTTATCAGTGAATACATACAATGTTCATTCTTTTGTGACTGCGTTACCTCACTCAGGATGATATTTTCAAGTTCCATCCATTTGCCTGCAAATTTCATGAAGTCATTGATTTAGTAGCTGAGTAGTATTCCATTGTGTAAATGTACCGCATTTTCTGTATCCATTCCTCTGTTAAGGGACATTTGGGTTGTTTCCAGTTTCTGGCTATTATAAATATAGCTGCTATGAACATAGTGGAACATGTCTCTTTATTACATGTTGGAGCATCTTCTTGGTATGTGCCCAGGAGTGGTATAGCTGTGTCTTCAGAAAGTATTATGTCCTGTTTTCTGAAGGTCCTTCAAACTGATTTCCAGAGAGGTTGTACCAGCTTGCATTCCCACCAACAATGGAGGAGTGTTCCTCTTTCTCCACATCCTTACCATCATCTGCTGTCACCTGAGTTTTTGATCTTAGCCATTTTGACTGGTGTGAGGTGGAATCTCAGGGTTATTTTGATTTGCATTTCCCTGATGACTAAGGTTGTTGAACATTTCTTTAGGTGCTTCTCAGCCATTCCAGTATCCTCAGTTGAGAATTCAATGTTTAGCTCTGTTCCTCATTTTTTGATGGGGATATTTGGATCTCTGGATTCTAGCTTCTTGAGTTCTTTGTATACATTTGATATTAGTCCTGTATCGGAATTAGGATTTGTAACAATCTTTTCCCAATCTGTATGTTGCCGTTTTGTCTGGTTTACAGTGTCCTTTGCCTTAAATTAGCTTTGTAATTTTATGAGGTCCCATTTGTCAATTCTTGATCTTAGAGCACAAGCCTTTGGTGTTCTGTTCAGGACCTTTCCACCTGTGTCCATGTGTTTGAGAATGTTCCCCACTTTCTCTTCTATTAGATTCAGCATATCTGGGTTTATGTGGAGGTCCTTGATCCACTTGGACTCGAGCTTTGTACAGGGAGATAGGAATGGACCAATTCACATTCTTCTACATGTAGACTGCCTGTTGAACCAGCACCATTTGTTGAAAATGCTGTCTTTTTTCCACTGGGTGGTTTTGGCTCCTTTGTCAAAGATCAGGTGACCATAAGTGTGTGGGTTCATTTCTGGGTCTTCAATTCTATTCCATTGACCTACCTGCCTATCACTGTACCAATACCATGCAGTTTTTATCACTACTGCTCTGTGGGTCAGGGATGCTGATTCCCACAGAAGTACTTTCATTTTTGAGAATAGTTTTTGCCATCCTGGGTTTTTGTTATTCCGTAGGAATTTTAGAATTGCTCTTTCTAAGTCTATGAAGAATTGAGTTGGAATTGTGATAGGGATTGTATTGTATCTGTAGATTGCTTTTGGCAGGATGGCCATTTTAACTATATTAATCCTGCCAATCCATGGCCACCATCAAACTAAATGGAGAGAAACTTGGAGCAATCCCACTAAAATCAGGGACTAGGCAAGGCTGCCCTCTCTCTCACTATCTATTCAACATAGTACTTGAAGTTCTAGATAGAGCAATTAGACAAAAAAAAAAAAAAAGGAGGTCAAAGGGATACAAATTGGAAAGGAAGAAATCAAACTATCACTATTTGCAGATAATATGATGGTATACTTAAGTGACCCTAAAACCCCACCAGAGATCTGCTACAGCTGATAAGCACCTTCAGCAACATGGCCAGATACAAAATTAACTCAAGCAAATCAGTGACCTTACTATACTCGAAAGATAAACAGGCTGAGAAAGAAATTAGGGAAATGACACCCTTCACAATTGTCAAAAACAATATAAAATATCTTGGTGTGACTAACCATACAATTGAAAGATCTGTATGACAAGAACTTCAAGTCTCTGAAGGAAGAAATTGAAGACAGAAGATGGAAAGATAGGTTGTATATTTTATGAAATCTTATTCAATAGCATCGGCTGCTCTGGATATCCTTTCCCTCACAAAAACAACTTATACTTTTTCCAGAGAGCCTTTTGGACTTTGGAGATTCCCTAGTCTCCTTGTCTCTAGACCTAGCCTATCAGCTTAAAGGTCTGACAGCATTGCTTTGTATGTTGTATCTGTTGCAAATGTTTATTCTTTTTACCCATATAAAATTTGGTTCTGAAACTGTCCTGAGTAGCAGTTTTGTATCCTGACTCTTGCCTGTGTCCCTGATTAGTCAGTTTTGGGGTGTGTAATCAATAAACCATTCATAACTGACTGAAATTGGTGTTTGAGTGGTTTGTGTAGGTATTTCTGAACCCTAACAACTTCTGAGATGGAAACATTCCATCTTACAGGGGAAGCTCCCTAAACACAAAGGTAAACAACTCAAAGTATATTTAAAACCTTTCTGGAATGGACCAGAATCACTGGTCCCTTTTCCTCCTAAAGTAAGCAATAAAGCTACAGAGAGTCACAATCAAGACAAAAGAAATTGCAAAGAAGTCTCTGAGACTTGTCAAGCTCTAAGGAAGAAGCAGACACTAGCTGACTTGCCTGAAAGAAGATTGGACTGAGTCACTTCTAAAACATCCTCTCTAAATTGTTTAGATTCCTGCATGCAGAGCAGTGTGCTCCAGGTTCCCAGATTTGTGAGCTGACATGTGTGATGGGGTGGGTTTTGGCATGCTGCTGTTCTTGAGTAATTTCTGATATTCTGATAAATAACCCCAAAAAGACAAATTTGTTCATAAAATTGGAATTGAACAACCCATGCTTTGTCTTCCTTGGGCTCCCTCCCTGTCCAAAGTAGATGTGTATGTGAGTGATGTTTCTTCCTGGGAAAAAATTATAACAAATTCCTCTGTTTTTCTTTGATGGTTTCAAAAGTTGTAAGAATTTTCAATATTATTGTATATTTCTTGAATGTACATCTAATAAAATTATTTTAAATTTCTATACTTGTTTGCTAAAATAGTACTGTTATTAAGAACATTTCTAAATGAAGTCTGAGAATGTATGCTTTCTAATATTGCTTTATGTGGTCTATTTAAATTTTGTTCTAATTTAAAGGTTTGGAGTGGATACTACTATACCTGACACATTTGTCTTGCTATACCTGGTTTACCTGTGATTCCAATTATTTTCACTTTTATGAGATACATATTGATTCTATTATTGTTCATATCCAACTTTATTGAGGTAGATTTTTTAAATAATAGCTTCTATATTCTTATGATTATTCTGGAGTACAAAATCATTCTTTCATTTCAAAATTTTGTAGTGGCTGCTCTTTTAGTTTTCTAATTGTAAGAGAGACACTAGAACTTGAAATCTGATAATTCTGTAAATATCAGAATTTTACTTTATAATTTTTGAACTACACAGAATATTAAAGAATTTCTTCACATTGTCAATAATTGTTTATATTTTCTAACAACAGAATTTCTAATGTATTTAGTTATTTAGTTAGTTATTATATAATCAATCTTCAAACTTCCATGTGCTTTTATTCTAGCAGAATAAGCTATTTTGTATTTCTTTTCATACTGTTTTCTAGACTACATCTACAAATAAGCCATCTTGGTGAACACTAGTGTGAGTGTGTGTGTGTGTGTGTGTGTGTGTGTATGTGTGATTTACTATGTCCACACTGTCATGTTGTACCTGTTTTCTTTCAGGTTCTTAATGGATCTAACACTGTCATTTGATTTTCATCATATCTTTTAAGAAGCTGTCTTGTCAGAATGTTTGATGTTTTAAAGGATTTTTTGTTTCTCCTGATATCCTTTAAGACTTAACTATTTACTGCAGTTTTCTACAAATTTGGGTTTAAGTTTTATTTATAAATTTCTTTTCATTTACTTAAATTGTGTTTGCTCAGCTATTATAGTCTACTATTTAAATTAGTTTATAATATAGGAGAAGAAATTTCAACCATTATCTCTTCTTATAATCTGACTTCAGATCTGCTGTCTACTCTTCTCATTCAATGAATTCCATCAAGCCTTAACTCCATTGTGATTGCACACCAGCCTGTGTTACTTGGCAAATTTCTGTCTCAAAATAATACAGCACCCACAGCCAAAGAAAAAACACCATATGGTGGTTTTCAAAATAAGAAAAAATAGAGTTAATCTTCAGACATATTTAAAGAATTTCATTTTATTGAGGAATATTTGTATGAGGAAGCTATTCCTTCTAAACAGAATGCACCTTGACTGTGAATGACATTTCTTCCAGGTTGTTTATTCTTTCAAGGTAGACTCGAAACTCCATGAGGGGGAAAACTTAGTAATGTTTGATAGGCAGAACATTGCCTAAGGCATGTTAAATGGAATAGATAGACTAGAAAATAGTATGTATTATTAACTTTCTGAGCAAAATATCCAACTTATTCTATGTTATACTTATAAGCAGAACTTAGTGTTTGTCAGTTTTTTTTTTTTTCATACTTCAGGATCTCAGTTCACAGTGAAAATGCAGTCTTCTCATGTGTACATCAGACAACATGATTTTCTGTTTCAAGGAGACATCACTTGCATTGACAAGAAAGTGACTTTACCTCATCAATTCTTCAGGAGCAAGAGATAGTAACAAGGGTACAAGAACTCCTTCTGACCTCACATATGAATGCAGTAAACTAAGCTGATGTGCACCTACAAACGAACAGACGGTGGATGAAATTAGATGGATGTCTTCATAAATCAATCTTTAAAGAAAATGAAGTTTTCTGACACCTACTCATGGGTGTGCTTTGGTTACAAAGCTTTCACAATCATACCTTTGTTGTACAAGCTTCGGGTTATAAAATCTTCAGGAGTAGAAAAAATGCAATGAAAATGGGTGCACATAATGAAAACAAACACCTTTTTTCACAAGCAAATACATAAAAAATAATTACCTGTTCGTATTGTAAATTCATGATGGTTGAATATATGGTCACTATTGGTGCAATCACTTAGGGACTATTGGAAGCACAACAGTCACTGCAGGCCCACACAATCTTTGGGTTACATCAATTGAAATTATAAACAATTTTTTATCTAAAGCATATTTATTTCATGTGGTTAGGACGACAATGTTTGACAGTTTGACAGAGATAGTGGTAGATGTTTTCCATTGAATCTATTTTACAAGATCACTTCTGTATGAGGCTGAATACAAATCAGGTCCCATAAACATTTACTAGAACATTAAATAATCCTCAGACTGGTCACTTGCTTATTCTCAGGAGGCTCCTCAAATGGAAACACTTTCTACAGAGTGCTGGAATGAAAATCAGCTTCTTCAGTATTGTTGGTAGTAGTGTAAATTGGCTGAATATCTTATTAAAAAACATTCAGAATTATTAAGCAAAATACACAAATGTTTTAATGTAGCTACTTCCAGGCATGATAGTACATGACTATAATCCCAATATTTAGGAGACATGCTGGAAGATCAGGTGTTCAAGGCCATTCTCCAATATACCGTAAGTTGGAAGGAAGCAAGAGTTATATAAGATTCCATGACAATGCAAAATCTGCAGAGATACCTCAGTGGGTTAAATATGCTTGTCATAGAAGCAAGAGTTAGGAATTTAGAACCACAGAAGCCAACTGACCTAGGGAACACTTTTATAAATCCAGCATAACTCTTCCAGAGATAGAGAACCCTGAAGAAAACAGGCCAGCCTGACTATCCTCAAGATCTAACTCTGAGTTTAGAGAAAACCTTGTCTCTGTATATAAGGTAGAACATGATGAAGAAAGATACTTGAACATCAATTTCCGGGAAATCCACAAATATACACTTATATGCATGTGAATAGGCAAATATATGCATGTGTACACTGTGCATACATATGTATGTCCAGTTCCAAAAATTCTAAATTTAAATTTATCAAAAAGAAAACTAATACCACAGAAACTTCCCAATAAATAAAACAGTTTGACAAGTATAATAAGAACTTGCACAAACAGAGAAGATAATAAAATACTAAATATCCATGTGACTTTATTTCTAGTTTCCAGAGCCATGAACTAAGAAATCCTTTCTGATTTATATAGTTATTATTTAAAGTTCTGTTATAACATCAGATACAGAGTGATAGACAAAAGTATCAAGTTATCATATATATGGATTAAAATAACAATGTCTGTGAACACATATATAAACTAATGGAAACATGAACTATAATACAATAAAATGAGATTTAATGCTATAAAGGAACATTAGTTCGTTCAAACATTCTGAAGAAACTATAATAGGAATCCAAATTAATAACCATTCATAAAAATGTTTAGATCTTGGGATCCTTTAAATATAATCTCCTAGTCATATTTCATTTATTATGTTTATTTATTTATTTACTTACATTTTCCCTTTATATCTGATCTGTGCCCCCCCACACACACACTGGTCAACCACTCCCATAATCCTTCCCTCCATCCTCCAGCCTGGCCCGTCAAATCTCTGCAGAGTTAGGCACATTCTTTCCCACTAAAGCCAGACAAGGAATCTCACCTAGAACATCTCCCACAGACAGACACCAGCTTTTGGGATAGCCACTGCTCCAGCTGTTCAGGAACTACAGGATGACTAAGCTGCACATCTGCTACATATAAGAAAGGAGGCCTAAGTCCAGCCTTTGTATGTTACTTCGTTGGTGGTTCAGTCTCTGGCAGCCCCAAGGGTCTAGGTTGTTTGATACTGCTGGTCTTTCTATAGAGTTTCTATCTGTTTGGGGGCTGCAGTCTTTCCCCTATTCTTTCACAAGAGTCCCCAAGCATCAGCAAATGCTTAGCTATGGGTCTTTGCATCTGTCTGAGTCAGCTGCTGGATGGAGCTACTTAGAAGACAGTCATGTGAGCCTCCTGTCTACAAGTATAACAGAGTATAATTAATCACGTCAATGATTGGTGCTTGCCCATGTTATGTGTCTGAAGTTGGACTGGTTATTAGCTGGTCATTCCCTTAGTCTCTGCTTCATCCCTGGTCCCTGAATTTCTTATAGACAGGATGAATTTTGGGTCAAAATATTGTGGGTGTATTCGTGTTCCTATTGCTCCACTGGGGTTCCTTCCTGGTTACAGGAGGTGGCTTCTTCAGCTAATGTCATCCCATTGATTCTTGGGTACACCTCTGATTCCAGGTCTCTGTCACATCCTAGAGATGCCCTGCACCTCCCCAAAGCTATTAGTTGTAGATTTTTATTCTTTCTCATAGTCATTTGGCTGTCCCTCTTATCCCTTTCCATACCTGATCCTGACCTCCCCTTTGTCCTTCCCATCTCCTCTCTTAGCCTGTTCCCTTCATGCATCTGCTTCTTATGACTATTATATTCCTCCCTTCTAACTGAGATTCAAGATTCCTCCTTTGGGTCTTTTTTTTCTTGTTTAGCTTTTTGTGTCTGTAGTGTAGCACAGTACCTGTATTTTACAGCTAGTATCCACTTATAAGTGAGTACTCACCATGCATGTCCTTTTGGGTCTGGGTTACCTAACTCAGAATGATATTCTTAAGTTTCATTCACTTGCCTGTAAAATTCATGATGTGTTTGGTTTTAATAGCTGAGTAGTATTCTATTGTATAGATGTACCATATATTCTCTATCCATTCTTCAGTTGAGGTACAGTTAGGTTGCTTCCAGTTTCTTCCTATTACAAAACTTGTATGTACCTAGTTGAGCAAGTGCTTTGTGGGATAGTGGAGCATCTCTTCGGTGTGTGCCCAGAAGTGTTATAGCTGAGTCTTGAGGTAGAACTAATCCCAGTTTTCTGAGAAACCACCAAATTGATTTTCAAAGTTATATAAATTTGCACTCCCACCAGCAATACAGGAGTGTCCCCTTGTTTCAAATCCTCAGTAGCATATGCTATCACTTGAGCTTTTGATCTTAGTCATTCTGACTGATCTAAGAAGGAATCTCAGAGTCACTTTGTTTTGTAGTTCCCTGAAGACTAAGGATTTTGAACATTATGTTAAGTTCTCTCAGCCATTCAAAATTCCTCAGTTGGGAATTCTCCCACTAGGTTGTCACCCCATTTTGTAAATTGGGTTATTTGGGTTGTTGGTGTCTAACTTCTTGAGTTCTTTGTAAATCTGGGGTATAAGCCCTCTGTCAGCTATAGGGTTAGTAAAGATCGTTTCTCAATAGGCATACTTTCATTTTGTCCTATTGACAGTGTCCTTTGCATAAAGCATGAAACTTTGCAGTTTTATGAGGTCCCATTTATCAGTTGTTGATCTTAGAGCCTGAGCCATTTGTGTTCTGTTCAGGAAATTGTTTCCTGTACCAATGTGCTCATTCAAGGATATTTCCCACTTTCTCTTCTATGTGATTTAGTGTATCTGGCTTTAGGCTCAGGAACTTGATGAACTTGGACTTGAGTTTTCTGTAGGGTGATAAATATGGATCTATTTGCATTCTTCTACATATAGACATCCAGTTAGACCAGCACTGTTTGTTGAAGATCTTTTTTTTTTTTCCTTTTTTCTTTCTTTATTGTTATATGGCTTTGGCTTCTTTATCAAAAATCAGTTTCTATAAGTGTGAGACTTAATTCTAGGTCTTTGATTTGATTCTAATGATTAACATGTCTGTTTCCATGTTAATATCATGCAGTTTTTATCACCATTGTTCTATAGTACAACTTGCAGTCAGGGATGGCAGTTCCTCCAAAAGTTCTTTTATTGGTCAGGGTTGTTTTGTTGTTGTTGTTTTTTGCTATCCTGAGTTTTTTGTTTTTCTATATGAAGTTGAGAATTGCTCTTTCAATGTCTGTAAAAATTGTGTTGAAATTTTGATGAAGATTGTATTGAATGTGTAGATTGCTTGTGGTAAGATGGCCATTTTCACTATGTTAATACTACTGATTCATGAGCATCAGCGGTCTTCCCATCTTCTGATTATCTTCTTCAATTTATTTTTCAGGACTTGAAGATATTTCCTAGAGATATTTCACTTGCTTGGTTAGAATTAAACCAAGATATTTTATATTATTTGCAACTACTATAAAGGGTGTTGTTTCCCTAATTTCCTTACCAGCTGTTTACCATTTGTATAAAGGAGAGCTACTGATTTCTTTGAGTTAGTTTTGTATCCAGCTACTTTGCTGAAGATGTTTATCAGCTGTGAGAGTTCTCTGGTAGAATTTTTGTGGTCAATTATATATACTACTGTATCATTTGCAAATAGCAGTTCTTTGACTTCTTCCCTTCCAATTTGTATCACATTTATCTACTTTAGTTGTCTTACTGCTCTTACTAGTACTTCAAGTACAGTATTGAATAGATATGGAGATAGTATCATCCCTGATTTTGGTGGAAATGCCTTAAGTTTCTCTCCATTTAGTTTGATATTCTGTATTGGCTTGACTCTGTCATTTAGGATCAGTAGATCTGATAAAGGTAGGCTGAGAGGTCAGGATAAATAGAGGAACAGGGAGTTTAGCAAACAACCCAGGGCAGCTTGAGGTAACCAAGAGCATCCAAATAGCAAGGAAGATCCAAAATCTAGTTTCATAACAGTTAAAACAAGAAAAGTGACTCAAATTTACTTTCCTAATGTTAAAGGAATACTGAACACAAAACTGACAATTATGACTACATTAGTAGGAGATTGTTCAGGAGTGTGTATGTGCAGGTGCAAGATGTCAAATTTGGTTTCTGGTTTGTTTTTCTTTGCTTTGCTTTGTTTTGTTTGCTGTTCAATTATATCAGATGGATAAGTACAAAAAGAATTTCTAAAGACAATTGTGATGATGTGTCCAGCTGAATACCTTAATCAAAACAATCAGTACATATGTATTTTAGAATAATAAAGTAAGTAGAATACAAAAGGGCACAGTTACTATTTTCCCACATACAAGTGAAAACAATGAGGTACAGTCAAGTTTACTGTATGCTAAGTCTAAATATCAGTTCTCTAGATCAAAATTCATGCCTAAGCTTAAATGTTTTATTTAGCAGTGTTGGTAAGAGAGAAGATTTTTAAAATCCTTTTTGATGTGGGAATTGTATATTTTTCATCAGATTACAATAATTTCTTGTTTGTTTCATTAATTGCTTATTTAAATAGATCACCTATATTTGCAGTCTTGCTTACCTTTGTTATTTTTCCTACATCCTGTTTTTGTTTCATTCATTTACTTAATTACTGCTACCCATTGTGCAGTCCATCTTCCTATTCTAAAATTAAGCATGTATGGATTCTTACATACATACATTAGCCTTACAGTTCTGGAAACTATTAAATAAACTTTTTGATTTGTATTATTTATGTCTTTGGTATGCTACTCTAAAATCAGGATGGAGAATAATATGTGAATATATAAGCTCATCCAAAGTTATTCTTGTCTAAAAGAAAGTCAGGGACAAAAATGCCTATTACTGAGGAAATGGAAACTGAAGTGTCTACCATCATTAGATAATCAGGTCCCCCAATGGAGGGAGGGGGTCACCTACCCACCTTCAAAATTTATTACCCAGAATTGTCCCTATTTAAAAGAAATTCAAGGACAAAAATGGATCAGAGACTGAAGGAAAGCCCAACCAGTGACTGGCTCAAATTTGGATCCAGCCCATGGGTAGTCACCAAACCCTAACACTCTTACTGGTGCTATGTTGTGCTTGCAGACAGGAGCCTAGTATGGCTGTCCTCTGAGGGGCTTTACCAGCAGCTGACTGAAATAGGTGCAGTTACTTAATAACCTACCACTGGACTGAGGTTTGGGACCACTATGGAAGAGTTAGGTGAAGGACTGAAGGAGCTGAAGCAGATGGGATGGCAACCCCATAGGAAGACCAAGAGTGTCAAGTAACCTGGACCCCAGGAGCTTCCAGAGACTTGGACACCAACCAGAGAGCTTATGTAGGCTTGTCTGAGTCCCCTGACCCATATGTAGCAAAGGACTGCCTTATATGACTTCAGTGGGAGATGGTACATCTAATCCTGTAGAAACTTGATGCCCCAGTAAATAAGAATGCTCTGGGGGAAAGGGGAACACCCTCTCACAGGCAAAGGTGAAGGTGAGGGGGTGAAAAACTCTGGGAGGGGGGACCTGGAGGATTGGTAACTTTTGGAATGTAAATAAATAAAATAATTGATTTTAAAATGGTATAACTCAAAGAAAAAATCCACATGATCATTTCATTAGATGCTGAAAAATCATTTGACAAATTCAACATCCCTTCATGTTAAAGTCTTGGAAAAATCTGGAATTCAAGGCCCATACTTAAACATAGTAAAAGCAACATACAGCAAGCCAGTAGCCAATATCAATCTCAAAAGGTATAAGGTAATTAAAATATTGAGTACTCTATAAGTAAGAGCATCTAATGTTATTTTAAATTATTTGCATGATGCTTTCACTTACCATAGAATGTCTGATCTTTCAGTTTTATGTAATATTATCATTGCATTATGTATAATTTTAGAGAGATTTTCTAAGTTCTTGTTTGTTTTCACTTTGCTTTCCCACACTGATCCTGGAGCATGAAGTAAACATCACACACAGGAGAGTGCAGCTATACAATTGCAGTCCCACATACACTGTTTTCTGTGCCCTTTGATTAACATGATCTTCTTAAAGTTTCTCCTTAGTGAATATTATTTCACAACATGTGCTTTTAATATTTCTCAATTATTCTCCCTAATCAGTATTAATGACTTCCATTTCTGTATTTTTTCTCAATGCTCTGTTTCCTTTCTTAAATCTCTCATTACGGCTTCTTACATTATATTCTTCCCATGTATATAGCTGTTCAATCATTTAGATGTTTCGTCTAATTTGATCTGTTTCATTTATGTGAAAAGATATTACAGTCAAGTTAACTTATGGAAGGAAGCATATAATTGTATTGCTTAAAGTTTCAGAGGTTTAGTTCATGATCATTGTTGCATAGAACTTAGTGACAGGCAGGCAGACATAGCTATGGAACAATAGTTGTGAGCTCACATCTGATCTGTAGGCAGGAGGCAGAGAGTGTAAGTGAGACTAAGCCTGGAGTGAGCATTTGAAATCTCAAAACATATCCCCAGTAACATATTTCTCCAACAAAGTCATGCCACCTAATTCTTCCAAAGCAGATTTCCCCCAACTATGGACTAAGTTTTCAAATGTATGAGCCTATGGGAACCATTCTCAGTCAAACACCACAATATACCCATTTTATCTTAACTTTCAAACTAGTTAGCTTGGAAAGTTGTATTTTCTAACATAAGTTTAACTCTATTTTGAATATTAATAAATATCTTATTTTTATATTTGAGACATTAATTTTTCTTATATGTGAATGGCACTGAAATTGTTAACGCAAACATCATAAGCTGAGAATGGTCTATAGTTACTAGAAGTATCTTCATCAATGCTTATCTCCCTTGCCAAGCATCATACCTGGTGACATATAAGTTCACAGTGTGGATTTAGTATTGTGTGTTTTCTTGTGCATTACCCATATCTTAAATTTAAATTTAGCCAAATCAAAGTAAATAGTCCTGAAAACTGAATATAGTGTATTATTTTTGTCACTGTAAGTTTGTGCAAATATCAAACATGGCATGTCACATTTTATCACTGAAACAGATATACACAAAAGATTTTTCTCTGGTTTTGTTCTTTCTTCAAAAGTTTTCTTATCAACTTCAATTAACTGTGCGAATTCATTCAAATAATCTATACTGACATAAAGTTTAGCTTTGGGGTGTTGATTCATTTGGAGTAATAATGAGCTTAAATATTGTCAATGGCTAATGGAATATAATTACAGGACAGCAACATCAGACCCTCCAGTGCTCATGCTTCTTAGAGTAATAAACACCGTAACGTTTTCTCACACAGGAGGCATCATACAGGTACCAGACAATGTTTTTCATATGCTGTTTCTATTATTGTTGTTGAAAGTTTTTGTTCAACTTGATCTTAATTCTGCCATCATTAAATATGGTAAAAATGTATCTGAGTTTTTCTGATAATGTGTAGAGTCTAAAAATACAGGTTCAAGTTCTAGAGAAAAATGTAGAAGCTTCTGTATTTGAATTCTACTGTTTTTTCTGAAAACTACTAGCACACAAAATTGAAGCTCTTGCTTTTGATATTTCAAACTGTCCTTTCTGTTAATCTTCTTTATATATATATATATATATATATATATATATATATATATATAATCTACCTTCTAAAAGTAATATCTAGAAATATGTTTGAGCTAGAAAGCAGTTTAAATACTTTATTTTAAAATATGCTTTTATGAAGTTGGAAATCTGAATTTTATTTTTCAAGTGATCTGAAGTAGATGTCTACTTAGATGTCTTAGATTTTAGTCAGTTAAACACAAACTGGATCAAAGAATACTGAAGCACATTGCATATTCTGAAGTGTAACATTACAGCAAGATCTTCACTGGAATATTTTAATTGTAATAACTTTACAATCACCACATCTGAGCCCTTTCAACATTTCTGCTGCTATTCTTTACCCACTTGATTGAATGAAAAGTAAATATCATCTTTAGATGACATAAATATGTAAATACTTGACTGATTTCTGATATGCATATTATTGAAACCATTGAAAAGCAATTCAAGTTGTTTATAATCAGATAAGGAAGTATGTCAACAGCCTAATTGGATCCAGGGAGTGTGAATATATTTTCTCTGAAGGGCTGGTAGGCTACAGTATCCTCAGTGCATTCTTTCTATACTATTTCCTCCACTATTTCCAAGAAGATTCATTAAATACTAAAACCATTGGACAAGGCCTGTAAGAATTTACACATAATTATTTCATATTATGTATCACTGGGGTTTTGCTATGTCTCCTTGTGATATTTCTCCAAAAATGTAAGCACTGAATAGCTCACTTTTCATCATTCAAATATCATAATCTCTGGAGACACATTAAAAGCTATTTTAAGTTTTTGTTGTTGTTGTTTGGTTCTTGGTTTTTTTGATACAATGGTGTGTGTGTGTGTGTGTGTGTGTGTGTGTAGCCTACCTGTTCCAGAACTAGCTCTATAGAACAGGCTGGACTTGAACTCAAGGAGTTCAAGGAGTTGAACATGCTTCTGCTTTCAGATGTTGGGATTAAAGGAATGTGCCAACACATCCAGGCTATATTATGTAATATGAAAGTCATAAATAAAGATTCATTAATGTTACTTAAAGAAGTCTTTTATAATGCTTACTTTGTATATAGAAGAATATGTTGATATCACAATTGTATAATATACAACTTAAAATAACAAAAGTTAGAAATGCAGGCATTGTTGACAAATTTCAGCCAAGTTAGTCATGCTGGAAAATTTAGGAAGGAACGTATATAGCTATGAAATGGAAAACTGGACAATGCTGTGTCGAAGAGATAAGTATTGGACATGGAAGCAAAGCTACCCAAAGGAAAGCCATTACATTCAAAAAGTCCCAGGTTTGAATTAAGACAAAGCTATTTACATGTTACATTTTCATATGTTCACAAGAGTTAAAAGACTTGGAATCTGCCCATCCAAATAATAAACTAAATGCTATTCATTAGATATGTATACAGAAGATATCTTTTGGGGGGCACAAAATCTGGAAAATGAAAGTACAAAGTTAAATAATCAGTTCATTTCCTAGAATGAGTTCTCTACCAGCCCTTTAGGTAGTCATCTTTATGATGCCCCCTTAGATGTCCTTTCCTGAACATGGAGAGAGAAGGGTTGAGGGATAGAAGCAGAAAAGGGGGATCTAAGGATGAGGGAGAAAACAAGGGAATGGGAGGAAGAAGAGAAAGAGAGGAAGTGATATAGGGAAAGAAGGGTACAGAGGAACGAATGACAGAGAAATATTTTCTAATGAGAACACCAATGTGTTGTAGTACTTATTAATCCCAATCTGAACTTTCTACCCTGCCTTTGACCATTTAGTTCCTAGATAAAAGGCTAGCCAGCCCTCAGCGCCATATTTTCATGACTCACCTAAACTATGGTGGCTTCTCCTCCATTCTTCCTTCACCTTCTGCTCCTCCTTGTGGCATTCCTTTGACTCTAATCCTAGAATCCTAAATCTTGCCTATGTCTCTTCTGCTCAGCTATTAGTGTCTTTATTTACCAAACAGAAATAACCTGGGGGCAAGGTCACATAGTCTCTATGTGCAAACTCTCTCATCTCTTGAACCACCACTCCTGAACATCAAATATCAGCAACTGAATACAAGTAGCATCAGGCCAACCCACTACACCAATCTCTTCTCTTTATTTGCTTTCCTGTTAAGAATGTAAATCTCACCATGTAGAATGTAACAGTCATTTTAAAATGTCATTAAAAATTACAGATTCAAAGGATGAATTTAAATTACATCCAAAGAATCAATAACAGCTTATTATTAAATTATGTACTATTAAAGTGAAATTCAGCAACCTTGTTTGTGTTTGTAAAGTATAGAGCCCTTAAGACTTGGTGGTAGTGAAACAAAGGCTGGAGTGGTGTTACTATTGTTACTGAAATTTGTGTACACCTTCTATGAGGGTCACCCACTTCTAGAAATTCAATCACTCTTATCAGATGAGGGTCCAAGTCCCAAGGCTTTCATGAGAATTATAAAATGTATTTAAGTTATTGACTTACTGTCTGTTTAGAATGTTTGGGTGGGCTAGATGTTGTATGGAGGGAAAACACAAAAGCAAAGGTAATATTATTAGCAACAATAGGAGTTTAATTTAGTGACATATTTACTTTAATCTAAATTAAATAATTTAGTGTAATCCTCCATTAAAATTTTGTATTTAGATAGTAAAACGACACAAAAGTGAGTCTGAAACATGTATAAGCATCATGAATTTAAAATAAAAAATCATTCTTTGCATGAAGGGATAAAATTGGAAACTGAATCATGATAAAAAGTTTCAATCAATCTAGACCCCTTTACATTTGGCAGGTGCCTAATACAATGAATGGAATTGAGGAGAATATAGGAGTATCCAATGAAAGCTCAAGATAAGTTGAAGAGAGAAAAGAGGGTATAACTAGATAGCCACAGAGAGTTAGTTCAGAAAAATTTTAATCCAAAAATGTTGTCGCTCAAACAATTGATCACATCCAAAGACCCTCTAGGTCTGTGTGGTCCTGGTGGCATGTCACACATGTAATCACTCTGTCTGTAACACAAACATACCCTTAGCACACACCTTTAATCTCAAACAAGTTTAGTAGAAGCATAGAAGCAGCAGTGTTTGAAACCGACATTTAATTGAGGGACAGACAAAGTGACAAATCAGAGAAAGATTTGACATGAGTCAGAGATAGGGCATGCTTAACTCTCATGAGAACAAACAGGAGAGAGAGAGAGAGAGAGAGAGAGAGAGAGAGAGAGAGAGAGAGAAAGAGAGAGAGAGAGATTATTTTCGGTAAAGACAGAACTAGCCAGAGAATCACAATGAGCCAGAAGATTAGAACATATTGCCAATGTCAGTATTAGTCCAGGCAGAAGAATTCAGTCAGAAGCCAAGATAAGCCAGCTGAATTTACCAGATTGGAGAGGAGTATTGCACTAGAACAATCAAATTGAACCAGCTAACCAGAGATAAAAAAAGAACTAGTGAGTTATTTTGCATTAGGTATCAGAGACTGCAACATTCTCAGCTCAGAATAGATTTGTATGGATGCTAGATATTTCCAGGCATAGGCCTAGAGATAGTTAGAATACAGACAGAAATGCTCTGTGTTCAGCCCAATCCATATATTAATAAAGCTTGTATGCAGCTTTCACCTCATTAATTCATCTTAAGAAATAAATGTGATGTTATAAGCACTAATACCAAAGTAGTTACAATTGTAGCTTCCTGATTATGGAGAAGGATTTTGTGAAAAATACCCACATAACAGTTAGTGTTCATTCCCTAGCCTTCAATTGGTAGAATGGGGCTAAAATAATATCTTTAGTTTAGGACTCTATATTACCTTTCTTCTGATAGAATTGTAGATTGGGATAGATT
Source organism: Rhynchomys soricoides (assembly GCA_019843965.1). Classification (NCBI taxonomy): domain Eukaryota; kingdom Metazoa; phylum Chordata; class Mammalia; order Rodentia; family Muridae; genus Rhynchomys; species Rhynchomys soricoides. The sequence continues at coordinate 18,222,002 of JADRCH010000009.1, forward strand.
CTAGATGCAGAAGAAGAAGCCATAGAGTAATGAAGAAGTTGAAAAAGTAAAGTGAAGAGCTAACATTTTCTCACAAATGAAGACTTCATATCTTAATATAACATTCAGTGAGCAGAGATGAGACACTTCATTTAATTGAAGTTCAAAGTTCTGATTGCATACTGATTCAGGACTTTACCTCATTAAGTGGAAGTATTTAAGGCTTAGTAATACCTGAAGAACCGTCTTTGAATTTATCACCAAAGAATTCAAACAAGTGAGTTTTCAGAGAATATGAAAGGAAATGAAGTTGCCTTATGACCTACATACTAAATGCAATATGTTTAATAAAAAGTTGTATTAATGTGCACTATCTTATATTCGTATTTCTATTTTAAATTGGCACTTTACAGTATGCTAGTAGTTCCTCTTTTATAATTTTTCAAAGTATGTATAATTTTCTAAAACATTCCCATCTTGCACAATTAAATTAGACTTTTTAAGATTTGGGCACACGTGTGTTTTGAGAATTCTATCTATGTAATAATTTAAGTCTATTAAAATAGTTACTAAAAATTAGAAGTTATTGTTTCTGGGCATATATACACAAACTTTAAAGAATGTATTATGCAAGGATCTATAAAATACAGATTTCATTAACTACTTAATATTCAGCTGGGCATTGTGATCCACATAAGTGGATGTACAAATATTTGCTATTCAGTTCTATTTGCTTTTATTATACAACTAGAGAGCAAATTCCTTGCAAGAGTATCAATTATTTAAGAAATGTCTTCAGCATAGCAGATAATCAGCAAGGCAGTCAGTAAATAAAGAAACCCCAGGGATGTGTTCTTCTAGCTTCTGTCTCACGTCCAAGGTATTTATCCAGTTTACCTAGCAGCTGTTGTCAGTGTTACTATGGGACAAAGCAATAGAGATACAAGGTTTTTGAAATGCATTTAGGTGTCCTTTTACAGAAAATTAAGAAAACAACATTTGTATCCAAAATGTTCAAAATAGGAGACCTCACTTTCAGTTCTTATATCTTGGAAAGTGGCTTTTATACAGCAAATTTTTACTATGTTTTGTTTGATATTTTTTTCAAAAGGTGAACTAGTTTTACAAATATTTAAGACCTTTTAAGTATTTTTTGTATATTTTACAGTACAGCTACAGGGAAAGACTCAGAGTCTTCAATATTTCTGCTGTGCACATAATACCATGTATCCATACTGCAATGGAAAATATTATATTAGAATAAATTTAAGGATCATATGAAATATTTTCTTGGGAAAACAATTATTACCAATGATCACTTTATTTTTCTACATTGCCTGAATAACTCAATATTGTCAGGAGCCAACAAGCTAATAACTATCAGGTGATTTTCCTGAGATGAGTCTGCCCTTAATTACAAACCACAATGGATTTTCTCCAGTAGACAAGGCTCATGAGAATTACATTTTGGAAAGATTCCTGCTATTAATATGCTTTCTTGTTATTATTAAACATATATAACTATCATTATGTATTAGCCCACACTTTTGAGCAGCTCTCTACAGGACAATGAAGATGCACTGTCTTATAGGGATGCTATGTAGACAAATAGACAATAACTTAATCCTTAATGATGACTCTATAACCATTATTAAAATTATATTAGTAAGCTCTTTTATAGTGGGACTGCTATTAGTCTCTAATAATCAAAACTGCAATAAGAACTCTGCCAGTCTTAGTGTCATGAGTATTTGCTTCTGCAGAGCAAGCAGGCATCTACTTCTCAGAGTACAGTCCAAGAGGTTATAAAACCATTAACCAAAGGTCATAAAAAGGGGACTAACAATTTACTATAGGTGCTAAGACAGAAGGTAAAATATTGACTAGATTTATCTATACAAACTTCACTAATACTTAATTACAAAAAGGTATGGTTTTTAACTCTCCACAAACCTGTTGACCTTGGGACAGATGGTGAATGTTTAGCCAGATAATTATTTCTAAAGGATATGCATGTAAACATTCTGTGTTGTAAACTTATTTGAATTATGACTTGAATTTATGTACAAATGTGATGTACTATTTACCATGTGATCATGGATTCTGAAAGACTTACAAGTACTGAGGAAAATGAATAGAGAGCATTCTCCTTGTCCTGTTTTTCTTAGCATTTCCTCTTATTCCCTTTTTCTTAGCCCTCCGTATCCTGCTTTTCTCAGAGTTCCTTAGCCCCCTTTTTCTTAGAGATCTTATCTCCCCCTTTTTAGGCTCCAATCCATCCCCCCTTTTTAGAGAGCTTTTATAGAAAACTTTGGAGAATTTAGAAATAAAAGCTAAAACCACTTTCCAACATGTCCCTTTTTCTTCCTGTGACATCAACTAGTAGATAGGGAGTAGTAAGAGCCACTCAGGACCTATGGAGATGGAACAAAGGCTTAATCCCCTGCTGTTAAGCTACAGGTGTTAATCATCTAAGCCAGTGGCTTTTAACCCTCAGAAAAATCAAGAGAGTTTTTAGGATCTTTTAGAAGCTGTCAACAAGCATTTCCTAAAGTTAGAGAGCTAAAATGTCCATAAACCATCAGTTTTTGGAGCCACATCTGAGACCAAATCATGTCTCATTTTCAACCATTCCAGGCTGAGAGGCTCATATCTATATCTATATCTATATCTATATCTATATCTATATCTATATCTATATCTATCTATCTATATCTATATCTATATCTATCTATATCTATAATAAAAGTCAGTAGGAATTGAAATTTTAAGTGTAGTTGCTGGGAATTAAAGTTTTAAATAAGTCTGTCATGTACTTTCAGTTATATAATATTTCATTAATTTATTGATAATTTAACAAAATGTATTTTGGCCTAACTTAACCCACACTCTACTCCTATCCTCCCTCATATCCATGCCTCCTCTCTAGTCTCATTCATTTTCTATTTTTCTTATTTATTTGAAAAAATATCATTTAAAATTAAGAATGTCACTATCAAACAGTATTTTTCTAGTTCCACTTGCCTGAAACATTTCAAGATGTCAATTGTTTTTATTTATATTTTTAACATCTGAGTAATCCAATGTGTAAATGTAGTATGTTTTCTCTATCCATTCTTCAGATGAAGGACATCTGGGATGTGCTATGTTTCAATCTATTATAAATAAAGCTTCTATGAACACAGTTAAGCAAGTGTTATTGTGGTAGAATTGAGTATCCTACCAGGAGTGGTATGTCTGGACCTTGAGGTAATTCCTAATTTTCTGAGAAACAACCATAGTGACTTTCAAAGTAGCTATATAAGTTTGCACTCCCATCAGCAATGGAAGAGTGTTCCCTTTGTTCCACATCCTTGTCATCATAAGCTATCACTTCTTTTTATTATCTTAGGAATTTTGACAGGTGAAAGATGGAATCTCGATGTCTTTATGATTTGCATTTCACTGATGGCTTGGAATGCTGAACATTATTTCACCTTTTCTCAGTCATTTGAAATTTTCTGTTTAGATCTGTACTCAATTTGATTATTTTGGTTTGTCTATGTATAGTGGGTGTATATATATATATATACACACACACACACATTGTGTGTGTGTGTGTGTGTGTGTGTGTGTATCTCAAGAAATTAGTCCCATGTCATATGTGGAGTTGGAGAAAAAATTTTCCCAGTCTTTATGATGCCATTGTGTCCTATTAAAAATTTTTGTTTGTTTGTTTGTTTGTTTTTACCTTACAGAAGCTCTTCGGTTTCATATGGTCCCATCTAATAATTATTGATCTGAGTGCCTCCCCTATCCTTGTCCTATTCAGAAAGTTATCTCCTGTGCTATATGTTCAAATAAATTCCCCACTTTCTCTTCTATTAGTTTCAGTGTATCTAGTTTTATATTGAGATCTTTTGGGGGTGGGTATTTTATCTTATTTTTATCAGTCATTCCATTTGTTTGCATCTCAAATAATATCCTACTTCCTGGTTACCCTTCCACAGACCTCTCATCCCACATTTACCCTCTATCCCCTCCTCTTTGCCTCTATGAGGGTGCACTCCCACCCACCCCACAACTCCAGCTTCCCCATATCCTGGGGCATCATACCTCAACAGGACCAAGGGCCACTCTCCCTATTGATGTCAGACAAGGCTATCTCATACTACATATGTATCTGGAGCCATGTATCCCTCCCTGTAAACTCCTTAGTAGGTGGTCTAGTCCCTGGGAGCACTGGGTGGTCTCGCCAGCCAACATTGTTCTGCCTATGTGGTTTCAAACCCCTTCTGCTCCTCCAGTCTTTCTGCAGATGCCCAATCTAGCTTATTCCGATGAATGGCTTCAAGCATCCCTATTTGCATTAGTCATTTGTTGGCAGAACCTCTCAAGAAGCAGCCACACCAGGTTCCTTTCAGCAAGTGCCTCTTGGCAACAGCAACAGTGAAAGGGCTTTGTGTCTGCAAACAGGATGGATCCCCAGGTGGAGTGGTCCCTGGATGGTCCTTCCTTCAGTTTCTCCTCCATTTGTTGTTGTTGTTGTTGTTCCTGTCTTTACTCTGTACAGGAACATTTCTGGTTTTAAAGCTTTGAGATGTGTGGGTAACGCCATCTCTCGACCCGGGGATATGCCTATCTACTGGAGAAGGTCGCTATAGGTTCTATCTCTCCTTTGTTGTGCATTTCAGCGAAAGTCATCCATGTTGGGTCCTGGGAGCCTCTTGCTTCCCTGGTATCTGCGACCCTCCACTGGCTATCCCGTTTGTCATCTCCCACTGCTCCATATTTTATTCTATTTCCTGACCCTCTGTACCTCTCTCCAGTCCCCTCCAGTACCTGATACTGCCCTTCCTTATTTCCTCCCCCTTCCTTTCTCTCTCCCAGGTTCCTTATCCCTCCACCTCCTTCGATCATCTTGTTCTACTCAATGCAGGGCTAAAGCATCCACCCACTTGTCTTCTTTCCTCCTAAGCTCCATATGATCTGTGGGTTGTATTGTGTGCATTGTGAACTTTTGGGCTAATTTCACTTATCAATGATTATGTACCACGGCTGTTCTTTTGTGTCTGGATTACCTCACTCAAGATGATATTTTCTACTTCCATCCATTTGCCTGCGAATTTCATGTTGAGGTCTTTTATAAACTTATGCTTGAGTTTTGTGCAGGGTGATGAATATGGATATATTTGCATTCTTCTATATGTAGATATCCATCCAGTTTAAACAGCACCATTTGGTAAAGATGCTGTCTTTTATCCATTCTATATTTCTGGCTTCTTTATCAAAACTCTGGTGTCCATAGGTGTATGGGTTTATTTCTGGGTCTTCAATTCAATTCCGTTGATCAACTTGTAACCCAGAACCCAATAACCAAACGTGGTTTATAGTTATAACTGGATAATTGTTGTTAAGTAGAAGATAAACATGCTACAACCTACAGACTCAGAGATGCTAAGTAAAAAATTTATTTCAAGTAGGGACTCATGGATCTCTCTTGGGAAGAGAAAATACAATAGATTTTGCTGGTGGAATGAGGATAGTCTGGGACAGAAACAGGAGGATCAAGTCAGGGGAGGTGAGTGGAAGTTTGAAGGTGGAATTGGGGAGAATTTCCAGGGTGACTTGGATATCTTGCACATTGGAAACTCGTCAGACTCCACTAGGTTGTCCCTAGTGAAGAATCCTAATAATGAGGTATGCAGAGCCTGAATTTCTTATTTTCTGTAATTATGCAAAGCTCCCAGTGGTGGGACTGGAATGTCAATCCAACTACAAATCTTTGGTCCTGTCTGCAAGATGTTCTGGATTAATGCTAGAGCAGAACTTAACGGGAGTTGCCAATCAATGACTGACTCAGTTTGAGGTCCATGCCATGTGAGGTAGTATATGACTGACACTGTTTGAATGGCCAGGAACAAGATCCTGGAGACCCCACAGACCTGTAACATGAGCAAACATGACTAGCAAACCGAAAGGAAAAGGAAAAAAAAAGTGAATTAAATGGTTCATAATAACATCCTATTACACTCTTATACTAGAGTCCAGCTCAATAACCATCAGAGGTTTTATCCAGCAACTGGTGGTAATAGATGCAGAGACCCAAGGCAGAGCTCAGCGAACATGGAGGAATGGTGAAGGAGGATTTTAGGAGCCAGAGACTTCAAGGAGACAGGATCCATTGATTTGTGCTCAGAGAGGCTCATGGAGACTCAGGCAACAGTTGGGGAGTGTGTATTGGTCTGGTACTCTACAAATATGTTATCAGTGTTCAGTTTGATGTTCTTGTGGAGCTCTGGACAATGGAAATGTTAGGTGTCTCTGACTCTGCCTGTTCTTGGGACCTTTTTTCCTCCTGATGGTTTGCCTTGTCCAGCTTGAAATAAGGGCATGTACCTAGTCTTGTGAAAGTTGCTATGTCATGTTTGGTTCATGCCTCTAGGAGGCCTGCTCATTTCTGAACAGTAATAGGGGTTGGGTGGATCTAGTAAAGGGGCAGGTACTAGGAGGAGGGGAGAGAACAGAAACTGCTGTGAGTGAAGAATTAAAAAAAAAAAAAGAAAGAATTTCACTATCTTATGATACAACTTTTCACACTATTCATCTAACAGCTATCATCTAAGCACTGTTAAGCCTAGGCATTGCTCTAAGCAGAACTTCATATAATTAAAACAAAAGAAAAATAGAGTTCCTGCCCTTTGAAAAATGCCACTTAGAGCCTCTTCTATAGGTGCATACCTATAATTCCAACAACTTGTCGATATGAAGGGCAATTGTCTCTAGTTATGAGCAGAGCAAAAATCTAATATTGGGATAGTGCAATAGATAAAACTTGCTATGGTATCAGCTTAAATGTATTTGAATTTTAGCTCAACCAACTAAAATTTTTATTAGCTGCAACAAGTTAATCTGGACTTGTTTTCTGTCAGTTTTAAATTTGTAAACACTGCCACATTTATAGTAATACTAGACCATGTCTGATGAGAAGACACCAAACATCAATGTCTACTATATCAAAAAAACATCAAATATGATTTTAACTTAGGTTAAAATATATTTAAATATTTTAAATATTGTTATACCTTGTATCTTTGTAAGTACCCCATTTGTATAGGTGTCCACAGAAGCCAGAGGGTTTGTCAGGGCTCCTGGAACTGGAGTTATCTGAAATTGTGATTTTCCACTGGGTGCTGGGACCTGAATTTGAGTCCTCTGAAAGAAGAGCAAATTTTTAAAAATCACTGATCCATTTTCAAAGCCCAAAAATGATTTGAAAAATGAAAGATTTTAAAATATCACTTAAAATTTTAAAAATTAAAAGTATTTTAATAAAAAATTCTTAATATATTTTTTTCAGATTTGGTATTTATCTACTTATAGTAAATATTTATTTGTTGTGGAAAAATACCATAATAAACCCTCATAATAAAGAGAGCCTATAAATGTAAAATTATATAGGTTACATAACTTCTTGATTTTGTCTACCCTACTAAATTTCACTCATCTATTTTCTTTCTGTATATCTTAATTTTAAAAAGTACACTTGTGGACTGCATAATGGTCATGTGATATTCTACTGCTTTATCCTGACAGCAAGCTTTCTCAGCCTCTGAAGCATAATTGGCATGTTCCTAGTACAGTATTCATCTTCTTTCCTGTTCTTTGGATTTCTCATTAAAATGATTTTGTACAATAGATTCCATACTTAAATGAACCCGCAAAAAATTGTGACTGCTTTGTGTTAAAAACCATTTACCATTGTTTCATGATCTTTGTAAGCAAGTTTCTTGCCAGGACACAATAGTTTTTCATTCAATGCCTTTATACATAAGTTATAGTATGTACATTCACGAGGCAAACAATTCACTTTTCAGATACCAAGTTTATAATTTCTTCATTTTCAACCACAGTCTCTATTGATCATAAAGTATTTTCTCCTGGATTGTATTTAAAAGGATGTTTTTAAAATCTGTTTTATAACAGTAAAAATCCTACATATGGTTAGTAAAGCATTGTAATTCTTCCACAATGCCTTAAAATTAGTGCTTCTTTGGAAACTTCTTGCAATATTTTCATCTTTCATTTTCAGGAGCTTATGTAACTGCTATTTTATCCATACTATATTCCTCGTTTGTGTGTCCTTAATATATTCCTTTTGTAGTGCATCATCTTGAATTTATAATTAAACAGGTGTGTTTACAGCTGTAGGTGTGTACACTGTTTGAAAACAATGCTTCTTCAATGAATACATGTATATTTATTTTACACCAAGATAGTGTATGCTACCCATCCTCCCACAGTGAATCAAATGGAAGGAATCATTGATCCTGTCTCTCACTCTCTTTGTTGTAACAACTGTGCTTTCGTCCTCTATTCTTATTAAGCTTGTTTTTATTTTTGTTTATTTTTTTTCTTTTTGGAGTATAAACAAAGCTTTTCTATGGCTTAGTATGTTGTGAAATTTCATGTATCAAAATATGAGATTTTTTTTTTCCGCTGAATGATCATTTGGCTTAATTTCTTTTCAATTAGCTACCTCTGATGAAATTCACAATGATATTGTATATTTGCAATCTGTATGCAGTAAGAGAGAATGACAGTATTTGTTAGGCATCTTATTCAGAATATTTGCTCAGCATTAACCAATTATAATATTGCCTGTTTCTTCCTTTATATGTTACAAACAAAAAAACATGATGCAAATTCTTTTACTTGGTTGATAGCTTTTTATTATTAGTGCTGTTGAATGGAAAATACCAATATATACTAGAAGTTTGAAGTCAATAGAATTCTAACATCTGCAAGTAGAATATTTTTAACTGCTTGATTTACCCTAGAAGATTAAATATATATTCATATTTGGCTGTAGGTCTTTCTGAAGCTTCTGAAAGTTTCATTCCATTACTTGGTAGATATTTTTTTATTTTACATAATCTTTTTCTGTTGCACTCCAGATTTTATCCTCCTTCTGGTCCACCCTCTAACTGTTAAATATCCCATCCCTCCTCTGCCTGTCTCCATGAGAATGTCTCTATATCTCCAGCCCACTAGACTTCCCCACTCCCTGGGGCCTCTAGTATCTCGGGGTTAGGTGCATCTTCTCTGACTGAGTGTTCTACATCTTCTACTATGTATTTCCTGTTATAATTGTAAATTTTGATTTGTTTCTTATTTTTCATATATATTCATATTTGTTCTTGAAATATAGTTTAAAATTTTAAAGCATAATCTGCACGACATTGAAAATGTACTTTTCTATTTAATGATTGTCATGCTTAAAATAATACAAATATGTGTTGTATTATTATCCATATACACATACATATAAACATGTACATATACATCTATATTTATGCTTTAGTGCTGTTCTTTGCTTAAATTGTGTGATTATTCATCCCTTCACTTTTATTCTACCATGTCTAATTTCTTAAGTAACTCTCAAGATCCTATGCACTAAAATGCACTTGTTTCTCTTTGTGGCTTACTGGAAATCAGGAATGGTTTTTACTAATGCTCTGTGTAATGACCAGCTATTAGTTCATGAGGAGTGAACCACTGGGTCTATTAGCCACCAATTGACACTAATGCCTGGAAAGGCCTCAAATGTGGGTTAGTCCTATCAGTGTGCATTCAAATAACTTCATGCTTCAAAGAAGCCTCTTGCCTTAACTTTTATTGTCTTAGTTCTTATATACATGGTTAGTGTAAATGATAATCCTTGCTTAAAGGAAAGCTGACTTCTCACATAATCGACATATTTCTTCATGCATTCTTGGCCCCATTATGTGTCTCAATTTTCCATGCTCAGGCCTCATGTTTCCAGAAGCAAGACTCCTATTAAATTGCTTGAGTTCTAATTTACTTAGACTCTTCAAATTCTCTTCAGGGGATCACTTGAGATTTTAGGTTCTTTTCTACATTGTGCACACTCCATTTTGAACTTGTGGGTAGAATACTAATTTCGGCCTTCTCTTAAATTAAAAACAGAAACCTGGTCACGGTGTACCATTCAACTATGCACATTTCAGGAAAACTTCTACTTTATATTCATGTATACAATTTTCTTTTAAATTAGAATATACTAGACACAAATCATTTCCAACAGAATTTAAATGTGATTGTTAACATTTTCCAGGTCACTCCACATAAAGGTAGAAGAATAAAGGAAAGCTTATAAATGAAAAACAAATGAATTGTGATCAACTTAATTATTTGTCAGTTCTTACAATTTTTCTTCACAGTTAAAATTTATATGTGGCACATAATTAGTAATAATAATAATAATAATAATAATAATAATAATAATAATCTACTGTGGTTATCTTCCATAAATATGAAAATTTTGTATTTTGTGTATGTGTGTCAAAATTGTTTCCAATATATACTTGGGTAACCATAGGTGAAACAGTGATTCATAGTTTAAAGGCCTACTAATCAGAAGTAATATATTTGATAAAAGAAAAATAAGTATATTTCCTATATTTAATTTTTAAAATTATATTTATTTATCACAAAAGTTTTACACCATTAAAAACAAACTAAAAGTTTTTAAACATATGTACTATATATCATATATGCATGATTTATATCATATTCACAACAATTTATAGAGACAGATAGGATGTTAGATAAAGATACACATGGTACCTAATATATATAATCACAGATATATTAAAATAATTAAAATAAACTAGAAAAGAATGTTGTAAATAGTTATCAGTAGTTTTCATTTTTATCAATATTTGTATCTATTCTATATCCAATTTATTCCTATTATTTCTAGAGATCTATTTTATTACACACACACACACACACACACATATATGGGGGTGTGTGCATGTTTCTGTGTGTGTGCATGTTTGTGTGTATATGTGTGTGGTTTTGTGTGTAGGTACATATAAAATTGATTCCAATAGAAGCCAGGAGTGACTGTTGGATCTCTTGAACCTGGTGTAAAAGGTTGTAAGATATCTAATAGGGTCACAGCCAGGTAAGTACTGGAACATGTACAGTCCAGTACAGAGCAAGAATGAGTCTTTTTTACCACATAAGCCAAGTAGTATTTTTATGCAGAATAAAATCTGGCCTTCAAGCCCACCTGGTTTCATATTGGTTTGGAATCAATTTTTCTGTGTCCTGAAGTCAAAGTATATTCTGTCTTCAGCATCAGGGTTTTACCAAGAAGTCCCGATGGGTAACCAAATGCATCAATCTATGTTATTTTTGAGAACTGCAGGAACTCCATTATTAATAGCTGCTAAAAAGTATCCCATAATTTGTACTGTGATTTTTATATAGTTCTTAATGTCTTCTTGGAAATGTATTTATCATGCATGCAGTGTAATTCTGCTTGAACTCTTTGTAAACCTACTATTTAACCTAGATATACTAATGCTTCAACATTCTACCAAGTGCATATTGCCTTAGAAATGTTCACTGCTTTGGCATTCAGATTAGCTAGGAAATAGAAATAGCACCAATGTTCTTCACTTGATGAATGGTTAAAGAAGATATGGCATATGGAACATTCTGTTCAGTGATAAAAAAGGATAAAATCATATAATTTGTGGGTAAATGAATAGAAATATATTGTTCTGACTGATGTATCATAGATGTAAAAATGAGAAACGTTACATTTTCTCTTTATTTGTGGATACTTGTGTCAAATCTTTAGATGTGAGAACATAATTCAGACTAACTACAGATAGTAGGAATAAAAAGGGGACCATGACTGATTGTGTCTGAACAATTTCATTAGAGTGAGAGAAAATAAGAACCATTTGCTTGGAGGTAGAAAAATGGGACAAATCAGTGGAAGATGGAAAAGGGAGAGAAACACAGAAGGCCACAGCATATCTTTCATTCTATTCAGTAATGTTCCCTTATATGTGTGTGCCATATTTTACTTATTCATTTGTAGATGGACATCTATACTGCTTCCTACTGTAAATTGAGAAGCAATAAACATGGTATCCAGGTGTCTCTGTTGTGAGTTATACTATCTTATGAGAGGTTTTTTTAAGTATCATACACTTGGATCATTTGCCAGTTTAATTATAGTATTTTATGCCTTTAACCTGATTTTCAAATTGGCTGCACAAGATTTCACATGTACTAAAAGTGTATTAAAGTTACCTGCCCCATTGTTACAGATAAACATTCCTGTTCTAGTCTATATCAAGCGTAAATTCCAACATAGATGGAGTTGACAGTCGCCAGGATCCACTTCATATTTAGAAACTATCTGTAGTAGGTAGTTTCAGGGGTGTGAGGTTCATTCTTTACTGAAGATACAATAGAAGGTAGGTTTACTATGTTCTTATGAATCGTTTCATATTCAAAGATGTACAGGCAAAACAAACACAATCTAGTATTCTATAAAATACCAACTGGCTATTCAGTACCTGAGAATCAGCCCTCAAAATCTGAAAACAAGGAACATTATACTGATGGAGCAGATTGTATGTTTGTTTTAATGAATATATATGCATATAACAACAAAAATGACCAAGGAGGGCATAAATTGGATGGAGAGCAAGAAAAGGTAGACGGGAAGGTATGGGGGTCATAAGGGGATATATAGGAAATGAAATAATCATAATCTCAAAAATTAAAGAATCAAAAGATACTAAAACTGAAGGCATAGAATTGGAAGATCAGCATGTTTTGCTGATAAAAAAGAAGTGAGAACTGAACAATAGGAAGAATATATGATCATGCTTCATTATATATGTATGAAATTCTCCTAAACAAAAATAAATACTTATAAAAAATTCTCAAATATTAGAGGCCTAGTGTCATTAATTTCTAAAATGAGAGAAGAAACCCTAAAATATCTAATTTGCTACTCATTACCAAATACAGTTCAATAGTTGGATGAAAATTTAAGACTTTCTGGAACACAGCTACCCATTATATTTCTATCACCATAGCTTCTCATAAGACAAAATGTAAAATACATGGCCACAGATGAGAAAAATGGCAAGTGCTTAGTAGAAACTTGCGGAAGTCATTGTTAGAAATTTTATTTAAATGAACACATCTAAACATACTTGATTGTATAAACATGATTTAAATTTTATTTCTTCTATTTACAACATGTTTTTATACTATTATTATGGGTATTTCCAGGAAACAGTTCATTTTATGTAGAATTTAACAATAGTCAAAAGTAGCTCTTGCCTCTTGCACTCTTGCTCTCTTGCTCCCTCTTGCTCACCTTCTATCTCCATTCCCTTCCCCCACCCCCCACATGATCATGATCAGCCTCTACTTCTGAATAAACACTATTTTGTACTAAAAAAAATAGTCAAAGTAATTAATATAAAATATACAACATTTGTATTTATGATTATGTTCCTCATTCATCCAACATAAATCATTATATATCAGCACAATCCTTTTTAAACCTGGGCTAAAAATTCTTCTTTGTGGAAATGGGACTCATTAAAATTAAACTAAGAAAATAAATAATAATTTGGTCATGTTCATTTTCTTCTTAAAAATACAATCTTAAAATATCAATATCCTGAATATTACATATTAAATATATTTATTTACAAATTTTGTGTTATTGCATATAAGTAAAAATAAAAATAAAACTATGCAATGTCTATAGTTTTGTACACAGATTGTTTCAGAGTTATGTTTCCATTATTTCTTGATATTTTGTATATTACATGATAGCACTGAGTCCCCCGTTCACTTCCTTGCAACTTCTGAAATTATTCTGGCAGATCTGTTTAATTAACACACTTGACCAATATCCAAATAAGTAAATATATGTATACCATATATGTCTATGGTATTACAATTGTAGATATGTTGCATCTCTGTGTGGTATACTTTGTAGAAAGAATGTCATTACACTCACTAGGGTATGTATTTTGATTACAATTCCATCAATTTACCTGAAAATTTTCTTTTTCTTTAGTCTCTTCAATAGGGTGCCATTTCAATAAGCATTGGAATACTGTAAATATGTATTAACATATTTTAAAGTACTTAAGTATTGATACGACCTTTCAGGTATCTTGTCAAGGTTTCTGAGCTCATTATTAAGACACAAAAATGATGGTAATAATGATACTATCTTTCAAATTCTGCTGTAAATATTTAATAAATTAAATTACCTAGAGTTATACCACTATATTTTAGATTTTATAGAATATATCTTTGTTTTAAAATTAATTTTATAAACTGCAGGGATGGACCAGTGAATAGAGCCACCAGTGCTTAGACAAAGGATGTAAGTTTGGTTGCCAGCAACTCATAAGTACTCTCACAACTACCTCCAATTTTATCTCCAACAGATCAGACATCTTCTGGACTGCACAGGTACTGTGGTGGCTTGAAAGTGATTGTCACAAGGAGTGGCACTAGTAGAAGGTGTTCCCTGCTTAAAGCATATGTCGCCTTTTTTGAGTGAGTTTGTCACCATGAGGGTGGGCTTTGAGGTCCTAAACTTAAGCTGAACACAGTACAGAAATTAGTTTCTCCTAGTTGCCCTTGGATCAAGATGTAGAACTCTCATTTCTTCCTCCAGCACCATGTCTGTTTGGATGCTGCCATGCTTCCTGCCATGATGGACTGAATATGTGAAACTCTAAACCAGACAAAATTAAATGTTTGCCTTTAAAAAGTTGATTTAGTCACGATTTTCCTTTACAGCAATGAAACCCTTAGACAGGTACCTACACTCACACCTATACAAAAATAAGACCCACATATAAACATAATACAAATTAAAATAAACTTTTAAAAATTAACTGAAATTTAAAATTTAAGGCTTTGCAAAATCATACAATACTAAAATATTTTAGTAGTGATATAATCTTGTACAGAGTCAAATGAAACTACCAAATTTGAAGATCACTGATCATACTCAAAATAAAACAAAGATTATATTTCAGATGATACAGATAGGCAAAAAGATAAAACAACCCATGTGAAAACTGGGAACTTTATATGCCTTCCAATTTCCAATATTTTGTAAAAACTAAATCACTATGTGATCAAAATATTTTTCAGTAAATCTTCACCTATTACTACATTTTTCCCATAAAACTTTCCTACTGTCAAGCCTTCAAAATGTGTTGGAAACTTTTATTTGAAATTCTGGTAGTTGCTAAGAGATGCAACAAAGAATATCTGATATTAAATTTTTGCCAGTAAGGTTAGCTTTCCTTCTGTACGCTCTTTATTTCTCAATATGGTTGATGGAAATAAATGCAACTGCTTTTTTTTTCCAAGTTAAATTTGTATCATGTAATTTAGCTGAGATTGCTAATATGTCTAGAATTTAATATATCTAACATTTAACATTTGGATATTGGGGATGTCTTATGTATAATATCATTTTCAATGGGGATAATTTTACTTTGTACTTTTCTATTTATACCATTTATTTTTTCTCCATTAATTTATACCATTTAATTTTTCTCCATTAAATTATACCATTTAATTTGCTTGATGGCTCTAGCTAGTCCTTCAGTCACTGTACTGAAAAAAAGTAGGAATAGTGAACAATTCTCTATTGTTTGTAATTTTAGTAAGAATGTTTTGAGGACCTCCCTATTTTGGATGATGTCAGCTGTGGTTTTCTCACTTATACCCTTTATTGTATGAGATGTGCTCTCTCTACTCCTACTCCCTCTGGGATTTTTTATCATACAGGCATGCTGGATTATATTAAAAGATTTTTCTGTATCTATTGAAATTTATGTATGATATTTTTACATTAAATCGATTTCTATAATTAACTTGACATCTGGTATTTCTGTCTTCCATATTCCATTCTATTTAAGGAAAACAAAGGTGAAATAATACAATAATTGCATAGAAAATTTGTTTATAAATATATGTTTTATAATATTCATTGTGTAATGCTTCAATAATTAGGTAACAGTATTAAAATTTTAACTGTTTCTCACTGATTCAGAATCTCCATTTGCTTCCTCAGAGAAAATTTTCACCTTGGCAATCAAGACATCAAAATCAAACAACAAATATTTGTTATGCAGATATTGATTTCATTTCCTTTCAAGGTACTAAAGATCCATTTTTGAATAAAAAATATTATATTTTATCAAAGGAAGTCATCATTAAATAATTGAGAAACCAAATCTGCTGACTGAGAACAGAGAGTTTGAACCAGAGAGTATAGAATAGGTTCTTAGCAGATCATAATGACCATGAAGAGTAGGAGAATATTTTAATATAATATGCCCAAATTGCTTCCATTATAAACAAATTCCATCCAAAACTTTTATCTTAGAAGTTTTCAGTGAGCCACTGATCATTGATAGACTAGGAAATTTGCAAAAATATCACTTTGATTGTGATATGCAGAAATGTCAATGATTCAGTAACATTCAATATGTAATTAATGGTATACTACCTACTGAAGGAAAACTATTAATAACCTTGAGAGAATTATTTGACCTATTATAAGTGGTAACTAAATAGATGAAGGAAATGTTGTTCTGGTATGTCAAGAACTAGCAATTTCTAGAAATTTAACTTTGGTTCATCAGCTATAACATCTTGGCTTTTGAACTGATCAGGGAAAGGACTGGAATGTCCTACATCAGTTGGTTGGAGATGCCCAAATCTCTTTCACAATGAAAGAACAGAAACTTAATAGTAAATATAACTGATTAGTTTGTAGTTTTCTCTGATCTGTGCAATGGTGAGAAAGCAATGTCCCTTATCTGGCCTGTTAGTTAATTTTTATTGCTATAGCAAAATGTCTGAGATTGGTAATTTAAAAATAGTAGGAAGTCATTTTCCCATGCTTCTGGAGTATGGGGATTTTGTACTGAAGGAACTGACTGCTAAGTTCTGTGTCTGATGAGAGCTGCTGTTTGCTTTCAACTTGTGGACTCATTCATTCTTTTTCTGGACAGAAACATCCCTGCATTCCTAGACAGAAAATGTTCCCTCTCAAGCATTCAGTAATGCAACACCTTCCTGATAACAGCATTGTAGTTTAATTATAGCATTGACATGTTGGCCAGGGAGTTTCAGTGGCTAGATAAGGAATGCAGGCAGATGACAAACTTGATCCTAGTGGACAGCAGCATTTAGATCACATAGTCATAAAAATCGGTGATATTTTTCAAGGCTTAAAATTTAGATAAATCCTGTACACAGTTTTACATATGCACAGTCTGTGTATTTGAAAAAGATTAGATCTGACAGGTTGATGAACTCTTAATCTTATGTGCCAACCACAGTATTTATTATTCCTGATTGCATTGGTTGGTCTTGTTATATATAATTATCCATGGGAAACATGAAAATTTTATCTTAAAAGTCTTTAAATATATTCAATATTAGCAAAACACCATCCACTATAATATCAAAAAAAGTTAAAAAAAATAAACAAACTTAAGGAAAAACATAAAGAAATATATTAAGAAATATCACACAATTAAATATGCAATAAAATTGGTATTTATTTTATGGTATTATTGTTATCTATATACAGAAAGACATAAAGATTAATTTTTTTCATAATAAACACTGTTGAGTTTATTCATGTATCTAGTAAAAGAATGAAAGGCTGAAATTAACCAAGAGGATAATTAAGTTTATGGAACCTAAAATTAAAAACAGCAATAGTGAGTTAAAATTACTGAATGTAGCCAAATTAATTTATGCAGACCTCAGCATATTTTAAAGTAAATTTTTTCTAAATGATTTTACTGCACTGCTGGCTAATTCCAAAATAAATATTTGTTTACATGCTAAGTGATGCATTTGTAACACATAAATAAACATTATTTTGTTAGTTTCTTTTGGGAATATTAAAATTATTAACAATAAACTGATTTAACATATATTGAAATTTCTCTTAACATATTTTTAATATTGACAGAAAACATAAACTTTTATATTTCTAATTATCACCTAGTTTATCAGAGAGAAAATAAACGCTTAACACTTGTTGACATGTTCAGTGAGTGTAATGTCTAGCCAGTGTGCCACATGGGAATACATCAACATAAAGCTATGAAAAGGAAGATTCAGCCTAGCTTTGCTTGTCTCATGCCACATTTGTGCCTTAAGGTAAGTATCTAAACAATGTTTATGTCTGAACAATATGGCAACAAGAACGTAACTTATGCTTACTACTTTTAAGAGTCCAATATATTTTGATTAACACGATTTAACTGGAGAAACATCTTTAACCCACAGAATCATTAATAAACAAAAATAGTATTTCAGAGAAACTTAAGTTAGCCATTCAACCATTACATATTTTAAAAAATCCAAAAGAATTACAAGTTAAAGTTTAGCATTTAAATTAAGTTAGATAACAACCATTACTTTCTAAGAAGTAGAGCAAAAAATAAATACATCACTTCTGAAAGAAGCATGGTGTGAAATTTGTTTCAAACATCAAAATTTCACATATGCATGCTGTGTTTCTCATTGCATAAATAGCATCAAGTGCTTAGATAAAAGTGATTGGTTTAATCAATTTTCTTGCACTGTACTGGAGACCAGATTTGGTTGCAAAATACTTTAAAATATCAACATTCATGAGGAAACCATAATCTTGAAACATGATTCTTTTTGTGAATAGGAGTAAATGCAAATGAATTTAAAAGTGCTTCATTGATTCCACATGTCTTGAGAAGTTCTAGATACATGCAGCTACTGTAGTCGTCTTACTATGCCCTCCAATAGCTACAATATATTTGCACTCATATTTTTAAAACAAATTTACCCCTTCACTATAGATATTGTCTTTTATGAACTATAAAATGAAGAAATGATAGTCAGTACAATAGGGACATATGCATTACATTAGACTTTTACAGGATAATGGCTTGCTGCAAATAAAATAGGTACTGGCTACAGTAGTTTCTCAGTTATTCCCAGAAGATAAGTTCTGGCCCACACAGTAGATGATTGAATCTATAAGTAGCACTAAATTATACATGTGTTCTTTATGTTTTATGCATGGATCTGTAATAATATATTTCCTTAGAAACTAAATCATTAAGACCAACATTACTGTTACTCAGTATTAAATATTTGTTTTATTATTCTCAATTATGCATATGAAGGCACATGTATACCTGTATGATCATTCAGACATACACAAAGAGCAGAGGTTTTGGATTCCTCTTAAGTTGATGTTACAATTATTATTAGCTACTATCTTCATTACTCAGAATTGAGCTTACATGTTTTATATGGATAGTGCATGTTGATTATGAATGAGTCTCAAATTCATTCCCAGGATTAGTGTTTGAAAGAATAACTTAAATGAATGCAATTATATTAGTATCATTAGTGTCAGAGCAGACAGTATGATAAAATACTTTGCTTCTTAGTGCTTACCAATCAAGTAGCCTCAGAGCAAATATATATATATATATATATATATATATATATATATATATATATATA